>JAOQGH010000051.1:18806245-18833388 GCA_025769975.1 Gallinago jamesoni
GGCTGGATCCAATCCTAGTCCCAGACTTGGTCAACGGTTTATGTCTAAAGGATTATATCTGCACAATCAACCCTTTACATTACTTAACTAAGATATCAAAGTTTAGCACGCTATTAGTCACTTACCGAGAATCTGTTGTGGCAAGGAACCTCGAGGAGTAGAACCTTAAGCGAGTGTCTTCACAAAAGAGGAGATCCTGGCGTGCAGCCTGCTGCCACGCAGAAGAGCTCAAAGGGTTCTCGGGCTGTCCACTATTTATACAGTAAGATAATTGACCTATAGTCATATTCTCATGAGAATAAAACTTCTAGGTCTCCACTCCAGACAGTATTTTGACAATGCTGCCAGCCATCCTCCAAAGTCCAGATACAAGTTATCACAGCCATGGTGGCCAAGGCCCAAGCAGGAGCAGGAGCCAGGGAGGAGGGGGGAAACCGGGAGAGCACACTGCTACACCTGCCTGCCTATAATTAAAAAAGATTGCTGGTGCCCAGCTGGAGATAACAGGTATAATAATGACACGTTACTTTGTGCTGAACTGAGGCTACATGACATTGTCATAGGGCACACAAACCCCAAAAACATGATGGAGTCACAGAGCTCCCTTCTATTACCTTTTAATGCAAATTGTTAATCAGTGCAACTGCACTATCCTGAGATAGTTTGCACTAAAGTGAAGGTGAACTCTTCTTTGAAGGAGCACCAATTCTTTTTAGAAGGCGCCAATAATGTGTCTAATGTTCTCAGCTAATGAAATTGAGATTTTTATATTGCGCCTGCAGCTGGTTGTACTCTCTCTTTATGAATCGTACAGAGCTTGTTGGTCCAAAGTGAGAGTAAACAGCATGTTAAAAGTAGTCATCATCCCAGTGCATGCCTAGTAAGTACATAAAACAAAGCTCCACAACTGGAGAAAGATCACTGTTTTCTGGGGTTTTCACAGATCTGATCTCCTACCTTAAAGTTGTTCCAGCATTTCCCTGTAGGAACTCACCGATGAGCATGTGTGTATGGTTCACAAAGCAGAGGTGGTGTATGTACACATCCAATTGCTGCATTTTCCACGTGTGGCAGAGACACGGTACATGTGGCCAGATTGTGACTCACCAACACACACCACCCCCTCCATCTTCACCCCAAAACTCCTACACCAAAACTCCAGACATGTCCTTTTCTTGCATATTTGTGATATACAAATGTGAACGGTACAGTGTAAAAATAACTGAAGGATCTGCATAATAATATAATTTAGCAATTCAAGTTCTCTGAAGGGCTGTGAATTACAGGAGAATGGATCTTTTTAGGATATCACAGGTATCAGGCAAGTTAACCCTGATTTAAACTGAAATAAGTGATTTCTCTTCTTCACAGTGGGCTGAGTTTGATTTTAATTTGCTGCATTGAGGCAAAAGTCTCTTTAGTAAGTCAGTCTTTCCCAGATGGGAATGCATGTCTTTGTTTTCAAGCTCATCACACAACTCATTTCGCTCAACCACTGCAGGAAAAGAAATTATTTTTTGGAAGAATCTAGCACTGGCCATTGTTCAATTAAAAACTGACAAATCTCTTACCTACACATTCGGTACTCACTCCAAAGGTCTTCTTTTGCTTTGTATTTCCAAAAAAGTCAAAAGAGGGAAATAAAATGAAAGTTTTAGATGTTATGCACCTATAAACATACACACACACAAATATGTAAGCCCTTCAGCCCACCCAAAAGTAAGGAGAACCTCCCTCAAGAACTGAAGCAGTGTTATTTGATGTTTGGAATGCTGCGCTGTGGAAATGCTGTCCTAGGCATTACCTTCTTATGCCAACTGCTATCACTCTTATGAATAATTACAGTCAATTCAGTGGAGACTTACTTATGTGTAGAGAGTGGTCATTTTCATGAGTCAGACTTGAGGAATTAAGTGCAGCATTTTTGCAGCAGCCTTCTTGATTTTACAACTTGCTGTGTACCTTGTTCATCCAAACGCTGCGTAGCTGAATCTGAATATTTAAGCTGGTTATAGGTATTGTCACTTCACCCCGTTGCTATAGTGAGAGGCTGAAAGGCCTGGCATGGGGTTGGAAAGATAAACCTCTCTACAGGCTGCACCCAAAGAGAGGATTAATTGCGTGCTTCCAAAGGCATACCACCTTCTCCTGACACTTAAGATTGGTTAAGTCTACGTCCAAAGTGTCCTATTTGTTTCCTAAAATGATAGTCAACATGGCTTTGACTCCTCTTAGCAGGCTTAAAATGACAAATTATCTTCCTGGCATCTAGTGCATTATTACAATGTTTTTATCAGTGAACAAAGCAAATAGCTTTCAAGTTAACATCAAAGAAACATGATTTTGAGATATCAGTTTTCTCACGGTCCTGCTGATGCAATGGATCACAGTTAACCTGTGCAAAGATTAATATAGAAATCACGTGATGTCTTTTCTCTGACTCTTTGACCACTACTAAAGCATAGTACTTTGTAGTGTTATCCTGCACCCATTTGTCAAGTGTACCTAATTGATTAGGCTACTGTAACATTTTTATTCTGCACATGAAGTTCCCTCCTCAGCAATCTCTCCTTCCCAAAATGTACATTCATCATTAATTACAAAATCAATGGGGGAGATGGTCTGGACATATACAGTTGATAGCTTCCCTCTTCAGATTAGCATAACCTACCAATTCTTTATGTGGAGTGAATAATACAGTTGCTGCTACCGTGAAAAGGGGCGGGTCACTTGCTGTAAATTCCTTAACAAAATGTGATATCACATGACTTTTCATTCACTGAGTGTTTACCGCGTGTTTGGAGGGAACAAACCTCCCTCCGAGCCCACATTTGTCTCCTATCTCTTGGCAAAGCAACAATCATAAATTTAGACAACTAAATGCTTAAATATTCAAAGACTGAGAGGTTCCTTGTGAAAGCTGCAGTGATTAAACTGAGAGCTGCATAGTGCTGAGACTGCAACTATTAGTAAGATATTAAAAAAAGATGAAAAGTTAAAAAAAAAAAAAAATTTGGTCCCTTTAAATCCAGAGGCGTTTCTTGCATGAGAAGTGTGATTGGAATTATTCTACAGTGTGCATACTTTCCTGTGTTTTAGCATATTAAAACAGTGAAATCTCCCAGACATTTCTTTCACTCTGTACTATATTTGGATTGGAGTCTTCCATTTCTCTTTTCTCAAAGAAATTAGTTTTCAGGCACATTTTCCAAAATAGCTTCTGTGGTCTTTCAGTAGTTAGCCACTTATAACATTAAAAGCCAGGTCAATTATGAAACTACAACTACAGAAATACAACATTTCTGTAAGAATCAGGAATGCAGCTGACATTAAATAAGTTTTCCTTTAATAGATGGATAGAAGAATAGCTTCTGCCTGGCCCCCATTTTTTTTTTAATTATAGTCAAGGATCAGATTCTGATATTGTTGTCAATGTTGTACATGGAAAACTCCAGGAATTTCACTGAAATGAATGGGACATCTTGGGGATTAAGGAGGTGGGCAACAGGAGTAATGTTTATACTCTTCCTGTCAGTGCCAAGACATTGGAATCTTTATGCTGAATAAAACTTATAACAAATTACACAAACATATAACAGGAATCTTTATCTTAAATTATAATATATGAAAGATGATTTAGCCATTTAAATTAAGGGAATGCTTGCTTGCAGTTCCCATAAACATTAATGGAGATTTTATTGGAGTTTTAGGGAGAGTAAAAAGTCACTCCCAATTAAATGCAAGAGACCCATTCACTTCAGCAGGATTTGGACCAGGTTTCAAGTAATTCTTAGTAACTTTAAAGGACTGTGTTCTGGGGAATATAAAAGCATGTTTAAATTGGTGTTATAAAACTAAAGGTATGAACTGAAGATGCAGTAACATTACTAGAAGATTGTCATCTATAATAAATAAATTAGGGAGAATACCTGAAGCAGGACTAATACTAGTATTTACAACAAAATTCAAGCCAGGCTATGAAAAAGAGTAACGATACTTGCCTCCCTTGTTATTAAATTGTCGTACAATTATCTGTGTGTTAGAGGTCAACAGAATATATAGATAGTAATATATATGTCCTAAACAAAGATGCCTTTATATAGTTTGGTATGACGAGAAATTTATTATCTGATTTTATTAGCAGTTCTGGATTGCCCCTTGAGCTAATTTTGCAATCCTCCCAATGTGATTACCATTCATGGTTTTTATTTAGACCTTGGTGAAGAAAATTACTGCAATCTCTTGCTCCTCATATGTACATTCTGAGTCAGATATTCCTCTCCAGAAAGCTTTCCAAGAGGATTAATTAGTGTAGATCCAATTGCAAAATCAAAGTCTTAGTCTACTGAAATAGTGGTGTCTTTCAGCACAGAAAATAAGTGCAAAGTGCATATAAGTATTAAATCCATACTGCTAGTGCTACTTCCCTGTCAAATATATTTTTCTATTATTTGCTTCAGTATTATTTCTCATGTTCCAAATCATGGGTTTTTCCTGTGTTTGTCAGCTCCTCAGTCATCTGGCAGGATTTTCTGGTTGTTATTTTCCAGTAGTCATAATTTAATTATATTACTACAATTCTTGCCAGAACCCCTTTGTCTCACTTTAAATAATTCTTCCACAGTCTTATAGTGTGCTCTTCAAACCTCAGAAGCCATCTATCCTATCTTTCCTGTCTTAGCCAAACTATATATACAACTCTTTCATTGCCACAACACATGGAAAAAGGAAAGACGGATGAACCAGATCTGATTATTTCTGCATGAATAAGGTTTTCTTAGCTAAACAGAGACTCTTTTCATGTGAAAAAACCTTGCAGATTATTGGCCCGTGTAACTACACTTATGAAGTTTTCTAAAAGAACATTATTGAAATCATTTGTCTGTGATGCAGAGTTGTTACATTTTATTATGTAAATATGTACCTAGGAGCCTTTATAAAATGCAGATTATTGACCCAATCCTATAAATATTTACTCATAGCTTTAAAAATTATTTATTTGACCTGATTGTATAACTATTCATTCTTTACAAAGTAGTATATCTGTATTTAGAATTAAAAAAAAAAAAGCTTCACATTATCCCAATAAGATATTAACAGTACTTTGGGAGTAATTTCAAACTCTATGTGTTGTGCAATTCTCTTATAGCTTAATGGCTTGCAAAAATTAATTTTAAAAATATAATACCTTTTTGAATTACAGGAAGAAAAAAAATTAAATATGTTTCAGTTCTAGAACTTGTTTGCCAACATTCTTCCCAGAGCACAATATTTATGGTTGAATTGCAAACCTCTGAAGATAGGCGTTTACAATGGAAACACTGTAGTGGCACTAGCAGTGCAGTGTAATATACACTGGAAATAGAAAACAAGATTAGAGATGACATTTAGGACATGAGGCCTTCTCCGCGCTGTGGGAAAAATAACTGTGTTCTATTTTTTTCCACAGCCTGAAAAAGGCCTCCTGGTCTAAGTGTCACCTCTAATCTTACTTCCCATTTGTACCATGTATTTAATTAACCCATTTTTTAATTGTTACAGATAGCAATTTGTTGCAACTTTAAGTACCAACCTGCACCTAAACTGTGGCTGCCCTAGCTAGCGTATGTCAAGGTGGCAGGGAAAGTACCAAGGACACCTAGTACTTCATAATATTTCTGTATCAAAGAAACATAGTCCCACAGCTGGCTGGATCCTGTCGTTTCCAGCTGCGCCAGCTGATGAATCAGGCAGGGGAGGCTCCCTCACACCTGTGCCAGATGAGGGAACTGCATGACTCTATATATATACAAGCAACTTTTTCTAAAGGCAAAGTAAGAGTTGATAATTAAATACACTTACCCTGGAACCTCTGGGAGCAGTAACCAGGACAGTCAGTTACTGAGGTGCAATGACATCCACCATCACTTCTGGAGAGGTCCACATCTTCCACCACAATTTATCTTTGCACCAGGGTCCTGAATACTGTAAAGTGAGAATGTTGCTGAGTACTAACAAATTATTTGGCAATATGCAACTCTGGGATGGGTTGCCTTCACCACAAATCCCTGGTGTTAGCACTGTCAGGAAGATCTCTCCATCACTGTGGCCTTCCATCAATGGAAGGACTTAGTATTGTGTCAGAAAGCTAAACTCTTTTTCCTTCCTTAGCCATCTTCCAACTTGTAGCTACTTCAGGTTCCTATTCACTGCACTACATGCTAATTGCCTGAATGCTTATATGGCCTTTTAATGCCCACGGCGGTGCTACAGCATTGCTTTGCTGTGATCTTGCAAGCTCCATTCTCAGCACGGGGTAAATGCAATTGTAATTACTTCTTGCACCCACCAGACCAACATCAGTAGGAGATCCATATCCTTATGGTGATCAGACAGACAGAATACATCTATCCTGTCTATGTTGCTAGAACGGTACTACATTTTACTACATTTTCACTACTCATCTGATCAATTCTTTTTATTGCTGCACTCGCAATAGACAAAGATACTAGAAACTACTGTCCATTCTCCAAGAAATGTGTCCTGCAAAGTCAGTAATAGTGGAAAATGTATTGCTGAAGCAATTGCCTAGTGAAGGTGCTCCATTCCAGCACCATGAGAGCTGATATACTTATTAATGTAGGGACAAATGTGACCTATTCTGTTCCATATATGTAAATAGGTATATATTACTATATATTTTGTTTGTATGCATGGTGTCTTTTTGGCAGGTAGCCTGCAGCCAGCAATCACCAGCTGCTAAATGTTCAAGGAAACATGATTTGAATTGCTCTCCACGCTGTGGGAGAATGGCCAGGAAAACCATTCACATTTAATATAATCAATGGATTCAGTTCCTGTAGCAAAGATGTAGGAAAATCCGTTTATCTGAGTACATTTTCTTTAAATTTTAATTTTCAGAAAAAGAGGTGAATAATAACTATTCTCTCTTGTACAAATGATACATCTTAAAGCCTAGGCTAGCTCCCACAGAAAGTCTGGAATAAGAATGACTCGATAAAGTTGAGCTTTCATGTTCATTTTTCAACAAGATTTTGACATCCTTATTAGCACAGTACCTTATTTGCCTTCATGTTGTTTATAGGTACAGGCAAATGTCATGTACTTTCTGTAATGCTTAAGAAATATAAACTTTCTTTTAAAAATGTTCTTTCCAATGATTACCCTTCTGACTGAAAAGTACTTTTTGCACAAGCCAAATGCAATGTCCTTTGACAAAAAGGAGCAGGATGATTTGGAACGCTGTTAGTTACTGAAGCTGCCGTAGCAGGCTGGCAACCACAGTTCTTGTTCATAGGCAACTGCTGGGAGACAAAAAGTTCTTCCAAAAGCATATCCGTGGTCATACAGGACTGTGGGACATGAAGAATGAGTGGAACAAAAGTCTGTGTTGGGAAAGCAGAAGCCTTTACTTCAGGCTACAGCTGTGCTAATCATTGAACATGGAGTGCTAAATTACTCCAGGAGACATGCTGAACCTACCCAACACTCATGTCAGAACGCTGGGTTACACCAGCCACTGTGTCTCACTTGTGACAGTCTCCAGTCACATTTCTGGCCTGCAGGGCCAGAACAGGAGTTTCTGAAAAAAGGTTCTCTACAAAATAAGCTGTAAGGAGTTAACCTGAAAGAACTCTGTTAAAGCAGTGCAATGGAGTGAGTGGGCCTTGATGTTAATTTCACCTGATCCAACATAACTCTGTTTTAAATGATTACATGGGTTTCCACACAAAAAACCTCAAGTTAATAAACACCCAGTATTGCACCTTCTGTTACCTTGGCACAGTTCTGTGTACGGGTGATTCTATCCCACCCAACCTGAAACAATAACCATGGCCTGCTGTTTGGTAGATAGGTGAAATGTATTTGCAAAGCAAAGCTCACAGCTGGTGGGCATGGATCTGCAGCTTTCAAGATTCCACTAGCCATGCAAGTCCTTCATCCACCAAAACTCTAGTATTCTCTCTCTAGGCACAGGTAAATGACCTTGGAAGTGCTGTGGCATTAGGTCATATTAAATCGGCACTAGGTCTCTTTCCTTGTTTGCTCTTGAAACATTTTATGTGATGATTCTAAGCATATATGATACTACCGTTCCCCTACGCTGTCAGAGACAGTTCCCCTACACTCAGAGACAGCATGAGATTAACTGTGCAAAGGAAAAGAGGACATGGCAAAATTTGCCTAGGTTCAGCACTACCTTTGATTTTCCAACACACATAAATCTGAAATTCATTGGTGGAAAATCAAGCAAAGCAAACCAGCCTACTGGCAAAATTTGCTGAAGCATAGGTAAACTAAAGCTGTGAGCTTCACACAGCTGTAGGTCCAGCTTATTGTAATTCTCACTAAACTTCATGGCTTCATACTGCATTTCTTCCTCTGAAAGTTAAGTTACTATTTCCTGGTGGTTTATTTCCTTCTTGTATATCACAGAGACATGACAGTGAGAGCTCAGTTTCAGTGTGCATGCACAGCATTTGAGTTATCTCATTCCAACAGGAGGCCCTGTTCTGCATCACATCATTCACAGGCGGCAACAGGAAGAACGTTACAACACTAGACCGTGAAAATGTACAGCAACCGTTTTCTGTGATTAACTTATTATTATGTTAATCAGAAGCTACTTGAAATATCATGCTGATATTATAGTACTATTACACATAATTCAGAAACTATTCACCGTTATTCCTCCCCACATTCATTTTATAACTTGATAGGCAAGTTGGCTGGAGTTGACTGAACAGATTTGCAGTAGGTGATGAAATATTTCTCCTTTACACTCACCTTAGTTGCTTCCCCTCTTTGATGAAACTTTTCCTTTATGTCACCTGGAGAAGCAGCACTACCAGGAATTATCAGGAATCCTCCTGCAAAAGATGAAGATTCATGTCAGCTGAGGATTCATGTTACTTCTACACAGATAACTCTGTTGTTCTGGAGTTTCCTTGTGGTCCCTTTGAATCAGGCTTTAAAGCTTGACCATCAGCTGATTAGCTCCCAGGTGCCGTGACTCAGGCTGAAGTTCCTGAGTGGTTGGAATTGGCTCCTCACTGCTTTTTCTCTGTTGTTTTCTGTGCTGTAGACATTCTCCACTCCAGACCAGATAAACAGATATTTGAATCACAGTTTCCCAGACACTAGGGAGTGTCTTAGCCAGTTCCAAGGAGGCTGGCAATGCTTCTTTATCTGGTTCAGTGCCTCTTTTGCTATTCAGACCAGGTTGAAATGCCTTGGCAGGAAGAAAGCTTGTCTCTCTGTCCAGGACAGCCAATTACCAGATGTCCCGGCATGCAGCTGAAAGGAAGTTCTTGCTCTAACTGAGAAGAATCTGCTGGTTATTCTGAAATCCTCTCCTACTTCATCAGACATGTGAGGGTCCTGTGGGAAAGAAACGCAGAGGTTTCTAAGCCCTGCTCCATCCATGGGCATCTTACTTCTTTGCTATTCCCTTTGGTATCCTTTTCTAGAAATCTAATTCTCTGCACAGGTTCTTGGGGAAATCTGTCTTTAGCAAAGGCATCTAACAGGCCAGATTCTATAATGCTGACCCTAAATATGATTTTACAAATATTTCTGATAAGATTTCTTGTCTCCTCTCTCTGCTGCTCATTGCAAAATGAAGGGGTTTACCTTTGGTTTTAAGAAAATGCCTCTCTGATTTGCAAGCTTAACTATTAAAAAATAAAACTAAAATAAAGCTTGACACATTGTGTCTGCAAAAAATCCAGAACTACATCATGATTTTGCAATACTTTGATCAGAAACAGGTTATAAATTCTTACAGTGAAATCGCTATTATACGGACAGCATATTGCCTAAAAAAGACACTGCTACTGGTCTCTACTGGGATATGCCAAATCCTGCAGTCTGGTCTTAGTCTCCCTTTGAACATTTGTTAATAAATTAATCAATTTTACACAATTTTCCTTAAGTACAATAATAGCAGTATATACTGTAGTGAAGGTTATTTTGCATAACTAAAATATTTGCAGAAGGCTCAACATTTGTTGTCTTAATAAGGATATATTTTCACAGTAACAGTTTGCAGTTTTCTCATGTCTGCTATAGTAACTGCTACAATAGCAAGGGTCTTCTTGCCATGTTTTAAATGCAGAAGGTGGCATGTAGAGCCACCACCTTGGCTGGGGTCAATCTCAGGGTGTTGGCTGAATAGCTTAGAGCTCAGCTGTGTGGACAAGTGGACAAGCAGTGTGACAATCTCCACACTAATGTGTCTGCAGGAATTTGCACAGGGGAAACAGTGCACTGACGAGAGCAGCAGAATAAATCAAAGTGTGAAAGCAACTGCAGTCAAATGTCACACCCAAGCAGTGACTTGGCATGCTGTTTGGAAATAGGTTGAGTTACCTGTCAACGTGGCATTTTCCTTCTGTTGCTAGAGAATAATGTTATCTAAGGATAAAACCTAAAGAGCACAGATAAGTTGTTACATAGGCTTGATCCCCTAAACCTTTATCATAGTAAATTATTCTTATTGATGTAAACAAGACCACTCCTATGAAAAAGAGCTCAGTTATGTTCTCTAACTCTTTTGTTATTGAAGTGATCTATTAAGTACAGTTCTGTTGTTTTATATGTGTGCGTATATCTATGCATCTTTTGCAAAATAACATTATATGGGGGGAATCTCTGTCATACCCTAACAGTCATTGTCATCGCCCATGGCTGGGATTATAGTCATTGTTTAAGATTGAGGGATATAAATTCTTACTTGGAAATATTGCCTCTATTGCCCCACCCCTGGAGGTGTTCAGGGCCAGGCTGGATGGGGCTTTGAGCAATCTGCTCTAGTGGGAGGTGTCCCAGCCCATGGCAGGCAGGTTGGAACTAGATGATCTCTAAGGTCCCTTCCAACCCAAACCATTCTATGATTCTATGATCTCTGCGCTTTCTAAACAAAGAGATGTAGACTCTGATTTGACTTTGGTATTTCTTTACTTGGGAACCCCCAGTCTGGAGTCCTACCTCTGTCTAAGATCTGATTCTTCCCCTTCATTTTTGCATTGGCTTTAAAGGCTTGTGGTTGTGGAGCAAGAAGAGTTTAAACTGTAAACAAGAGTAAAACAAGGAAAACAGATTAAAATTTAGAGTAGAAGCCTTATTTGTTTTTACTTATTCCAAATTCACTTATGTATTATGATGCAAATCTCTTAGCATTTCCTGAAATATTGACTGTTTGAGTGTAAATCATTTTTACAGCTGCTGTTCCTGTTGTCAGGCAAGCCTCTATGCACTGTGAAACATGAGCAGAGGGCTTCACAGCTCGCATCGTTTCCCTTACCCTATGCACTGTCTTAGGAAACAGTCCTGCTGCCTTCAGGAACATAGAAATCAAAATAAGAGTAAGTTGCCTTCAGGTGTAAATCTTGCAGACATGAAACTGACTCAATTGCTTAACTTTATAAGGTACCTTGCTATGTCACTGCGTGGTCTTGGCAAGGCAGCTTCCTGCCACTTTGTTAGCAAACACTTCGCTTCTCTTCATGTCCTGGTTGTTTAGAACTGAAGTGAAACTCTTGGAAGTCCATTTTATCTAAGCAAAGATTAAGAGAAATTGTTGAATCCTTGCCCTCCTCCAGTTTTGAGAAAAAAAATTACAATTCTTACACTTCTTTACATATAAGCCACGCAGTTCAGTTCTGCACCTGAACTCCCCTCAAATTTCAGTGTTTGTAGTATTTTGGACCATTACTTAGACTTTCTCATTTACAGTCTACTAAACAAAATTTATTTTGAGGATACCTTTCCCCAGGAAAACCTGCAATGCTGGAGTTGAAGCTCTCCCCTGCTTGGGGGTTCAATGCCCTGGGACACAGGCTCACCCTTAACAATTACCTCCTGCTGGCAGTACTGGACCAGGCAGCAGCAGACCGGTTATGCAGAAACATCCTATGATTTCTGAAAACTGGATTCCCTCTAATTAAAAGCACATTATGAATTCTCTGAAAGGAAAAGAAAAAGATCATAGCATTGCTGATTTTCATTATAGCTGTCTCTGTCACACCATGGATTCAGCTAGCTGAACCGTTTGTTATGAATAACATTTAGTTTGAATTCTGGCACTTTTAATTGAGTAACTATGAGTATTTTGTCATTATTTTACCAGAGATGGATTGCAATATATCTGCCTGCGATGTTTCTGGCCCATATTTTCTTTAAAAACAGAATCAATGTGATGACCTGCAAATATTTTGCTTACTTTGGTGCTATTTACTCCAGCATTTTCCTCCAGTAAGAACATATTTCTTCATTAAAGGCTGAAAAGAGTATTGGTGTTAGTCTGGGGTTCTCAAATACAAAAGCCATGAGGAAAAAAGATGGGACTATTTTCACAAATAACAAACCAACCCAGAGCTCTTTTTAAAAACAATGTAAGGAGACTATACATCTGTCCATGCAGAAAACAGACTATCCATTTGTTTTTATGGTTTGTTTTCTGTTGTATTTTTTTTCACAAAAACATCTTTGCCTCTGGTATAACAAAGCATTCATCACTGCCTTTTGTCTAAAGAAGCCAATCCATAGAAATTGTTTGGAGGCAGTTTTCTGCAGTTCCATCTGAATTTCAGTACGTGTCTGTGTAACTCACTAAGTCCTCTGCTGACGGAGAGGTGTGTACGTCCACATGGACAGGCCTAACACCAGGCATTTTAATACAACAGTGACAAAGCACAGTGCAAGCTAGTTCTGACATTCATTCCTGAAGCTGTAATTTAATGCAGTCATAAATGGGCTTTGTACAAGTATTAATTTGAAGTATTTTTTATTTCTCATCTGCTGGCTAAAGCTTGCAAACAATAGGGTAAAGGTCTTGCTATACTGCTACAAATAAGTAAACATCTTTTCTGCCAAGAAGACTACAGTGTAAACACAGAGTGAGGGAATAATTTTTGACTAATTCATGCTGCATATGGACATTTGGAAACTACAGATGCTACACAATGATCTCTATCTACAAATTTCCCAAAGGAAAAGAGAATTTAAATTGCACCTAGTTTATAATGTATCATGTGTTGGTGTTAGCACACATTAGAGAAACACTGTGGACACTGAGGTGTAGGCAGCATGGATCAGCGTTAAGGGCACAATCCCCATGTGAGGGCAAAGCAAGGCAAGTTCAGAACTCGGGAAGAGGACATGAACAGGATACAGGAGAGAATGGAAGCCTAAATCTATCAGAAAGCAGCTTCAAGATTTTCCCTAAACGCACTTGCCATTCTCTGATGAGGTTGCAAGCTTACCTGCAACACAGCCAGACTTATTTGTCCATTTGGAGCTATGAAGGAGCTAAAAGGGAACTGGATTGAAGCTTGGATTGAAGTCTGACATGTAGACTTAAAAGCCAAGTTGTTTACTTCCCTTTTTTTCGCTTACTGTGCCTCATATAGTGGCACTGCTATAGGAACAGCGTGTCACACAGGTTCCAGTTCTGGCTCTCTAAAAGCGAGTAGTAACTTCCCTGATGTTCACGCTTGCCTGAATTGTTTCCTTTCACTCCAGATCTCCCTCCTGTGCTGTTGTCATTACCCATGTATCTCTATACGTACAGATAATCTTTCCTATTTTCTTTAATGTATCTCCACAAGAGCCACTCCCCTTGCTTACTAATTGCAACACTTCAGAACACTGCCATTTCCTCAACACCACTGCACAATCCCCCTTGTCTGTTTATTCTATGAAAAACCAACCTACCCCCCAGTTCCCATAATTTCTCCATATCTTTCCTCACCTTTCCTCCTCTCTTCTTCCTCTCAGTTCTCTTGACTCTGTGCTTCCACCTGTTTTTGGGGGTCTTTTCCTCCTCTTCCATAGTTCTGTAGATACCACCAACCCCTAGCTCCAGGACAGCAGGAATGCAGGGAAAGCAAGGCTTCAAAATGAACTCTTTATCTTCCTCTGTATTTACACTGGTTTCCAGCTTATTCTAGGAGCAGGCATATGGTGTTAATTTAAACTGTCCGACACATCAGTGGGAGGGAAGTAGCACCCAGAGGATCACAGAATTGTCGGAGTTGGAAGGGACCATTACAATGATGATTACAACGTTTTACCTGGCAGATGTTACCATATTTATCGATATGAAAACTTCCTCCCTTCATATATCAGCCACTGAAACCTCCCTCTGTGAAGTTCTCTTGAATTCAGGCTAAGCTCTGTTAAAATATTTTGTTCAACTCAGTAAATTTTACTGTGGCCACAGTCGACTTTTTTACTTAGGAAAAGTTATCACTAAGATCAATAGAATTTTAAAGTAATGAATGACATGTTTATTGTATTTGATTAGTTGAACACATTTGATTTTTATGATTAATTTCTGTGGGCTACATATACATATGTATACACATGTATTTAGAAGCATAGGTATATATATGTATATTGGATTTTAATCTCCAAAATCTCTATTTTATGTCAAATATTCCTAAAGAGAACACTTAAAATCAATTACCTAAAAAAGCAGGGCCAAACTAAAGTATTACTTGAATTAAATTTCAGATAATCCTGAAATGTGTAAGAATGTCAAGCCAAATCTGGAAAGCATTTATAAAAAAAGGCAGCAGTTATATATAAAAAAAAAAGAATTATCAAAGTTTTCTTATTTGTCTTTTAAAAATAATCTTTGGAATTAGATTTCCTACAGTTTTAGTCAAATAACCAGAGCCAATATAAATGTGAAGAAAAAGGGTCAAAGGCAATTTAAAAGCCATCCCTTGGAAGAGCAGAAGCTTTCTGTTTGGTTTTAGTTTCACAGGGAAAAACTACATTCAATTCAGTCAAGCACTGCATTTTCAAAAATGTTGTGGTTCTGGCTTAATTCCACAAAAGAGAAAAACTTCAAAGTTGAGGATTAAACCTCCAATATTTGGTGACAATATGACACAGTTGGGTAAAATTAAGGACGGTAACTTGTTGTGATAGACAGTGGGGAGGAGGTGATCACTGATGCTGGATTTCCTTTCTTTTGGTGATTGAATAATAACAAATCCCAAATACAGTTAGATTAATTTCTTTTGCTCTTATGATAACATGTTTTTGCTTTTTATTTTGGAAGCAAATAGATTCTAGAACATCTGCACATGTGTATTGGTAATAATATATTTTAAACCTTTAAGATAGTTATGGAACCTGACTCCCTTTTCCTTGGTGACCCATTCGATGTTTTTTGTGTCTATAGGTCCTTGCAAGCCCCCTTTATTTTTCCATCGGCCGACACTGGAACATGATCGTGATATCCAGTAACACGCAATAGGACAGTATGTAGTTCTACCCCTAATGGGCTTGGTATATGAGAAAAAGCAACGTCCACACATGGAAACATCTTTAATAAATCCATTGTTAGAGTTTAGGAAAGCGGGCAATATTTTGGACTCAGAGCCAGGGATGTTTACTGCAATTTTCTGCAGCGAGGCAAGTCAATGGATATGCAGAAAAGACTGTTTTGGGAAAAATAATCACACATGTTGCAACATCTTATAGGTTAAAAATTTTCTGTCACCATCTGTTCCTTAAAGGGGAAAATTGGATTTTGTGAGAATATTTTTTCCACAAAAAAAAGTATCTGCTTTCTGTAGAAAATTAGAGCTATTCATCAGAAAGCCAAACACCTGCAAGCCAAATATTTCTGGCTGAAATTATTGATTTGGAGTGCTGCTGCTGCACCTCTTGGGAGGGCGGCAGTTTGGGGCTTCACTTCCACGCTTTTTGTGAGGGGGCTCGCAACCACCACATCTTTACTGCCTTCCACGGCTGAGCTCAAGTAGGGACAGGAGCTCAAGCAGCCACGTGGCTGCTGCCTGTGACAGCAATGCTGCCTGTGAACCAGAATTTGGATGGGAGCTGTTTCTCCCTCCGCTCGTCCTGAAGGCTTGGGCCTGAGTGGAAGCAAGCTGGGACAGCAGGGATGCTCAGGGAGATTGAGCTGAAAACGAGCTCCAGGCTGGGGCTAAGCAGGATGTTGGCTCTGATACAGCACCACAGAGAACAGTGATGTCTTCGAGCACCTAATTTTACCTTTACATGGCTGGGAGTTTTCAGATGGAACCTTTGTTATTTCACCATTATAAAAATAAATCTCTTCCCCTTTTCCAGTTTAAAAATAAATCAATAAGCTTGAACAGATTTTGGAAAGTAATAGGCCTGACTTTGCTCCGTTAAACTCAAAGAGGCATTGATTGGGCAGAAGATTACCTAGAACTGAAGCTTGGTAACACATGAATTTTTAGTCATTAGTTCTATCTAACAACTTTCTTTTTTTAAATTCAGAATTGTATTTTAGTTTTGATCAAATTGAGCTTTTAAAAAATGTTGGCAAAATAAAAAATAATCGGGAAAAGTATAATTTTTTTTCAACCCAAAATATTTTGTTAAGCTACAAAGAAATGGCTTCATTTTTGGTCTTGGGCTGTTTCACACATTTTAAAGCTTTTTTGCTTTTTAAATTTAGGCCAATTTTAAAATGGACAGCTAAAAAGCTTTGTTTTGAAAGTTTTTGGAAGTGTTTTGGCAGTTCTAGAATGAAACACTCCATTTTAAAAATACTAAAAATGAAGCGTTTTGACATTTTTTTCTCTGCATTGTTTCATCTGGGACTATTTGCTAAATTCCATTCAAATGCAGGAAGAGTCTTTACTGCCTCTGAAATTCATTTGTGTGGTATATTTATTGTTTGTCAGAAAACAGTGATTCATTAAGCTCTGCATCAGTTCAACTTAAATAATGGGAGAGAATTCTTAATAGGGAATTGATTGTACACAGCTACAGTTCTCACTCACCTTATAATTACTTCCCTAACGCAGAGCACCCAGCTTCATGGAGCCACTGCAGGAGGGAGGCAGCCTTCACACACCTGGGAGAAGAGGTGGCAGACAGACCCTGACACCCTAAGCTGATGCTGCTTCCTCCCCACCATCAAACAGGACAGTCTTCCTCCTCCTTGAGTGCCCATTTAAATCTTATGGCTTGCACCTGGGTTTCTCCAGCCTTTTGCTAGGCTCTACCTTTCTGCTACTGCTTGTATCGCTGCTCCTACCACTGAAGGAAGAATTTATACTGTTCGTGTTAGTATATGCTGTCATTGTCCTGCTTATGTTTTGTTGCCTTTCTTTCCTTTTTCCCATTAATGAAAATTGGGTCAAGTATACTCCAACTGGCTTAAATATTTCTGAAAGCCGCTCACCTGCATTAGCAATAGACAGCTGACATACCAACATTTTTGTCTTTCTGGCTGCTCAGCTTCACCAGGGCTATTCACAGCTTGCACTTTAGTAAGGTTGTCGGTATCACCATTACACATTTCCTGTATTACATGAGGATCAGGTTCCAATAGTTAACAAGTCAAAAAATATTCCTGGGGGTGGCAGAGTAACTAGGTATACAAGTGTGTTCCACATGTCCGCTTTATTTCTGGAATTTCTGCCTTCATCCATGTGAAAAATAATTGTGATTAAACACAGGTCTGAACTGCAGTACCCCAAATCACATGGAAAGGCTTTTGCAGTCTGCAACCTGAATGTTCCAGTCCACCTAGGCCAAAGTATGATGGGACCTCAACTGCTGACCACAGCTTGGTGCCTGGACTCTAAATAGTCTCTAGACCAAAATCTGCACTCCTGTAATTGGGACTAGTTCCAATAAAATCACTATTTTCACATCTATTCTCTTAAAATTCAGAGCCAGATTTGGCCTGCTACGTGGACACAGTCCAAATGAAAGCTAGGGCTCAGATTCTGCTCTGACTTACAGAAAAGTAGATGAGAATTAATCTATTGCAGTTAATTGGGCTCAATCCTCAGGTGCCTGACACTGATATAACTGTTCTGACCCCAATGGAATTGATCCGAATTTATGCCACTGTAACTGAGATTGCAGCATGCATTGTTTAAATTCTGTTGGGTGCGCCTTCTTCCAGGATGGAAACTATTTGCAAACTCTAACTGCCTCCTAACATTAGGCCTGCCATATCTGAAATTTTTGGTGGGGCAGGGGTGTGGAGAAAAGGATATAAAGCCAACTTTGTGCTTAGTGCTACCTTGTATGTTGAATCCTGGAGTGTTCTGCTAAATTATCAGTTCTCGTACTCAACTGACTGGCTGAGGTGCAGCTCTCTGACATTGTAAGTCTTAAATGCAACATAAAGAAGCCTTCACCTAGCAAGATATTATACACTTATATATGTGTGTGTATATACTTACGGAGTAAAAAGCAACTCTGTTTTCCTTTGCTTGCACTGGAAATACGCAGTTTGTCAGGCTGACTTTTTCTTCTGTTAGCAATGAAATCTGGCCAGGAGTCCCGGCACGCCGTAAGAAACCAAGCCGTGACCACATTAAGCATGAATGGCAGGGCAAGGGTATAGCGTGTAATGCTATGCTGTGGTGACCTGTTACAGAGTTAGAGGCTGGGAGGTGTGAGGCTGGGTCAGATAACTACTGCAAATGAAGCACAAAGTGAAGCTTAAAGCTGCTTTGGCTGTTTACGCTTTCAAGAGGCATTTAGTGAGGCTTTTTTACTTTTAAAGCATATTTTGAAAACTTCAGCTGCAGGGCTTGTAGCCAACCTTCCAGAATCAAACCAGAATATTTCTTAGTTTTACCTACAAGTTCACTCATGGCTTATTCCTACTTATTCTACAATGACTTCAAAAACTTTTCTGGAACCTCATGTACAAAGACAGAGATGCTCAGCTGCAGTGAAATAAAGCACTGTATAACTCAACCGGTAATAGGAGTAGGGTGGTGGATCTCTGCTCTGATCAGCTCTAGAGTTGTTGTACTCAGGAGGAAGTTAGGCCTTTATTTTAAAAAGAAAAAAAAAGAGAGATGCCATGGTATTCTCTACACCATCTATGAATTTTGTTCCCCAGATCTTTGTCTCTTGAAATAATGAATTAAATGCAGAAGGAAAAAACAAAGGCGTTTTTGATTTTGAGGTTTTCTTATTCGTTTGTCTTTGCCTTTTTTTTTTTTTTTAATGGTAATGTTTAGTATCACTTACTTACTAGACCCAGTAGCCTGAGAGGTAGCACCATTTTAATGTAGCTCTGAAGGGAATTTGGTTTGGTGTTGTCAGGCAGGTTAGGAAAGAGCCTGGTCTTAAAATAGACACCAGGCACAGAACATGAATACGCTTCCAGGATGACACTGAAGCACAATGTGAACTTTCTTTGGGGAGTGACATACCTGAAGTGCACAATGAAATATTTCAAGACAACCAGAACCAGGGCTGCAAAAGATCTGCTGCATCCCACCCTTCTACAGCTGCAAATAGGTTCTAGGGAAGATCATGCACCTGCACCAGTTTTGCCTTGGTGTAAGACCACGCTTTTGTGTGACATCACTTGTAAGCTATATTTCTGGGAGAGGGCAATCCAGCTTTCTCACACCTCTGACAGTTGCGAAATATTTCAATATTTGTTGAGGCTACCACTGAAGCCAATAGAAAAATAATTTTTGGTATTTGTAAGTTCTGGCTGACACACCATGAGTAAGGTCTAAGTATAATTTGGATTTAGGTGTTTAAATGGTCGATGCTACAGTCTTGCTTAATAATATACTGCAATAATAATGTACGCTGGGCATAGGTATCAGAGCAATGGTAGCAGCACACTGACCAGGGAAGTGTCTCAATTCAGGATGTTCAGTAGGGAGCTGTGTATTGTCCCAACAGAAATACCACCTCCTCCTTAGAGTGCAGAGCAGCAGGGAATTACTGAACGCCATTTCTTTCAAGAACTTCTAGATTAGGAGTTTGGAGCATTTTCTGCATCCTAGAAAGCCTAAGATGCTGAGGACATGGGACATAATTTAAGGACAGCCCCAGCATAGGCCCAGCTGCATCAGTTTCATTTCTGATTGACATTAGTCCAGCCTGTTCTTAACACTTCTGCGATGGAGCGCCTCCGTAGCTTCCCAAACAGCCAGCTGCGTCTGAGCCAGTTCTTAGCATTAGAAAGCTTTTCCTAATGCCCAGTATGAGTCTTTCCTGCTGCCAATTATGTTGTTCTTGCTTTTCTTCTTACCTGCTTACTCTTCATTTTTATACCAGCTTCTTTTGTGTGTGCAGACTGGTATCCCAGTCATCTCTTCTGCACACTAATTGTCTCTATTTTTTCAATCTTACTTTTTAAGTGGTATTTTCTAGATTTTTGGTTCTCGGAGCTCATATCTAATAGCACTATCTCCTGTCACTTAACTTTCTGGAAGTCACATGCTCACCACCGGAGCTGATACTTAAACTGAAGCCTTACTAGTGTCCAGTACCTCGTCATACGACTGATTTATGGATCTCTCAGTCCCCCTGGTAGGACAGCTTTCACCAGGGATGCCAATGTCTGCTTTCAACGTTTAATTAAAAGCAAAGAGGATGAACTGATGCTAAAAGAAGCCAGACATTCATCTGGCATAAACTGATTTAGCGTCTTGATGTCTATAAACAATACTGACTTACATTATCTGAGCATGGTGAACCTACCAGGTTTACAAATGCCCTGGCACTGAAATATCCGAGCCTCCTGATCTGTTTCAGTACAAGTGCTGCCAACGGCATCTGGGTCTAAATCTAAACCTGCTTCGCTGTTGTGATGGAACATAAAACCCTGGTGTATGAATGATTCATGCTTGCATAATTAATACCAATTGTGTAACCAGAAGCAATTACTGCATGACATATAAATATCATATTACATCCAAATACCACTGTATTTTCCAGTTTTCCAATATTAGTATTTAAAACTCAGCAATCAAAAGATTATAATTAATTATTTAAATTCTATGAAAAAGTACTAGCAGTGCACTATATTCAAAGTGTTAACATCTCTGATCAACTCTAAAATAGAAAACCATGTTTCACTGATTTGAGGCATCACAAAATGACCATAAAGTTATCCCAATTACCAATATAATTAATATTTACAGGTTGAATAATGTATTTTGCATGTATAACAATTGAAATTTAGCTAATAAAATCTGAGTAAATAGTGCTAATTAGCAGTATTTTCAGAAGCAAAAATGTTTCAACAATCAAGTTTGGGCAGTATCTTACCTTTTCCTTTCTTACCAATCCTTGCTAGGCTGTTTCTCTGCTTCCAAATTTTCAAATTTCCTGATCGTTTTGATTGTACTTGACTGTAGGGGAAGAAAATGAAGGTGATTTTTTTTAAATATATAGCTGAAAATCTATAGTTGGTAAATCAAATTTAAATCATATAATTATTCTTATTTTATCCAGCATGGCCTTCAGACTTGCTGTTGCGTGTTTTTATCTACAGCTTAGTCATATATTAATTTAATTAATTGTACAGAAGAAATAGCATATTATATTCATAGAACTGAAAGATTTAACAGCTTTTGAGACTGACTGCTATCGTCTTGTTTATGACAGTGTAACTTAGTTGCAAGCTCAGCTGAAGCCTTTCAAACTGGAATGGATCAAGGAATAATTATTCTTGCTACAGTATGTTTTACTAAAAGCAGCCAACACCCTTTTCTTTTACTATTATTTAACATGTATATAGCAGTAGCATCAAGAAGTAGAGCTCCACTGTTTTAATGCTTATACTGTCTTGTTTAGGTGTATTGGTAAATACAAATACAAAATCACCTTGGCATGGTGATGAGAAAAGAAAACCTGGATAGATAATTACTCACGATAGAGAGCAAAGAGCCTAAATTTGGTCCCTGTCTGACAACTGACGTGGTAGATCATTCCACATCACCAAAACAAACTGATATGAAACTGCATTGATATGACATTACTATAATTACTGCATAGTCTCTCCTACTGCTATACCCAAAGCTCATCCCTGAACACTGTTACTACACTTGCTATTTGCAGGGCCTCTGTTAATCATAGAATCTTCTAGGTTGGAAGGGACCTTCATGATCATCTTGTCCAACCATCAACCTAACTCTAACAAAAATAAACACCCGCACAGTGCAAGAAAACAATACTGCAGGTGTCTTTCATGGTAGCATTTACTCATCTTTGCGTAACTTCTGAAGCTCACACCTCACTGTTGTGTTTGGTCCAATGAAAGACTGGCAAAATAGATTATTTTTTTTACTTCTGTTGTTGAAAGAGGCCTTTATGCTTAAATGGAGACAGCTTGCTTACAGGACAGCTGCTCTCAGAGCAGCAGCTCATGACTTGCATTGTGTTATATTGACAATGTCTTGGCAAATGAGAAACTGACAAATTATTTTGCAATGAAAGCATAAACTATACAGAATCTCATGGAATGCAGACAATATAGGGAGATACCCTCCAGTCTCCGAGCACTTGCATTTTTTTATTGCTTACAATACTTCTTCAAATTTCAGTGCTGATGCAATGTTTCATCTGGGGAAATGTTTGTGTATTTTTAACTTCTGCCTCATACCTCAACCAGCAATACCTTGAGATTGACACCACTTGTGCTTGTCACATAAAGTAAAGAAATGCAGACTGCCATGTTACAGAGGCTAGAAGCTTCCTTAGGGGCTAACCTCAAAGACTGAAAACTTCATCCTGCAAAAAGAACTGCATGGTAGGTATTCAAAGAAGTTATGTCAAGGAAAATTCAGGTTAGACTTTAGGTAAACGTCTGCAGGAGTGAAGATGGATGCATTTTATCAGGGAAGTTTTAGAATGCCCATCACGGTCTTAACAAAAACCAAACAACCCATAATAAATAAAATAAAATCTCCCACAAAACAGAATCATCAAGCCAAACGTAAAGACAACATGGAGATTTGATTCTTCACTTATGATGCACTAGAGGACCTCTCACAGCCCCTTCCAATTCTGCTTTCAGGGTCAGATCTTGAACTGACACTAAATTCCTCAAATCTGGTTGGACTATAAAGAGCTGTCCATTGGACTGATTTCTTTTTAACCTCCCTTTGATAGGAATGGGCCTTTAACTACTTGACAGTCCTGATACTCAGCAATACCCTATCAATCTTGTGTTTATTAAAATGTCAGGCAAAGTAATGTCTTTCAAATACACTTAGGGATAGATTACTAAAAATAATTATTAGATCTTGCCAAGTTTTAAAGTTCAGCTGTTCTGGAATGATGTGTTTAAAAAGAGTATGTGGCAGCAGTTTACTGTGCAGAGAAAGATTAATTTTTTTCAACTTCTGTCTTTCAAAACCAAGCAGAGACCAGGAAAAATGGTTTTTCTTTACTTTGTCACAAGCAGTACTTAAATAAGCTTTCCACTAAGATAGCTCTGATTCCAAAGAAAAAAAATAAATCTAGAAAGGTATGAATTAGTGAAAAGGGAGATAAAAGTAGCCTTAGAATTAAGTGTTATAATATAAAACACAGTAACATAACGTTATTCTTTCTGTCATATCTTTATCCAATAGTAAAGCCTTATTACCTATTTCTGTGGCCCACATTTTCATGGGCTCTTCAGTATTCCCTGCCACAATAAACAGTCATCCAAAATAGCTGTGACACTGGCCTCTCCCAACACACCCACTGTGGGTTGTTCCCTAACTACTGAGTTCTAGTATTTTAATGGCACGAAGAATTCTGTGTTTTGACACGGAAATCCTTATCACTCTAAAAATGAATTACAGGATTCATCTAATCATAAAATGACATTATGAAAGAAGATCTTTTGCTGATGTGGTGACTATAGAATTGCTTGACATTATTCTGGGAACACAATTTTACTGGATATACATTTTGACATCCAGAAAATGGGGACACTGATAGAAACTGATGGACCAAATGTCAAAAGGAGAAAAACTAGCTGCAGGAGGACACTCAGAAAATTAATAGATGGACTGTAAAAATACCCATTCCCAAAGTCAATATTGACGACTGTAAAAAATTGAAAGAAATGGTAAAGGCAAACCAATTTTTGTATTTCTTTCTTATAAAACTAACAAAGAGATACTGAGGAGAATTTTGAGGCTCAGTAGATGCAGACTGTGGAGTAGTTAATTTTAACCTGAATAGCTGACATTCAATGCTCATATTTCTGTTTCTGCCACAGCCTTCAAGAATAACTGTGTTGATAACGTGGAATACCTCATTATTAAGCATCCTTTATCTTGTTCACAATTTTAGTCTTTTCCTTAATTTCTGCTATAAACGTGTTCCAGAATATTATGAACAAAATGCCATCCTCAGGACAACTAGCATTTGTAGACGTTGCTTTTTTGTGGACATTTCATTGCAGAAGGCAAGACCTTTTCTTACTTCCCTCAAGAGCCTTTACAAACACTTCAGCTTTCACATTTTTAAAGTGTATTTATATATAATCTCCCAAATCTTCAAGATAAAAAAAAATGTCTGGTTTTGAAACCAGAAAGATATCCTTTCACATATTTTGTCCATTCTGAACTGAGGATTTGTATGTAGCATAGATTGGTCACTTTTCTCTGTCATTGAGTGATATGTCATAGGTAAAGGGCTTATGACAGGGCTTAAGGCAGAACTGCATTAAACAGTGCAGTGCCAAGAATTCAGTATTAGCTCAGTCAACAAACTCCTCCAAGTAAATGAGAACATTTACATATTTTATACCTGCTGATATCATGTCTCCCTTTGCACTGATGCCCATGTTTGACTATTTCTAAAGCCAGTCAGAAAGATTTCATTATTCTGATCTTTCTGAGCATTCCGTGAAGTTCCTGAGCAGCAGATATTGGAAGCTGGGAGTCTGGTGTAGGGAATATCATGATATATTTAATAATCTCTTATATCCTTCTGTAGGTGTCTACTGGTGGCCACTGTTGGCCATAGGATACATACTGAAAAAATGGACCTTTTGCTTGTTCCAAAAAGGCTGTTCCTATTGTTCTATGCAAAAAAATCCTACAAACAAAACCCAATCAAACAGTGATCCAAAATAATAAATAACAAGAAACGATTTTGTTAGCAAGAAAAGATTCTGAAATCAAAATATGAAAATCAACAAAAAGGAAAAAAGAAGTTTTTGTCAAAGTGACTTGGCTCCATTTTCCTTGGTTCTTGGCTAGAACATTTCCATTGATAGAGTTGCTAAGTGCATTCTATTTACAAATATAAACACTTGATTTTGATCAGCAAAAATGCATCAGCACACTTGAACAGTGTCAATGATGACATAATTACACTCACAATTTCCTCTCTGTAATGATTTTTAAATGTCAGCAGTCATTTTTTGTCTAATTGTAGCCTGCATGTCAGCACTTCCTCTTAAAACAGCATGTTCCTCTCTGCTGGAATTTCACACCTCTCCACTCACTCACTCACTTCACCAGTGAAGATAATGAAGATGATATAGGGCTCCAGGATATTTTCACTCCCGTGCTGTTTTACCATTTAACATCAAGCAGGCAGAATGAGGACTTTTTTTTTTTTTAAAAAAAAAAGCATAGAGAGTTTGATCAGTTAGACTAAATAATTATTCTATTTTAATGAACAAATCAAAAAGTAGTCTTCGTTTTTCTGCCCCCCCTGCTGGTGCTCTGTTAATAACTTGTTTAAAAGCATGCACTTGTGATAAAAATATTCTCACACTGTATTCTCCATGTACTGTAAACTGACTCACCGGAGCAGGCTGAGCCTGCAATGCCAGACAGTCTCTTGATCAGTTCAGTGTTTAACAGGGTGCGAAAGCAGGTGACCCTTTCTCTGCAAAGGCAGCCTGTTTAGAGATGTTATCACGACTGTCTCATGCTATGACCTAGAAAGTGACTTTTGAAATGCTATTTCACATGGTGCCAGGCCGCCAGAGCCCACAGCATAACAAATAGGTGCATCTGGAGTTCATCTCAGAGCTCTCTTCCTCTTTCCATAGATCACAGACCACATCATCAAGTGTGTGGAAGTGTATCACTTGTGCAGTGAACTGGAAGCTCTGCATTGAGGTTTGCAGCAAACATTTTCCACTCATCTGAACATAGACTGGAATTGGACACAGGGCCCAAAGAGGCCTCCTTCAATCCAATTTGATCACAACCCCTCTTCAGCTGTCTGATGGTGATTAACTTTAGGGTTTAAGAGATATAGCTTATAATTTACTGGCTCAGTTGGTGTCAAAATAGGTGAAGAACCATATGGAATGCATACTGTGAAATCAAATCATGAAATAATGTTGAGATGTCTGATAAACTCCGATTACAAATACACAGATGCACACAGAGCTCTATCAACCCTACTAATATGTCCAAATGGTCTCCAAAAGATAGAGAGATGAATGAATGAATGAATAAATTGAACAAATAATGTAGTTGGGGGAGTGGGAGTGTGTTTTGTAAAGACCATGATAACATTCATTATGTGTCTCTGACATTACCAACACACGTCTCACACACACACACCTGTACGTGTGCCCATAGGCACACGGGTGATCGTGTGTATGTTCATACAACACAAATGCTGACCTGGCTCTCTTTTTGGTTTATGCTGCATTTTGTGTCCTACACTTTGCATTTTCTTTTTCAACTAAATCAGTGCCTCAGAAATCTTCCAGAGCTGTTGGAAAGAGCAAGAATTTTTTTAACAATCCCATTCTATGCACTTGTGAGATATATGAATAAGTAGAGACAATCTGAAAAGAGAGGCTTCTGAGGGTTGTCCCCAAGGACCATCTCATTAAGGAAAGAAAGCAAACAAAAACCCTTAACAGCCCAGCAATCAAGAGGAAAAGAAAACAAAGTCTTTGGGCACTTCTAGGAGTGCTGAAGAGAGAGGAAGACCTGCCATGGAGAACACAGACAGCTTGCCTGTGTCCACCTTTGAGAGAACAGGAGTCAAGAACTAGAAATACTAAAAGCAGAAAGACTACGCAAGGGGTGAGCCTAGAATACAAAGGGACACTGATGTAGATCTTTCCTTCACTCCTACCCTTTCCAATTTTTATATCAACGAGAAAAGGAGGAGATATTAAAATTTATTCTATATTGAATGTGATATGCTCATAGACAACTATAGTGAAACTACCACAAAGCTTCCTTTCCCTGTGAGCAGACTCCACTTCTGTGCAGTGCACTGCAAGAAAGATCAACACCTCCTTGCCACATTGCTCAGCTGAAGCTAAATTGAGAAAAGGGAAAGCAAGGAAAGAGCCATTCACAGAATCACAGAATCACAGAATCTTAGTGGTTGGAAGGGACCTTTGAGATCATCGAGTCCAACCACAT
>JAOQGH010000051.1:18833488-18920486 GCA_025769975.1 Gallinago jamesoni
AGTCTGCCCGCCGGAAGTCCAAGATGGAGGTTTTGTTAGCCCCCTTCTTTACCTCACTACGAATGGAAAACTTAACCCAGGTGGTCTGTTGGAGGTGGTGAAAAGGATTTTCTTAAGGCTAATATGGGAAAGAGGCTACTTTGAAGAGCAGGTCCATCTGTTTCCATAGAAAAGCAAAAAGGACATTGACACATCAGTTTGACTCTTTGGGTACACCTGCACAGCACCTGCAGTGCAAATCCACAGAGTTACCCGAGCTAATTCTCAGTTGCCCTGGCTAGGAGTTTTTGAATTTATTGCTGTATTTTAGTTTGAACCTCAAGCTTTTTAATGAAATACAAAAGGCAAAAAGTCTTTTGTCCCCACCTCCCACCCACAACATTTGAACATGGGGAAACTTGTGAAAGGAAAAGGAAAATGGAGTTTTCCATTTCAATGGAACAAAAGTATTGGATTATTGATATTAAATGTAGGAATTAAGGTTATGTTTTACAATATTACAGTCAAGCATTCCTATAGCTTCAGACTGCTACTGAGAGAATGCATTCATTTAGTGTCTAACAGTGGTAGGTTCAGTATATAGGAGTACAGAAACATTCCCTATATCAACTGAAATAGGTTTATAGCTTTTTAAAATAAGACTGTTATGGACTGTGCTGTTTGGCAGATTATTCATGACTCAGTCACTGCATACAGGGCATTGACTTCTGCTGCATCTGAAGGTGCTTGACATCTCTTAAAATCATGCCAAAAGTATTTCAAGTTGGCCTCTCAGAAAATGATGCACATTAAAGACCAAATCGGAAAACTTCAATTGATTTGCTTCATATGAACTCAAGTTGAACCTCAACCTTACAAAACAGGGCATATCAAAACAAAAAAAAAACAGCTGAATGGTAACCATGACAACAGCACTTCCGAAAAAACATAAGTATAGCCAACATTTATATATATCATGAGGAATAACGCATTATTTTGTACACTTATCAGTATCCATTCATGCTGCATTCATTACTTTTCATCAGCAAAATTCTAAGTTATGCAGGTACTTCTAGATTCCCTATTAATTTACCTTTGATGGGGTTTTTGCTACTGTGGCAAGGTCCGTACAAAATGAAGTTGGACAAAATGTTCCAAGTTTCAGGATTGAGTACAATATGGTCTCAAAATATTGTCAAATTTTAGAAGTCTTTCTTTTGGTAAAATTTGGTGCTCTAACTATAGGCTGTGTTCCATTGAGCCATAATATTGATTATATCGTTTTCACTTTTTTTTTTTAATTGTGACAAAAAGAGTGACATTTTCTCATTGCTTTATTGTAACAAGAGGGCTATCAATTTTTCAAATAGCTTGTTATATTAAATGAGACTTTATTTTATCTGGATGTCTGTTACTTTTTCAGTCTTTAAAGAACCTTTAGACTAAAGTTTGGATCCTTGACGGTGCTGAAGTGAAATGCTTTGTGTCTCATTTTTATAACCCATTTCACCCCAACCATGGCACATTTTAATCCCCTTTTCTCTAAGTAAATTGAGAAATACAGCCCTTTCCATCACTTTGGACAGAAATATGTTTTGAAATACTCTGCCAAGGGGCATTTTCCTAAATGAGGATTTTCTAATCTTTAATTAGTATTACAAATACTTTTGCTGCCTGCACATTCCGCCAGTGAAAGCAAGTCACTGAATTCTGCATGTCCTGTGGGACTGTGTGAGGAGCTACACATTCCCCTTTCACACAGAGAACAAAAGCCAAATTCTTGCCTTTTTTTTTTTTCTTTTTTGGTCTGAAATGCTAAAGCTATAGGTGCAATACTGGGGACTGAATACTGATGATCAGGTCTTCTTGGGTGGTATCCGAGTAAGGCTTCTTGTAGCTCTATAATTCATCTGCCATCTTTTCTTTTGTTATTACATTGCTTTTCTGGTCTCATATATTTACTTAATAGCATAGATACAGTGTTTACTATTTCTTTGGAGATCAAATTAATTGCAAACATGGTATTCTTTCCCTTAACAATTCAAGACTATAAACAGTTTGTTTACTATCAATCAGAAAGCACTACACACACACATATATATAATTCTTATGCATTTTTATGTTCATATATCTTTATATATACTAAAAATGTAGTCCACTGACAATGTGCCTTAGTCCTTTAATTAGTCTGATATATGTCTTTGGGATCAGCCTGTTCTATTATATAGCACATTTAAGTGATACCTAAGGCAGCCTGCAGTGCAAAAGTCTCTACTTTTGTGCTAGTAACGCGTCTCATTCTTAGCTCATCTGTTACAAGTTATATTAAAGTATCCCTGACCAGATCTGCAATCATACCTTTTAATCCAGTGTGCTTTGGGAACTAGACCTGGCTTGCATCTAGCCTGCCCTCACTAGCCCTGCTTGCAGTCTCAGAATAGTGATTTAAGTGAGACTTACCCATTCTGCAGGGAAAAACCCTAACTGTGAGCTGGCATTTCATTTGTCTTGACTTGTCTCATTCAGAGAACCTGGTTGGCTTCTCCCAGGCTAAAGCCAGAGTGTAAGCTAACACATAACTAATATGGACAAAAAGAATGCCAGGATTTTACTGTAAACTGCTGCCCAAATTAGCAAAATTGTATAGGTGGCATTAAAACAAATTGCCTAAGGTTGTAAATAGATCTCCAAAACTTGAATTTGTGTAGTTCTCCTGTCTTAAACACAGGGTTCTATTTCTTGCCTTTTCAAAATAAAGAGCTTGAAAGAGCTTTCCTTGCCTGTTCCATGTGCCTGTTCCAGGGTACATGTGTTTTGGGTTGGATTAATTCTCAGATAAAAGACTGACATATAGACAGCAATTGTTAGGTGTATGAATGACAGCTGAAGCGATGGTGGCATCTGCATTTTACTGATATTTTTTCAGATTAAATTAACCTTTCCTTAGTGTGTGGAACCCTGCTCTACTTTGGGGACAGCAGGAATGCACAAAACAGTAAATCCTATCTCCATCTGGATGTCCCCCTTCGTTCTTTATCTGGTACTTATTGCATGAATACTACTATAAAGTTACCATGAGATGGCACTAAGGGCACAAATGCACCTCATTAACTGTTCTAGCAATGAGAAATTCAAGAGCAGTGACACCCTGGAGGCTTTAATGGACAGAAGAATCATAGCATGAGCAATAAAAATCTGTCAAGTTGCCCTCTTGGTGTGACCCTCCCTCTGGATTTTCATTCAGCCTGGGCACCGGCCTTCAGCTCTCTCTGGACATATACTACTGCAACAGCAACAACTTATGCATGCTGCTGGCACCACGTAACCTGCAATCAGCTTCTGTAACCAAAGTCCGTTCACGCCATTGAGCAGAAGACCAGCCTGGAATCAGCCATAGCATTGCTACACCTCTGGGTGTCACCAACTCTAACTGAAATGGCAAGCAAGGCCCTTTCACAGTGACCTAGTGACACCATACTCCTTCCATCTTAAATGCAGTTGGCCCAAGAAAACTCAACATTAAAAGCAATGTTATCTCAGGTTTGTGTCGTTTGATGGTACAAAATCTTTAGTGAAATAGGATATGTAGAAACAGCAGCATGTGCTAAGACATCCTCTCTCCTCCCAAACAAGACAATACCACAACATTGCACAGAAAAACACCTAAGAGTTACCAGCCCAATTGTGGAAAGTGTCGCCATGTGTGACTCTGTGCCTGTGCTGGCCTGGGCACAGTGCCACACTGATGTGTCTTGGATCCACACTAGCTGGGTTAGTGCAAAATCCAAGCCCTTTATAGTAAGACTTAAATTCTGGTTCGCAGAGAACAGGCAGAAGAGAAGCTCCCTGTCTTACAGTCCTGTGTAAAAAGTTACTGCTTCCCCAAATGTTTAGAATCTTTAGGCAACAAGCAACAAACTGACTTATTTCTCCTATAAACTGAGAAAAAACATCCTTTACTGCTGCAGAGGTTCCTAAATGAAGCACAGCTGGATGACTGCCAGTAGAGCCTTAGTATAGTAGTTGGCTAGGGAACAAGGATGCCCTGGCAACCACGCGTTAGCAAGGATGCTGCATAATCTTTAACAAACTGTTGTGCGCTAAGGCTGATGGTGGAGGGGTGTGTGTGTGTACTTCCCAGTGATTTACATAGAAGCTGCTGCAGAGGAGAAGGTGAGCAGTCTCCATCAATGGAGAGCAATGCTGGAGCAATGGAACCATAGATGTTTAAAGAGCATTCAACAATTTTGCAAGTGTACTTACTCCTTCTTCTATCTGCTTGAAGCTACAAAATGCAACAAGGTGCCTTGCCATCACAGGATGGAAGACCTAAGGGAAGGTCACACAGGCTCCTTTTGAAAATAACAAAAATTAAAACTTACAGAGAGAAAGGGAAAAAGATGAGTTATGAACTGTAACTGCTTTAAACTGCATCGACTTCTGCTTGAGCCCTGTTTTAGTTTTGTAGCTTCAGTGTCTTGTAAAAAAGTGTGCATCAGTGCACTGGTAGCTAAGGAAAGGGTTTATCACAGGTATTGATGGTTTCTCTTGCTCTCCTAAAAAGCTAGAACAGGTCATTCTTGCATGCTGAGGAAGCAAGGTGAAGTCTCTTCAGGCAATTGCTACACATCATTTGATGACCCTAATCTAGGGTAAAGATTTTAATGCTTTCAACAAACCTAAACTTCTGAGGAAGACAATATGGGGCAGACCATTGTGTTAATCCTTCAGAATACCATTGGTGCTGCAGCTATTAACTGAGGCGTCATGAACATGTTCATTAATTCTGCCTACTAATGACAGCCCAAAATCTACACTAGCTCTTTGTGAGGTGCAGATGAGGTCTGGAGACTTCAACCCCCCCTGCACATGCATTCAGCTGGAGATTCCTCTTCCAAATTTTTGTGTGATAGGAGCAGCCACTGCTGAAGAGCAGATGTGCTTAATGTCACAAGAAACTTTAGTTCATTGGGTAGTGGAATAAACTCAGAGGAAGTTCTTATGTATTTCACAAAGATGGTGTAAATCTTATTATTTGACAGTATTAGTTAATATTTATGAAGTATTCTAAATACCAGAAATCTTCATAAAAGGTGCTATAGACATTATTATTACTGTAACTAACAGCAACAGTATTCTGTTCTGTAATCTATGCAAATGTTAATATGCTTTTGTTTCTGAAGAGTACTTACGTGCTTTATAGAATTTCTTGTGTATTTTTCTCTGTCTTCTGATCTACAGGAACTTTATAATGATATGAAATGTTGATGGTTTAGGATTAGTTTTTACCATCTTTTTTTTTATGCAGACTTTTATGGAGGGTTTGCTAGTGGTCTATGTGTGTGTTTGAATTAAACCCTTTAATGCTAGGGGAGAAGATCAGTTTGACATGGAATTCAGCTTTTGCTTTTGTAAGGAGAAAAGGCCTGCTGGATTTAAGAGGGTTTGAGTATATCTGGTTGACTGAACTGTTTCCTCAAGGAAATGTTCATTCAGTCAATGTCCTGAAGGGTTAAGAAAACAGAAACCCATAGCTTTACTGAGTTGTTGTTATGTACGTTACCACGGGAACTGTAGCTGGAATGTTTAAATGTGTTGTTTCTCCCCAAACCCACAGGAGTGGAGCTTGAGTGTCTTGGTGTTCCTAATCCTTGCAATTAGCTTCTATGTGGTGGGGGCTCACAGGGCTGAATCAGACGAAATGCCTGTTAGTGACACTAGGTAACATTCCCACCATGCTGGATGGAGTGAGTTTAGCATCATACTCATTAATTATGTGAATCACAACCAAAAGCAGCAAAGATTATATTAAAAGCCTCCCTTATTGCTTCTCCCTGAAGCCCATAGACTTCTTTTATTAATACATAATATAGAAATTAATGATCGCCAGGGAGTTCTCCTTAAGACTTAGCTAAGAGAAATCTTGAGGTTGATTGATCTTGACTCATATTTTTAGTATCTGTATTGTCTTGCCTCACATATGATTTAACTTAGCTTCACTGGTGTAAAACTGAAGTGCGATTGAAACTGACTCAACAGGCAAATTTTAGCCTTTTTTCCATTTTAACGATTAGGCTCTTGCAAACACATCAGTCTGCAGAAAGCCTAACTAAGGGATTCTCATTGCCAAATCAACTGCTATAAGAAAAAAGACATATCTCTATATATACTGATATATTTCTGCAGAGGTCAACAATGACGTATCTTTCAAGAAGCTGGGAACAGCAACAAGGTCCAACCCCTCCCAAAAACCTTCCATTGTGCCATCACTTTCAAACGTTGGGCCTACTCTACCACCATGCTTTTTTCACGACGGGTTGGCAGCACCTGGTTGAGTCAAACCCAGCTGAGCAGCACCAAACCCCTGGTTGAGTCAAAACTTTTTCCAAGCATAAACTGACCCACTTTGGCTGATTTATGTATTCCTTAAGGTACGTGGGAGGATGTGCATTCAGGGGAATACTTTCAGTTTTGTACTTGTACCTCCCCCTATGACTCAATATGAGGTTTTTAATACAGCCCAAAATTCTGTCAGTGTAATTTGAGCCAATTCTTATTCCAATGGATATGGAAAACACAGACTACCTACTTCTTTGCAGCTACCTTTTAAGCACTTGAGAGCCCTGTCTTTTTTCCCCTCTGGAGGCTGACCAATGCTTTCCCAAGACATGGTTTCTAAACACCTGATGATTCTTGTTGCCTTCTGTGGCTCTTAAGCAGGACCCGAACCTTGAGCTATGGCTCCTGAGGCAGATAAAGGTCTTCATCTTGTCAGTGCTGGGACAGATTACACACATTTTACCCATGAAAGTCCTCTGTATATGTCCTACTGTGAAGTTTCCTTCTTTGTTCCTGCCTCAGTATGAAACCATTGAACAACAGGCTTGCTTTCTGCATCCAGAGAAAAAAAGTAGGCTTACTCTTTAGCATGTCCTGGCGTCCTCATCCTCCAGTTGTCCAATCTGGGACTCATCTGAAATGCAAAACAAGGAGGGAGACTGATTCATACTTGGGTCTTCTCAAAACTTCTTTCAAGCTCTTAGATTCACAACAACCAGCCCCATATGATCAGTGACAGTAAAAGCCTGAGGAGAGAATTTAATGCTTCCATCAGTGGTCAGAGGCCAAGTGTCCTATTCCCACTGTGGTCAGAACAAGTGGGCAGTGCTGAAGCTAGCGTGGGCATGTTAACAGCTCACATTTCACAATTATGATGAATGTGATGATTTAAAATAAAAGAACAAAGAAATCAAGGCCAGACCTTAATCAATGATTCCTATGGCTCTTTTACTCCATGTCTTTTGATACTGTGACACAAAGAAGGGCAACTCACAAGGCATTAATATTTTTGTTTATTCTATCACCTATTTTTGTGCTTCATGAAACTCCTGCACAGGTTAGTTTGACCAGGTGTTTTTGTATGCTTCTGAAAGTGTGATGTAGGGCTGGACTGAGGCGCATTGGCAGGACCTAAACATGGCTTGCCTGCAATCTTCTTGGCTCAGGTTTGTACCCAGATTCATCTAAGTTTTCATCTACAATAGTCTCTTAGAAATCTCTTTAGAAATCTAAAGTATTCTAAACCAACTGCAAAACAGAAGCTCTGGTATGAGCTGAGTCCACTAAGTAAAAGACAAAGAACCTATAAAAGCAGAGGGAAAGTGTAACCAAAGCCCTGCACTCCTCAGAAAAGTGAATCCTGCAATGGGTGCTAAACTCCAGAGCCCTGAATATACCCAGGGCACTCCTTACAAATTTCTGTTTCTTGGCATTTGCAGGCATGAGGTAAGGATGAGCAAAAATCTCCCTTTTTTTCTTTTATTAGATGCAGGAAACTCTTTTGTTTTGGCAGTGCTTCTATTTGTCATTCTCAGTTTGTTTTTCTATCGAGTTTTTTTGGAGCTTTTTATTTCCTGTCAGAGTGCAGAGGAGAAAGCTGTTCTGGTCTGTAAGTTATGCGCCCCTTACAGTGCCCCTTAGTTACACAGCACAAGGGAAAGAGAAACAGAATCCATGGCATCATGCAGAAATGCTGCACTATATAGTTTGCCCTGGTTAAACATTCCCAGAAAGGGAATAACATGATGCTGTGGAGTTCTTGAATGTCTTTTGGTCACTGTGCTGCAGAGGATGCAAACATTTAGGGTTAAACTGAAACAGTGCTGGATTCTGGGCAAATTTGGTTTCAGATCTGAGCTGCATAGATGACAATTATTTCCTGTTTGTACTTCTACAACAGTATCTCCTCCATAACTTAAAAAATTGGCATATGGAGACTTGAAAAGCAATACTTAATAGCTGTGGGAGAATTTCAGTTTGATCTAGCCATGTGCCCCAGTCTTCACCCACCTTTTTTTGATCTTTGTCCAAAAATAAGGCTGAAAGTCTTGCAGATTTTTTTTGTAATATGTAACTCTGCCATTATTTTTTTGTGTGTGTTTTGTTCCAGATATTCAGGGATATATCACACTGGAAAGGAAAAAACATTAATTTAATTACATCTTTGAAACCCTGCAAGAGGCAAGGGTTGCATTTTTGGATCAAGTTTGGGATGGTCTCACTTTGTCCTCAGCATACATCACTTTATCTTGCTTTAAAATTTTTTCATGAAGGAAACTGAGCACTGGATCTAGGCAGCTGCTGGGGTTTCTGAATTATACCTCAGTGCAGTCATGGCTAGTAGTCCCTAGTCTAATGACAGAATGGATCAAACCACTGGATCTAAATAGCAGCTTGCATGAAATTTGAATGTGCATCTGTAGTTTGTGACTTGCATCAGCTGCTTTTTCTTTACTGCTAATATTTGAACCTTGTCCATTCCTATGCATATGCTTTAAACACAGACCTTGAAGATCAAACACTTTATCTGCTTATAGCTATGCTTCTCCTTAAAGCATCATGCAGTTTTTCAAGTTCCAAGGACCTTGCAAAACTAACTTGACTATCACAGTCAAAGTCCATGCAAAATGCTGGATGGCAGACCTGGTTTTGGTTGCACATAAAATCATCTGCAGCTGGGAGCCAACAGGATTTTAAGAGTGTAAACAAGAAAAAAAAAAAAAAGCGCTATCCAATAACAGGGCACGTTAGAATTATATGGTAGCTGAGAACTTGTTCCCACAGCAAATGTACTATTAGCTAAAAGAAAAGCCCTTTTCTGATCTGTAATTAATAACATTTTAAAATATTAATTATGGTTTAACTGCTGATTATGAATAACTTTCTTTCTGTTATATTCAATTAATTAGTTATTGGAAATACTCTGAGGCAAGCATTTGTACAACTAACAAAATCTTTCAGCACACTCGATATTGGGGATGCTGGTGTACATCTTCCTCTTCTGCCAGGCAGAATAGTAATAATAGTAATAGTAATAACAGCAACCACAGAGGAACCCGTGCCCTTTGGTCAGCCCCTGCATTTTTACACTAGGATTTGTTCAGTTGATATAAAATGGTAACTCAGGCAGTCCAAGTCAGCGCTACAGGGGGCCCCTACAGGGGAAACACAGACCCTAAACATGCTCCCCAGAGCCCCTCCAGTCAGGTTCAAAGAATGTACTTTTAACCGTCCCCAGGATGAAACCCCCACCTTTTACAGAGGCCACCCTCTGCTCACAAAACCTAGTCCCATCCCTGCAGGCATTCAGGATCCTTTAAAATGGAAAATTTATGCTGTACTGCAATAGTTCATACTATAGTAAACAACTAGTGCCATCATTCTGCAGGTATTCAGAGCCCAATTAAACCTGAACCTCCTCCATTGGGAAGGTGGTTGGAACGGGGGGACGAGCAGCTCACCCCCATGTATTCTTTCCTACTGCAGCAGGTTTTACTGTTTATCGCCCCACCCCTTCCTCTCCCTGGAGTGAACAAACCCTTCTCCTTCCCCACATGTACTTGGGGTATGGGGGCTTCCAGGCCATTATGTAACTTGTAGGTCAATTTGCCATTGGGCAGAAGTGCTGCAGGAATGTGGTATGCTGGCTGAAGCTGTTTGTTTGCTTAAGTTCTCAGAGTTCAATGAGGTCATTTTCTCATCTTCCCTGTGTTTTCTGTATTTTCCACAAACCTGCCAGCCTCAAACAACACCCTCTTTCTTCGCATTAGAAATGGAAACACGTCCTCTGCAGGAATTTTCCACTTAATAGCTCCTGCTTTCCTACCGGGGGCCTCAGTGCACCACCACTGCAATGCTGTATTTCTTTCCACTGCAGTTTGACATTTTGCAGCCAGAACAACGAGCGGCATTCACTCCATCCTGATTTTTGAAAAACATATCTCTATAGGCACACAGAACGCACCCAGTGCAGCAATCACCAGGGGGAAATGGCAAAGGTATTTAAACATCATTACATGTCGCTAAGGATATGACATTGTCTAGTAAAAATGATGTTTTATACAGTCGCTTTTCCTTACTCCCCCGTTCCTCCCCCCGTCCAACCCTTTATACACACACACACACACACACACACAGACACCAAAGCCTCTGCCCCGCTCTCCCATTATCAGCCAGTCTCGTGTTCTACACTTGATTGTAATTGTTTGGCTTTGTGAATTATTTCCTTTGCATAATATTTGCAAACTGTTTATCAGGTCCTGGCACTGCGAGGAGCAGAAATGCAGATTGCAGGTAATCTCAGCAGTAAACAAGGAGCCTGCTTTAAAATGCGTGGAGTGACCTGTCTGAAAGCAGCAATATTTGCAAACTGTTTACTGCTGAGATGCAATAATGTCGTCTGAAATGCAGCAGCCTGAAGATTGGAGCAAAATGGGATCTCAGACACTCGGTCAAGCACAAGATGTAATTTTTTTATTAGTTGTTTGGTTTGTGCTTTTTTTTTTTTTAAGTTAGAGCTGTATTATAAATTATTAAAAGCTAATTTCCAAAAATCCCTTTGCTGTACCTATGAAGTATTTTTTAATTCCTTTACAGGAAGATAAATGTGTGGAAGCAAACATTGTTTACTGCTAGAGGGAAGGTTTCCCCTGTCTGCGCAGTGGTAGAGTCTCAGACAGCAAGGTCCCAGTAGGTCAGACTGGCACATTGAATTGCGTATCAAATGAAAATGGTATTCTGGAAAAAGGGTGGAAAGAGGAAGAGGGGGGTTCGTAAGGAGGTTGCTCAGGCCAGGAGGGTGGGCCACTAAAAAACAAGGAAAAAAATAGGATTGATGATTTGCAGGACACCTAGGGTATTTCTTTCAGGGGGTATTACTTCCACTTTTAACCAGGAACAAGAGCTGGTAGAAAAAAAAGCGGCAGGAGCTGACAGCTTTGTGCTGATCAAAGGGACGTAGCATTGAATGGCTGCCTTTGCTAGCTATTTATTAGAAAGAGAGAAGGGCTCCTTTGCCATTCTACTTGGGAGAGAAGGGATTAAAGATCAAAAAAAGAAGGGGACTGGCCTGACTTCTTTGTTCACAAAATATTTCTTTTTTTTTTGTGTGTGTGTGCCATGCTGTCCACTATAAGACAAAAACACCCTTTCTTTTGCATTGCTGCCTTTCTTTTCTCAATGAGCAAAATTTCTAAAATTTCTAACGATGAACAATTCCAGCAACATCTTTTTCTTTTTTTTTTTTTTTAGCATAAAGAAGGAATTTAGGCAAGTGGGAAACACAGTTAACTGTCTTTTAGCCTGATTAACCTAGGAAATAAAGTTTAAATGCACTGTTGGGATTCTGTTGGGATCATCAGTTCATATAGATAACAGTGAAAGGTGTTAAAATGCACTTCACTGGTGCAAGTGATCTCATGTTGTAAAAATGATTATCCCCAGCAGAACAGGGAGGGATTAAGGGGCCACGTCTACATCTGGGAAACTCCGTAAGTGTTTTATTAGCATTAATACATGTATTGATCACACACACAAAAAAAAGCCTGTCAGGATGGTGGCAAATAGCACAGTGCATTAAACCTACTCTCTTAAGTCAGTGAAAGGTGATCGTCTTTATTCCTAGAATTGCAATAAAGCTGTTAAGCAATCTGAATGAAATTGGGAGAAGCCTGCTCATATGATTGTGGATCATTGTGGATTACCTGTCATGTAAAAAGAAAGACTGTTACAAAATAAGATGCTCCCGCTTTAAAGAAGTGTGGAGTAAATTTGGTATTCTAGCCCAAATCAGTTGAACTTCACTGCAGATGAATTTGCAGTACCCTAACTGCTCATTTATATTCTCATTTCTGTTAAGTGAATCAGAAGGAGAAAGTCTAACCACATCTCATGCTTTTGCTTCCTCTTCCACTCCTTAGCTCAGATCGCTGCTTCCCAGTGCGAGCGAGAGTAAGGCTGAACGGCTGGGCGAGCAAGGCTGAGGTAGACACATACTATGGGGATTGACACGAGTAGCATTTTCCACACTTGTGTTTGCAGCCCCTATGTTCTGTTTCAGCTTGAGAGCAACCACAAGTATCAAAATGAAACTGCCAAATATATGGTGATTTTAAGGAAAGATTTTTTATGAGGTCTATTACCAGCAGTAGACTAGCAAAACAAATATATGACAATCTTTAGGGCCCTTTTTGATCTCCAACCTTCAGCACCACTGAAACAAATCTAAATTCTTTAGTGGAGATAAGGAATGCATCTCTAGAAAAAAGTCCCTGTATCTGTCCTTTCAGCTATCCTGTGTTTGTTGACAATCACCATACTATAGCCTATAGGAGGGTCTTGATAAAAACTACTTTGGCACAATGATAGCTGTGATAGCGAGACAAATTATTGACTGTATTGCTAAAAATATTATAGTTATACATGTTCAAATCCTGTCAAGCAGTTGCTTCTCTCATTCCTGTATTAAACGCTTTTCTTTCAGTGGATATTTGGAATATTGTATATGTCTATCACCACAGCAGTGACATTTGTTATTTGGCTCATCAAAATGTCACCTGTCTGTCAAGATATCTAGAATAAGTAGGACTGGGAAACTTCATTGAATCATGCACAGGCTTTTTTCTGCCAGCAGATGTGTTTCAAGAGGCACTTACATTGATGTGGAATAGCAACAGAAGTCAGCTTTCCAGACTGCAAAGTTAAAGGAATTAACATTTGCCTTAAAAGGATATTTTAGTAATTGCTTCACAACATTAACGGGAGGGACAGACAATTAAACCAGGCAGTTCCTGACAATGCAGGATTGTTCTTACTGGAACTACTGTTTGCAAAGGACTTTGAAGATGAAGAGGACTGTAAATGTTAAGTACCATAGTATTTTGAGCATGTTGGACACTTGGCTGCCCTAAAAGCCTGAAGAAAAAGTTAACTGAGGCTCAGTAAGTAGACAGGTAGTCTACTAGTAGACAGTAGACAAAAGAGACAGGAAACAGGGATGCTAGATAACTGGAAAGCAAATTCTAAACGGGGAGGCAAAGAAGAAATGACATACCAAGCCTATAAAAATAAGCAAGGTTTTTAGAAGTAACACCATTATGAAAAATGATCAACACTTGTTTCAAATACACTGTATTTCTCCACCCATCCCTGAGTAGATCTTAAGTACCCTTCACCGCCTTGGAGTCAGATTTCATGCCAAAATGTCTGTGTTACTAGTTTTGCAAGTGCTACCACTAATTGAAACCACATAATGTTGCAGATCTGAAATAAGGCAGGCAGGGCATCCCTGCTGAAAAGCTACCCAGCAGGACAAATGCTTTGTTCTCCTTTAAAATGAACTAATTCAAGGGAAATGTTGTTGAAATCATTACTTCTAAATGTATGCAGAATTTCCTCCACACACCCCCTACCCCCCAACTATAATTTTCCTGGTTAGCTATCAAAGCACTTTGCTATTCTTGTAAACTGCAAAAATGGTTTTAATATGCACACTTGTCATTTCTAGGTGTATAAATTTTGCTTTTGCAGGGATCTTATGTGGCACATATTGTGATCACCTGTGGGTAGGGTGGTTAATTAGCAGAGTCCAGGTCCTATTTAATTTCATTTATACCAGAGTAATTTAAACTAGGAGAATGATCACAGCCACACTCAGTAATTTAACTCCCTCCTTTCAAAGCTGTTTTAGTAATTATATTTATTTGAATGTTTTCAGGAAGCTTTGTTTTCCTGAACCGTGCAAGCTCTCTCCCTCCCCAGCTCTCCTCATCCCTGACTGTTTGTACTTCTGGGTAGTGTTAGCTGCATTCCTTTAAGAAATTAGAAAGGATGCAGCTGTCATTATTTTGTCAGTCATAAAATTTAAGACATGGAAAAAGTCTTAGGAGGGCAAGGGGGGTGGGGGTGTCATATAATTTCTATTGAGAAAACAGGTTGTTCTCCAGTACTTTAAGGAGTACTTTCACTTGACCTAAAAGAACAGGGTAAAAGATGGACTTCTATTGTCAAGGCTTGGATTCCAAGTGGATCATTTGATGTGTGTGCATAAATATCACTTGATACCTGGTTTGGAAATGCTCAAAAGCCACCCTCAGCACTTTTTGGGGAATAACTCATTATATAATTTAACTCTGTGCCTCATCATCATTAAAAATTTTGGTGCTGTAGCAATCATTGAACTACATAGATTAACACCAGTGGAATAGATAATATGGCAGTGGTGCAGACCAAAAGTGATCAAATCAAAGCATGTTCCTTGTCACAGTGAATGGAAAAACTGGCAATAGTGCATAACTGGTAGCAGATAACTTATTCATTTGCAGCTTGACAATCTAGGCCTTGTTCACCATGTGCCCCTTTTAAATCGGTCCTTTTGGACAGTAACTTTGAGATTTAGGAAGATTTTCGGGGATGTAAGGACTTACAGAAAGCTATTTTTGTTTTCTTTTGCCATTACATTCATTGTAACGTTAAGATTCCATAAAAAGATCGGGCAGTTCTCCTGTTGAAATTTTGATTGCAAAGTAGTAGACAAATGTGTTGGTGCTGATTTTCAGTACACTGGGAGAACTGACCTTTACTGATGCTGTTGGTATTCCCAATTAATCATCTTCTCATCATACATGCATTACAATTTAAAATTAAAAAACCTTATAAATTCCTATGTATGTCTGCTACAGTTTATACACCAAAGATCAAACTTTTAACATTTATTCATGCTGGAAAATATTTTTTCATGTGTTTTATTGGCCTAAAATTCTTATTTAAGTACATCAAATAATTTGGTACTTATGAAAAATTCCTTCCTGACCATTGCTTATCTTGTTTGTGTGTATGGAAGCAAAAATCTGAACATACATCATTTTTAACTTAAACAGCTGGTGGCGGTCTAATTATTTATTTTCCTGAGCCCATGGACTTTGGAGACACAGATTTCCAGTCACTGGTTAGTCTCCGAGTAGTGGGAAACCTTTTGTGAAATATGGGACTTCAGAGAAGCGGGGAGGGGTTTCCTTCAGAATGAGAAAAGTGTCTGTGGATTTTGTTTGAAGATACAATGTATGATTAATGATTCTCTATTCACTGGAAAACAGTAACCCTCATTAACTGAAATGAAAGTACACTAGGGTAAAATGCAGCCTAACTGAAAAAGAAGAACTGAGCCTAGGAAATCCAAGCATCAGCCTTTTTCTCTGGGCAGTGAGAAGCAAAGTGGAGATGTATTAAGCTTAAATTTCCAGTGAAGAAGGCAGATGTTTTGTTGCTTTCTATCTGCTACATAGAATATGGGTCCTGAGCTCTGCCAAGCGTTGCATGTTGCTTGTCTGGGCTAATGAGTGAGTTATCAAAATACAAGATTTATGACAGCAGTCAGGGAATTAATGAGCAGAATTGTGAGGGCTGAGGAAGCCTTTGCAAGTCCCCAAAATAGAGAGAAATCTCTGCTTGAATCTTCTGTTGTGAATTGGTATGGCATCTGCTGCTGCAAGTCTAAAAGCGGAATGAATAGACAAAGAGTTTCAGATGTACAAGCTATGCTTAATCACTAAATAATAACAAATAGGAACTCTGCAACTACCCTCTGTGAGATCACACTCAAATTAGCTACACATTCAAGTTTTAGAGCAACAATTTCCTCACTTCTATTTATGGGAAAACTGTAGTATATATACCAGCCACAGAATTTCCTGCGTCACATGACACGGATGATTTTCTAATTGACTCACCCTCTATATTGCTTCATGCATGGTCCCTTAGGAGCTGTTTTTCACTACAGAGCTCAATGAAGCTCGCTGTAAAGCTCTTCTCAAGAGCACCTCCTAGTCAACTTTTGGGTCTGAACAACAAAAAATTCAGCAGAACTTGTGGTGCCTAAAAAAAATGTTTTATCTGTGAGACTTCACGCACTAATCCTAGCTATATCTATCTGCTTGCTATGTTTTCATGACAAACAGTGTCAGAAGAGCTGGAGAAGAGTTTGAGAGTTTGAAATTTATGTAGTGTTTTTTCATACTGAAATTATCCCAGTAGACATAGGCAAGTTATGCGTGTTGTCAGAGGCTGTTAAACATGCTTACTGGGTAAGCAGAATAGAGCAGTTAACTTGTGGTTAATGATAATTCACAAAAAGCATCAGACAATGAGAACTTGATTGAGTGGGAGAGTAGGAAGAACTTGGCCAGAGACTCAGACTATATCAGTATATCCCTAACTTTTTTCCTTCGTTCCTCCCTCATCAAAACTCCCTCTTGGTCCTTGGAACTGAAAGAATAGCAACCCAAATTTTACTTTTCACCTGCTCCTTAATATGCCTTTTCTTTTTCAGCCAGGCATAAAATATTGCACTTTGCTGCATAAAGGATGAAGTGGTTTTGGAATAGATTTCTAAGGTATTAAGACACCAAAACAATACAGTTAGGATCACAGCAGGATTTTTCAAAGGTGAAAGCAGAAGATACTTAATGGAAATTATGAGCCCTTCTGCCTTTTTAGCTGCCCACAAGACTTAAAAGAAACAAAATTAAAAAAAATACTTCTGTATTTCCTCTTGGGGGTCACTGGCACAAGAGCCATTTCCAGAGGAGCAGGGATGAATCATTTAGGTTAAGAGGAAATGAGAATAGTAATTGGAAGCAGTGGATCTCCTTTTACAATTTCAGAAGAGGTACTGGGCCCATTGGCGTTTATATGGTTTACTGCAGAACAAGATATATTTTCTGGCACTTGGGGCAGAACCTCTCCAGTACATCTTGACAAGATTGCATCTGAGCCCGTAGATAGAGTTGTGCTATCTACGAGCTCAGATGACATACATTTACGTTCTGTATATTAATAAAAACAAAGTAAGGCTCCAAAAAGACACAGACCAGCAGCAATTAATCTATTAGTTCAAATAACACTCTTGGAGTTGCTGCCTGAATTACCTCTGCACGGTAGTTTGAGATTAATTAACACCATGCTATAGGTCTCTCCTGATGAAGCTATTCTATTTTGGATGGAGCTCTACCATAGCCATTGAGAAAAAGAGCATTTGGACATTTACCCAACGTGTGGAGCAACTGGGTGCTTGACTCCTTATCAGTGTCAATGCTAATACGTAGTCAGGCATTTAATACAGAGGCCAGATACCCTGCCACTCAGAATCACTCATAGCCTGGTGGTTAAAAGTTTCTCAGAAAGTAAAAGGCTCAAAGAAAGTTCTCTTACAACGTGGCAGTGTGGTGTGGACATTTCTGGACTTTTCATTGCTGAGAAAGAATAGAACTTATTCTAATTCCTTGCATATATAAATCATGCCTCTCTGCATCTCCACGACTTGGCTTTAAAAAACCACAAACATAGTACAAATTGATGCCTGAAAGGAAAAGAATATACTTTCTAGAAGACTGAGTGAAAACAAATGCCAGTTTTGGGTCAAATGAAACATTTCATTCCACCTGAAACCAACTGTTCACACAAGTCTAAATAAAAGGTGCTAGAACCAAGCCATAAAAGCTATTGCCAGAAGCAGAGCTGAATCTGAGTTGCTGGGTGCTCTGCGGCTGCTGCTCTTCAGTCACTACAGAAGAGAGAGGTATCTTTTCAATTGACCAATATGAAAAATGTAATATCCTTTTGCCCTTTTTCTCTTTCTTCCCCACCTTCACTGCAGGTTGCTTCTTCATCATATACCATCACACCCTCCCTCCCTGCTTTGAGCCACAATTAGCACATATTTTCATAATAGAAATAAGCCTTTCCCTCTGTCCTCCCAGCTGTGCTTCCCACCCAAATTCCCATTATGCATCAAGACAAGTACATGTGTTTAAAATAACAAAAAATATGTCTTTCTTCCCTCCATACCCTTGCTGCCTTTTTCCACCCATCACCTCAGATTCACTGAAATATTTCCTGGAGGGCTCCAGAGTTTCTTCTGAGCTTAAGGCTCTTTGCCCATCCAGTTTCTGCCTTGCTTTTTTCAGAGCAGCACATGATCAGGGCACTGGGCAATAACTGCAGGAGCCTCTGTCACAGTTGTTCAAGGCAGTCAGATGAAATAGGTGCAAAAGGACAAGGTCAGGACAAGTCTCTGGATGGAGACTCAAAGGGAGAACAGAGAGGGGTGAAAACTGTGCTTATCTTTGTGAAACTACAGAAGTTTGCACTGCAGATCTTGGGCTCCTGGCAAACAGGCCACTGCAGGAGCACTTCTGGTATGAACATTAGCTAGCGTGGAGAGTATGTAAGTATGAAGGGGAGGAATAATTTCCTGGCTGGACAGATTTGCATATATTGTTCTAGATGGATTAAAAAGATACGTGCCAAGGAAGCTTACCCATTCAGGAGTCTCTCCACTATTCTGGCAGAAAATGAGAGACACAGGTTGACATGGAGTGTCCAGCAGCTCTTCCCTGATATGCAAGTACAGTATGTTGGTTGGAAATAAAACATTTTTTTTCCATGATGAGAATGATAGTTACATTCAACGTCCTTCTCCGTGCCTCAGAGCAGTTCCTCTGGAACATAACTGAGTCAACACCTATTGAATACCGTAAGACAGTCCAGATCAAACTTATCTACAGGTTATCAATAAAAATGTCAGAAATATTTAAATGATGTATGTTTTCTGAGAGAGGTTTCTGTTCTGCTTCTGTTCAGTGTTGCATGATTTCCAAGTTGAACACTATAGTACCACCTCTTGAAATCTGACCTAGGCTTTTTCAACCAAAGCTTTCTCCGTGTTTCTCAGCCTTCAACATCTGAGCTTTTATTCAGACTTCAAGTCACTGCTCCATGTCATCAACTGAAACTGCATTTTCAATCTTGCTTCCCTTGACCTTTTAATGGCAACTGGAATAGCTACCTTAAAGATGAACAATTTTCTAGCTGAGTTAGTTGCAAGGTCCAAAACTGGCCTTAGTTGGGTGCTTCTCTGTAAAATTTTCCCACAGTCATCATAGAATCATAGAATCCCAAGTTGGAAGGGACTTCAGGGATCATCTGGTCCAACCTTTCTTGGCACAATGAAAGACACTGAGGATGTTCTCGTTTCAAGTGACTTCTCAACCAACAACAACCACAACTTGCAAGAAGTTGCAAGGGTACTGGTGGCTTTAAATGAGCTTGGCAAACTGATTCAGAAAAAATTTTTGTGCTCGCCTAATCCAGAGGATTGCATCAATAAGCACTGGGCCATGGACATTGGCTCAGTTTGCTGCTGGCTGAAAAAGCATATTTTGTATAAAAACAGTTGAGTTTCATATTCTAGAGTTCCCTTTGCCCATTGTCTTACCTCCATACACAGAATTTCAGGCTTGGCTGATTAACTTTCCAATGTGCCAAGTGTGAGCCCTGTTAGCAGAGCAGCAGAGGTCCTGAACCCTGCCAAGTGCTCTGATCCCTCAGGGTGAGCGACCAAAGCAAGGGCCAGCTCACAACCACCAGGCACATGCCAAAATTGGACCCCAAGTCCTTGGGATGGGCACCCACCTGGCTTGCTCTGCCCAATGCATGTGTCCAAGTCAAGCCCAGGTACTCCAGGCAGGTACAGCAGCCTTTCCTTTTCTGAAAACCAGAGCCTAGCTCAAAATGATTTTCTGTCACTAGGAAGTATTCAGCCCAGTTCTTACCATTAATTACAGGACTTCGTAAGGGCATTATCTGGCAAGCCAGAGGGAACATTTAAAGGACATATGGCTGTCCTAGTAAGTATATCACTATTTCCTTGACTATTTTCATTGCTCTATGGACACTGTGGATTATTTGTATTTATTTGTTCAGGCTTTTACAGGCTGCAGAAGCAAGGGTAATAAGCTTGCCATAGGTAGGCACCACCTCTGTACACTGAACAATTCATGACCTGTCTCCCAGTTTTCCATTATGTGGTCACACAGTCTGTCCACCAGCTTTGATACCTACACATCTGCTGAAGAGTTCATTAGGACAAGGACAGTTTGTTCCTGAAAAAAAAATTGCAGTGAATGGTGTCTCTGCTAGTAATTTGCAGTTTTTGCGTACACTGGGTTCACGCTCCAGAGAGTTGAATCTTGAGAATGTAGTTGTTCCCTTAAGGGCTCAGTCTCCTTCTCCAGCAGTCATTGATGCAGGTGGTCTAGCAGCCTTTGATGGAGAACAACATGTAGGTGTCTCCCCTGGCAGACCTCTCCCTGGCATGGGCCACAGCCAGTTTCAGAGCCAAGCTCTATGGATTTAAGTTTCCAGCTAAAAATACTGCATCTTATCTTCTCATTAGCGGAGGCCAGAGAAGCTCTTCATCCCAAAGCATGTTTAGTTTTTTCCTTCATTCCCAGTACCAGGTAAAACATGCTTTTATTCTTCCCAAAACAGACTGGCTCACCATGACTCTCCGTCCCTGGAGGATGAGCTGTCTCTGGGAGGGTCGCCCTTCTTTCAGCTCAGGTTAGTCCCTGCCCTGGCTGTGCATGTCATGCAGCTTTGAGACAGCACTTATCAGCCAATTGGCAGCTGAGAGCAGGGGGCAGCTTGGCAAGTGGCATGTGGCCAGTGCATGGGAAGCAAGATGGGCCTGAACGCAGAGGGGGAAGGGATTGTGGGCTCTCTATAGCAGTACAGGTACCATATGCTCAGGGTCAGCCCTGAATGGGATGGGTGGTTTGGAGCAAGAGAGTTACTAGATCTTTATCACAGTCAATATTCTGTACTATTTGCACCAGAGTCAAACAGATCTTGTTCTACCACAGCTCTTTGGAAGGAAAACCTGCTCCTATATCAGGCACAAGATGACGCCCTTAAAGTAGGATGAGCATCCACACAAAGTATCTTCACCTTGATCTTGACGCTGAGAAAAACTCTTGGTGCTGGGAGCAACCCAGCAAAGAGCATGATAGGGGATCTTAAGATTCAAAGTACTTGGTTAGCATCCTCTGGGAGCAGGGATCTGCAAGTACTATTGCCTTTCCGCTGTCAAAGACTTAGGTAAAACTTTTTAAAAATCCTGTAGACATAAGTATTGAACTGCACCAAATGACCGCGAGGAAACCTATGCTTGTTTACGCCATATTTATTCCTGGTGAAACTTGTCGGAGAAGACACTATTTTTATTTTTTTTTTTGCTTAAGAGTATAATTAACTTGCATGAGATTAATTCTAGGAACAGATTGTCCCTTGGGAAAATACAGTTTGGGGTAATAGATTTTTTTTTTTCGATTTGATTCTTAATTTATTATTTGGGCAATGCTGAAAACATACTAAACTGTACAAGTATGTTCAGGAAAAAAAAAAAAAGGTAAATTGAATCATTTACAGAAAACAGGCTGGTGTAGACTTTCTGCTGGGGTAATGAGGCAGGGGAGAAAGGATTAATGTCTCTGCATTATTAAGCTTTGGTGTGCTTGTCATAACCTTCCACCAGCTTTTGCATTTACTCACTAAAACCTGGCTACCAGATGGTATTATTTGGCTTTGCCTATGCTTCTGAGACACCCTAGTATCATCCTGTATTCTATCCAGAACCCCTTGGTGTGTTGTTATACAGTAAGAAGAGTGAGTCTGGCACCTATCATTAGCAAACCAGGCAATAAATAGCACAAGATCCCCAGGAACAAGCTGGTGCTGTTTTAATGCTCATTTAAGTCTAGCATTTTTCTCGCCAATCTTCTGTGGATTTTAATTTATATCATAATTTCATATTTCTATTTTCTTTTCTGAAAACTTGTTTTCTTTTCACCTTCCTGCATCAAGGAAAAGCAGGCATAAAAGCTTCAATCAATTAATTTCTCTCTCATTAGTTTTCTGTCTTTATAATTCTAATACCAGTATTGATTGGAGTTAACCCCTAAATTTACTGGTATAATTAAGAAGTAAATTGGCCCAAATATATTTCCCGTCATTTTCCAAGTATTTCTTTCCTGCAGTCCTTTTGGTACTCTGCCTTACCCCAGTGATGCCTATCAATATTTTTGGCTTTTAACACACACTGTATAAAAATACTCAGCAAAACTAATTTCTGAAAACAGAATTTCCCCCCCATTAAGTTTTTATGAAGCAACTCATGAGGTTAAGAAGTTATGGCATTTCGTAATCAGTTGAGCAATCATCCTCACCACTACTACTGATAGCTAAATGTTAATTCTACTTATATTCTTCTTATATTTTCTATTCTTTTAAGCTTTATATGACTGACTGCTGATGTGAGCTGTGTCTTTCATCTCCCAGGTAGCTGAAGTACCGGTGGTGGTTACCTCCAGCCTTAGTGCAGAACTGTATTTTGCAGTCTACAGAGTTTAACAGTTCTAAGGAACAATCATATCTATTAAAAGGTGTTTTAAAAAAGGCAGACAGTAATCCCTTAATTACGAGGTTTTATCTATTAAGACTAGGATAAAAATCCTTAGGTGAAAAAAGAAGTTTGGCCCTTCAGTTCTCTGAAGAAAAACACTACAGGATAAGATTAACTGAAGGACACCTTTAAACCTGATGTTCTTCGAGTGCTCAGACTGGGCAGTGAATCCTGAGCTGCTTCTGCCTATGCCATGTAGCCAGGCCTGAGGTCCCTGCTGCCTCTCCATCTCTTCCCCACAAAGGTCACTCCTTTGGAATCAGACCAGGATTTTTGCAAATATTGGCAGCACTGGCAAAGTTTGTGCATGGGGCATGGACTCTGCATTAGGAAAATCCCCCAGCAGGATCCATTTAAGATTATTTCGTGACTGCTTGTTATTACCTAATATTAAAGATACAAAAGGAAAATTTGTGGTCATTTGCCTGTACGTGTGAGGGAGAAACTTGACATCCTGCTGCCATGAGTTGTGTTGTCTCTTGCAGTAAACCTCTCCAGACAGGGCCTGGTGCCAACTACAGAGCCGACCCGTGCACTTCCACACACATTTGCCTCTGAGCTGAATTCCATTTTCTCTAGTTAAATCTTGAGGACCTCAGAGTATGGTTACAAAATTTTAGGACTCTGCAGTTCCCTTTGGCAGTGCCTCCAAGTAATGGCTTTTGTTTTGTCAAGCTTGAAAGGTCTTACAGTTAAATTGCACGTAGATATCTGAAGAAGCAGCAGTGAACATAGTACACAGGTAGCCATTCAGTCGCAGCACTTCCATAATGCAGTTGCTTGCCCATTTAGTTAAATAATGCATCTAAGCAAAATACATCTCCTCAGTAATAACACATTCTACATATGAAACCGTATTTGTCACCTACTTTTCGATTTTTCTAGTGATATTAGAGAAACTCCAGTTTCTTCTACATTAAGAGTAGAAATAAATATTTTTACCTTGGTCACGTGTTTTCTGTATTTCTATAGGACTGGGTTCTGCCACAAAGACATAATCTCTGGTTGATCATTTGCTTATTTTTCTCTCTTTGTAATCCAAAGTGGAACACAGGACAGTGGTAAATACCCTCCTAGAATATACCACAGAACAATCATTTCTTGTAAGGAGGCATCACAAGTATTCTCTTCTTGTTTCTCTCTCATCAAACAAGAATGCCATCTTTTCCTTTTTTCCCAATGAACACATAATAAATTCTTCATCTGGTGCACTTTTTTAGGTAATTTAGACTATTTATTGACACCTTTTAGGGTGTCAAGGATAAATAAGGAAGATATCAGATATTTATGTTGGTAAGAGAGAGGCTTCTTGCAGCTTTCATTTGTTAGCTTCATCTCAAGTCGATAAGGTAGTGTCTGCGGTTACAGACCTGTATACCTCAGGTGCATTTGCCTAATCCTTTGTCTTGCCTGCAGAGCAGTGTGTTTTAGCCAGCAAGAGGGCCTGATGAGAAGACCAACGTTGGCAGCTGAAACCAAAAGACACGTTTGGTGTGTCTGAAGACCCTCCGCTAAAGAAGTGGCTTCTGGTTGCACTATTCTCTGTGTAGTAGGAGATGTTTGCACTTGCTTATAGGGTTTGTGAAATTGCACAATTAATATTAATCAATAAATCTACCATCTAGGTTCTCTCAGGAAACTGTTAGAATTGCATTAACTGTATTCTCCGAAGTCACTGACCTTAGCAAAGACCTGAGGAGACACTCCTGCTGTTGGTGAACATTATTCCAACAAGCAGGGAGAAGGCTGTGTGGCCGGGCCCTGGGCTGAACCTCATGTGTGCTATTCACTTCAGCACAACAGCCCTAACGTTTTGCCTCTCCTTAGAAGCCTCCGTGCCATCACCTTTCAGTCCTCTTACATAATTTACAGTGGGCAGCATCTCTCATTGTGCTATCTTTGCAACACAGCTCTCTTTAGAGATGCAAAAGCTGCTTTGCTGAAGACACATATACAAACCCCTCATTTAGAGCTATATAAAAGGTCTGAGAAAACCTTCTCTTGGTAAAGTTAGTGGGGGTTTTACCATTGACGTCAATGAGGCCAAGTTCCCACCCCTTTTCAAGCAAGACTAAAACATGGAGGTCAGGTGACTGGCAGAAATTACGCGAGAATTACAACCACCAGGACAGAAACACAGTAGGCTGCCACGTAAATCTTTGATGTAACAGGATCAACGAGCATCAATGCGGTTTTATGAGTATAAATTTGCTTATACATGTCACCATTTCAAGGCAGAGTTTACATGTCCTAGGGAAGTGCTGTAAAGCTCCCACACCTTGTTATATAGATGTATGTAAATCTGCCATGCATAATAAATACACTCAGATTTATTTTGGAAGTTGCCTTTCCAACCTCTTCTAATGTTAACTCTAAGCAAGCATGCAAACAAAAGCCTCACAACCGCATGTGGAGAAACAAGATGTGAGTAGCATTTAAACCACCTGTCCAGGGAGCTACTTTGGGCGCACAAGATGTGCCAGCAATGGAAAGGTCAGAATGAAGATGCTGGCAAATGGAGAGGCAGGGTGATATCCTCGCACAGAGTACAACTGTGCTAATGTGTCGACCCTTTGGCTCCCCTGTCAGTCTGAGTCCTGGGCCTGCTGCTTGGGTCGGGAATGGCAGACAGCAGTACAGGTCCCTTCTGCAAGCTGATTTGTGTATGAGGGCCTAATTAGCCATTTGTGCTGCTGGAGGGTGACTATGAGCTGTCTGATGAAGTGGAAGGAAGGTGGGCTCAGCTTTTGGACCAGAAAACATGGGGGCAGAAAGAGCTGGAGGAGGACACCTGCTCCAACAGCTCTGGTGGTATCACAAAGCCAGCAGCACTTGGATGCCCTTGGGGAGTGCACAGACCTCACACAGAGCCTGCACAAGCAAGACAATCAAGCGCATGGCCTGGAAAGCCCACATTCAGGTAGCAAACAGGAGAGAAATCACAGAATATCGTGAGTTCTGAGGCAGATCTAATCCCATTTCTTATTTCTAATCACGTGTGCTAACCTGTGAGGAGCGGCACGTGCTAGCACACACCAGGACGAATGAATAGGCTAACACCTTCCCAGTTAGGTTCCAGGAAAAGGCTCTTCCTGAAGGATTTTGGACTGCCTTAAGTGGAGGGATGATGTAATCATCCACGGCACAATGACTTTGCAGTAAAACTTGATGAATAAATCAGAGACAGAGATCATACTTGGCTGAAACATTAGCAAATATCAGAAGTCCTTCCCCATAGCCACACCTTCTCCAATGTTGAAACGAAAGAAATGGTCAGAAATATCTGACTAAATATATTTCCATGGATAAGTCTGTGTTGTCAAAGCATAAATGTTTCTGAAGAAGTACAGATTAATCAAGTTTTAAATGTGAATATTCCTGTGGTGCATATCAGTTCCAACAAGAGAGAGAAAAGGAAAAAAACAGTGACTCAAAATATGTGATTTTTTTTTTCCAATTTAAAATAGACAAATGCAACAGTTCTGTTTTGTGATATTTTCCAAACACCATATTTTGTGTTTTCCAGCATGGAACAAAAAAAAAATTGAGACCTTTAAAGTTATTAGGAAATTGCTGTTCTCTGGCCAATTTTATTAAGCAGTCTTGAAGTTAAAATAAATGCCCTCAGAAATGAGAGATGTGAAGAAAAAGAGGGGCATCAAGAGCTGAGAAATATTATGGTGTGCTTAATTCAGGATAACAATGATCTGCTGTCATCTCTCTGATTCCAAGGACAGTGGTTTTGTAAGGATAACACATAAGATCTTTGGAATGGAATAACCTTAGACAAATGAGAACCCACCCATGGAGCATCTAATAATATCATAGAAGAGAGATAGGGCATTTTTTTTAAAGTTGCCTTTATCCTCTCCAAATAGCTGTGCAGATGCATAGTCCAACCTAGCAACTTTTGCAAACATTAACACTTGTGAATAGCTGATAAATTCTGCAAAAGCCAATGTCTCTTCTAACTTTGCAATAAATAGAGACTGGAATTTATCAGGTTAAAAGCTACAATTTGACTGTCTAATGCTGAAAGGCAGAGATTTTTTTTAATGGAAAAAATTGTAAGATGGTTTCTTTTAAACATTTTCATATTTCTGAGAAGAATTTTCATGCTGCTTCTACATCTCATAAAATCATTATTTCTGAGGGAGTTTTCACCTAGTTCACCAGCTGGCCAGCCCTTAAGTATTGGCTTGCCTTTAAAAGAAGGCATTAAAATCAGTGAAGAAAGTGGCAACGATTGTTAGTAGAATTGTTAAATTGTTAAATACAAGGAATGAATCAGAATACAGAGTCCAACAAAAGAGGGCGGTGATCAGTATAGTTGCCAGCCCAGCTGCCTTTCTTTCAATGCTTATCCTGAAGCTGCAATATTGGCTAGTGAAGCTGAAAGCCCTTTGGGACCCAGGGTACACCTTGCTAATATCTGTAAAATCCTTGTCACATTTTCAGCTCTGTATTAGTATTAAAGCCAAGTTGCAGATTACAGTGCTTTACAGAAAATTAAATGCTTGATAATATGAACAGTACTGTGAAGCTCAAACACAGTGCCTATTTGCTTCATCCCATTTAGACGGCAACGTCCTTGTGCCTTGTTTGTACAGCGTAGAGAATCCCTGGTCTGCAGATGAATAGTCCTTGCAATTGCCCACACTGTAAATGAAAGCATATTCTTTGAAGGAAACAAGCAGGGAGGCCCTGTAAATGTGCTATACTGTACTGAGAGATAGACAAAGATATGCAGTATGAATTTATTTTTGTTAACAGTCAGAGAAATAATGCTAGTTATTTTAACTCGCCCTTGGAGTTACTGCTCTGAAGGAATGTGCTAAATGCTATGCATTTCTCAAGTGTCTGTTTGAATATGAAGATTCAACAGCATGAGGCTACATCTGTTCTAAAAAAACCACATCAGTGCTTGGCGTCTTGGTGTGCACTGTGCTACAATTCATGAGATTCCTTGCAATGTAGCTAAGATCTACATGTTTAATATTGGCTAGCGGTGCCTCCATTTGTGTGTTGTTAGCCTAAATTGCCTTACAGATGTTGGATGTTCTGGGAGTGAATAATCTGTGCTGCTTTGTAAAGCCTTAAATGAAAAATCCAATATTATTTTGGGAGGCACTCCAGAATTATCAATTGCCTAAATACATGAGTATTTCAAGTGCTCCTGAAGATAACAGTACTTGAAAACCTCATGCAATAATATTCTGAGATGTTTTAAAGCTTACTTTCCATTATATCTCTTTCAGCATTGATTAACTATTATTTGCTACTCCTTCCAGAGTTCATGAGAGGCTCTATGAGACTTTAAAATATCTTGAATTTGGAGTTGCTTAGCCTAGTCAGAAGCCCTGTTGCTCATTTTGAAAATATAGCAAGTTCAGATTTTTTTCAAAGGCAAAAGAAGTAGCACACTACTTTTCCATGGCTTCAAACTTAGCAAGCCCTTCCAATACTTTTAGATAATGAGGCGGGAATGGTTTGAACAAGTGCAATAAACAGTGTTTAGTACCACATGGAATTAAATTAGAGAGTACACAGAAATGGCTTCATTTGAACTTGAAAACCTCAGTTAATAAAGAAATAAATATACTCACTCCCTAAAAGCTCCAGTTTAACACAGAAAACTGAGAAGGAAGATGTGGGTAATTTTATCTATACCAAGCAGTCCTTTCATAAATGGCTTCACTTTTTGGTTGCAAGGGATGCAACAACCAACCAGTGCAACATTTGAGACTTGCACTGTTCAGCAACATTCATTTCACTCAGCATTAGCTACCTAAAAATGATGTGTCTAAGCTGTTTGTCTGTGCTGCTTCACTACTCACTGCACAGAGACTGATACATTCAGAGATGTTTAAGAGAGCCTTTTGGAGGCGCTACAGTTATTTGAGATAAACCTCTCCCTAGATCTGCTGAAAAAACAGAGTATAATGTGACTTTTAAACCCAATCAGCCACTTTGGAAGGTAAACATTTCTATTACTGTCTTACTGATTTATTAGGTCAGTCCTGCATGTGGACATTTCCCTCTGGTAGAATCTATGTTGCTGAATTCACCCCGAAATGCACAATTCCTATAACTTTTAGAAGTTATTTGTGTTCAGCTGTTTTTAAAACAGGAGTTTCAAAGCTGCATCACAGACAATTTGTGGAAACAAAATTTTAAACCAGCACGTGTCAGGATCTGCTTCATAAATGCTTGAGAGTATAACCAGTACTGTGTGACTTTTCTGATTAATAACAACTGAGCAGCACAGCTTGACTTTCAAATATTCGTAATCAATTCATTAAATAAAAAATGAATGGAAGAAAATTATGATCACAGATATTCCACAAACAGAAAGGAAAGCTAAATGACAATTTTGATGTGTCCTCTGAATATTTTCATGAGAAAACTGTATTAATATTTAATGCATGTATTACCTTTTTCAGTCAGCTTTAATTTAAGTGAATTTCATTCTCTGTGAGATGTCTGCTAATAGATTACTAATGCTACTAATAGTTGCTTGCCATACTTGGGGAGGCAGGAGTTAATATTACTAACATCTGTGTCTAAAGATGTTATTCTTAACACTGAATTACAGAATGTTGTAACCATGTAAATTTATACACTAGCACAATAGAAATGGAAGCAGTGTGTCAGAGGGAGCTATTTAATCTATCTACATAAATACTTAATCTCACAGATGGCAAACAAGCCCAGATTTGAGAAACAGAATGTGAGCAATACTGATACTAGAGAAAAGCATGTCCCTAAAATGGCAAGAGCTGGGGTGTCTAACATCAAAGTCAATACACCATGTTTCTAATAAGCCCAAGCTGCCAAAGACCTGCCTTGAACTGCTGGCTAATTTTCCCAGGTCTGTGACCCACTCTGATGGAAGATGCTGGTCCCTCCCTTTGTGCACCCGAGGGGCTTTTCTGTATGGCCTATTGAGCCATCCCTGCCAAGAGCAGGGGAACCTTCCCCAATGTTGGCAGCTCCTGAAGACACCCAGCTCCTCCTTCAGGGCTGGCAGTCCTCAGCCTTTCCGATTCCCAGGCCTTCCAGGGCCAATAGTAGAACTGGCCCTCAGGAGATTCATTGTCTTCAGTCATATGTTTCAAGAGCAGATTCATGACACCTTGAGTGATTTTAGCTCAATCCAGTTCAACGCTACCTAATTCTTGGGGAACACCCTAATAACTACACCTTTGGAAAAGTAAAAGCAAACTGCATGCACAATTCAACACAATCCCTTGATGTAAGGACACATTTTATTCTATTTCATACCACTTATTTTCATCTTACTATTTCCCTCCAAGAGGAACAAGGAAATAAAAAACATTTACAGAGTTACCAAAAAGTTCATGAAGGGCACAGCCACACATGCACATGCTAATATAATATATACAATTAAAGGAACTGAAGGCTTAATTAGTGCACTAAAGAAAAGTTATTTTAAGCGCCCGATGCTAATGGTTGCTCAGTCAGGTTTCTGATATCTATGGAAATTACTGACTTTAAAAAACAAAGCTTCTATGCGAGCTTGTTTAAAGACGTTTAAAAACAAACTTCCATACAATGCTATGTGTGATGGTCCTAGGACAATAAATAATGTAAACTTGTATCGAACTGGAGGAAGAAATGCCAGCCAAAAGGGAAAATGAGCATAAAGAAATGTACAACCAGGCTTGTGCACTAGGGTATTCAAGACTTCATTGAACCGAAAGTGTCACTTTTTAGCCAAGTCCTTGCTAAGTTTCTTTACTAAATCTGATTTACCAAGTAGCATAAGCTGAACAAACTTCATGTAGCTTAAGAAATGAATGAATAGGATCTACTTTCTACTGGGGTTGAGATGAACTACCTCGATTAATTCCCTACCCATGGTGCCTCTGTGTGATGCCGGTCAAGCCTTAAAGGGAGACAGGCTAGTTCTTTAGCAGGCAACAAAACCTTTTAAAACATTTCTTCTCTTCAAAATAATGCTAGTTTTCCTTTCATCATATATTTAAAATAAACCTTTTATACTTTCCAGGGCAACTCCTGCTTCCAAAGCCATCTCCCTGGGAGTGAGATCAGGTATTACTGCTGTGCAGTGGCAAGGAGGAAAGGCAGGTGCCCTGGGAGCCAGGCAGGGCTCTGGCACAGGGATCAGCAACTCCCATTGCAGATGGCATGTGGCAAGGCTGGGAGCTGGGGATCCCCAGGTGGGGACCCTGAGCTGGTGGGATGGGCAGCTCCCTCTTTGTGCAGCAGTGAGTGCCCACAAACCCACTGAGGAGCAGCATCTCCTAGACCCCACTGGCTTTCTACTGGTAGGGTCAGTCCCTGAACTAGGAAGGAATATCACAAACTAGCCAACTAGCACTAAAATGTTGCCAAAATCTGCTCTAAAGCACAGAAGTGGGGTTTTATGCTTGATTTGGTCTGACATTCTCCCATCCTTGTGTGTTGCAGGGAATATATGGATGCAGGATAATGCTAAATCTGGACTCCTTCCTGGAGAAGAACCTACTTGGAAAGCAAAAACCCTATCTCAGAGTCAGGCAGAAATGTGAATACTGGAGGATTTGGGCATTTTCTAACGTTTTACCTCATTCTAATGCTATTTAAGCATGGGAGTATGCGGTCAATGCAGTGAGTGTTAATCCTGGTGTCTGAGAATAGGACGGACTGACAGTGCTAAACTTTCTTTTTAGCTGCTATGAGCAACTGACCTTAAACTGGAAAACTACCGAATTACAGCCTGAGCCACTTTTGTTTACATCAGGCTAGATATACAGGAGGCACATGTACAAATTCTAGAGAATTTTAGGAGATCTTTGAGGTGTTCCCTCTTTCTCAGTCCAAATGTCAGCACATTCCTCTAGAATTGAGAATTGTTTTCATAGTGTCGCCATGTTACCTAGACAGGTCATATCCAGATTGAATAATGTACTAAGAAAGTAAGTTGCTAAACAGGCATTTTGTAGTTTCAGACTTCCTTATGGAACCATAATCTTGGGTCATATTGCTTGTGAGGGATTAATGGTAATGGCTGCAGCCAGATGTGAGGGCCTGTCATATTCATAGCTGTAGAAAAGGAGAGACTTTCTGCAGAATGGTTTGGTGGATGCTGCTGAGCACTTTATTCAGAGTGCTAGGACATGCCCATAAGAGCTGTGCCTTTTTTCTCCCCTCTTTTCTAGAGCACATGAAGTGCTCCACTGAGAGCAGGAAAACAAATTAGGTCATTGACCTTTCCCATGACCTTGACACAAATTGCAGTTTGCATTGACCAGCAGAATGCCTGCTTGAATGGGACCTATCTTGTCCTCTTTCTCACCATGCCTCACCCATTTCAAAGTGGCAGAAACAGAATAGAAAAATCAAAGTTTAGATGGAAAGGAGGATTTTTTAATAACAAAACCCCTTGGGGCCTCCCTGCCTTCATAATTTAAAGAAACTAAGTTATTTCCTTCTAATTCTGATATTTAGCAATGTTGACGGCTCTAATACATTGTAGATCCTTCAGATCATATTGTTAAGCCAACTCACTTTTACAAATTAAGCTGAAAAAAGGCAGATGCCATAACTTGTGAGGTTGCTAAGTAATGACAATTGTGCTTGTATTTAAACACAAAGTACGTTTCATTCCTTTTTTGTGCTGCATTCTCCAGTCAGAGAGCACCCAAACATTTTCACAGCAAGAATTGTGTCTTAGCAGGTTGGTTTATGGGCCACCTCTTGCCATGGGAGAGCAACACAGATCATTTCTCCCTGTTAACCACCAGCAGCACAGCAACTACAGTTGTTTATATCAAGTTCCTTATAATCAAAAAAGTATTTAGATGTATGTCTTCTAAAGCATATGGCTGTGTGTGTACAAGGATTCAATTATGGCCAGAGCTTTGTAGGCGTTTAGAGTGGGTCCTGCAGGACCCAGGGCACAGGCAGCTGTTCAGGCAGCAGAAGGATTTGCTTTCTGCAGCTCTTTACAAACTGTGTGTGAGATTCCTGCAACTGGGAAATCTGCACTCTCCCTGACTAGCTCTGGTTCTAGGCTGGGAGTAAATAAATGTGTAGAGGGGTTTTCCCAGGAGTAGGTATTACACCAGTGCTAATGAGGGGATAAAAGCCATTTATCTCCACTCCTCCCCTAATGAATCCATGCTTTTGTAGATTTGCCCACACTTCATGCCAGTAATTGCTCCTTCACCGGGAAGGGGGCTTGAAAGGAACTGGGAGTGTGGTGTAGCGTTATTAACAGATGAGAAGAAAAATTTTGTAGCTAATTATAATGCAGTTTAATCTGCAGAAGTGAAGAGGGGGGTCCAGACCCTTGCGCATAGCCACATCTTTCAACACACTTTAGGCTACTAGTTGATTTTGGATCACAATTTGAATGTGTGTGATAACCAAGAAAAAAAAAGTGTTTTCCAAAGCATTCATCACAAGCCCAATTTTGTCGCCTGTAAGTCAATAACGAATTCTTGGATTTCTGTCAACTGAAACAAAGTTAAGCCAATGCTAAACAGTTTTGAAAAACTCACCCAAAAAAATCTTACCCAGCCATTCAATTCCCATTAAGGATCAGCCTGTATAAATTCACAAGCAATGCGGATACACAGTCCTAACATGCAATTGCTCTTTCTGCACAAACAGGACAGAGTGGTTTACATGCAATTAGCAAAATGGACACATCCATGATCCTTTTATACATAGGCATTTGATTTCTTTGCATGAGGAATTCAAGTGTGTGCTCAGCACATATGTAAGCCATTGCCCACAGGTTTTGCAGAGGGGAAAAGAGCTAGAATAAAACATTTTTTGTTGTTAGGTGACTTTTCTTGTTAATGGAGACATCTTTCTTGTTCAGCTGTGCAACCTTAAAGATGAAAGAAAGCTCTAGTTCACAGAAAGGCCTTGTGCTTTGTTTAAGAATATCTTGAAAGTTACTCAGTATTTTGTTGCTCTAAATAATTATGCCAGCTGCAAACCGTAAAGATTAAATATATGTTCCTAGCCTAAGCAGAAGGCTAATCTCCCACAAAAGGGAGATGAGCCAAAGACTACATCAACTGAAGTAGGGATCTTAGTATTGCACCTCAATTTTATAAGGAAGGTGTTCATATACAATCCTGCAAGAAAGACAGATGAGGAGGAATGATACATGCATGCTCCGTCATGGAAATTTTGGATGAACTGCATGATTTATCTATTTTTTTTCAAGTAACAGGAAAGGAAAACTTGATTAGGAGGATGCTGGAAATCAGACAAGCAACTTTTTACAGAAGGCTTGATGACTTTTTCAAATTACTTCAATAGAAGTCATCACAGCTATTAATATTCAATAGCTAACTAAGAGCTCTTTAGAAATAGAGAAAACAGGAGGAGGCATAGTGTATTTAAAGTAGAAATTACTTATCTGTCTGTAAGGTGTCCCTGGGGACCTGTGCACTTTTCCTTGATGACCAACATTCAAATTCTCATCAATGAGTTTACCCTAACATTTTCACACCAGAGGCGAATGATATTTCTTGTTTAGCGTTTGAGTGGCTGCTCCCTCCTCAGCCCCAAGCTGGGGCTGCTTTTCAGTGAGCTCTGCAAGCTGTGTCTTGGTGCCTCTCTGGACACTCCTGGCAGAGAGCTCTGGTTTTCAGCTCCCAACCCATTTTTCAATATGCAGCAGAATTTTGATGCCAGTCAACCAGAGCACTTTCCTCAGCCTTCTGCCTCTGCCACCACTGTATCATGCATGCTTTGTAAACATTTTCAATCATCATAGCTATAAAAAAGTGAAGCTTTATAGTAACAAAATACTTATTTGTCTCCTTAAGTGCTTGTCCGTAATTCAGTTTAATGATGCTGCGCTTTCTTGTGGTCTCTCATTGCCTAGAGGGTACTTTGTATTGATTTAGTCATTGTATAGGTCTCAGTAACAAACAACCACATAAAACACAGGCTGGAAGAGGAAAAACCTTCCTCAGGTGGAAAAACACATTTATCAGAGTAATGAAACTTTTGACTCCGAGAATCATTTAGAAGAAATACAAAAAGAAAGGAATTTAGTGATAAAATAGAAACCTTCATGGAGAGGGTAGGGAAATACCCACTCAGTTACTTATTCTCTGTCCTTTCCTAAACAAACTGACCATCACAGAATATGAAGTATTTCTCTATATGTACTGTATCAAGTCCCAGTGAGTATGTAGAAGATATGCAACACTTATCTGAATTCCAAAATAATAGTTGTAGTTACTAACAAATATTAATTCATTCATTTTCAGTGAAAGAAAGTTCTAGGTAATTAATAATAAAATTGTATGTGATAATGGCAAAAAATGATCCGATGAAACTATTCTGATTATATATTTAATCAATTAACTGAGAAATAGGACATTTATATCATTTGTATTGCTATGACTGAAAATAAAGTATTCAAAGAGATCTTTGAATACTTTACATGGGCAAGAGTTAAGAAATATCTTGTATTCCAGCTCCAGTAGAAAGCAAACCCTTTCAGTCCTGTAGAATTTTTCCCAGAGAATACATTTTCTAATGTGCTTAAGGCAGTCATGTAAGAAAAAGGTAACGAATAAAAATATGTAAGGAATCTCAGCAAAATATGTGGATACCATCACCAAAGAGCCCTTCAGGTTCCCTCCTCTCCACAGGAACCAGGCCCCATGACTGACCACTGGGCTCCCCACAGCAAGCGTGGGGGCGTAGGCATGTCCAATGGGATGCAGGATGCCAGGCGGGAAATGCACAACCAGAAGGAAGCAATATAGACAAAAAGCCTGGGGAAAAATCTTATGTTACTGCCTTTCATGTACAAGTTCACAGACCGGTGCTTTCCGCTAAAAAGCTATGGCAATTGCAGCTTTCCCTTCTGGGTGATTTCTTGAAGCAAGCTCTGACTGACAAATAAAACTATTCCTTAGATTGCATTGGTGTCCTCTTCTACTATCACTATCACCCTGTACCTTTCCAATGAGATGGCTCTGCTTTTTGTGTAACACAGAGCTGCAGACAAGCAAAGCTAATTTTTATGGCGTTGCCATTTTCTTACTGATGGTCACGTGCAACACTTTTCTAAAATGGTAATAGTCATGAAGGACCACAGAAGAGCAAAATAAGAGCTACAATTTGAATGATGATGGAAATAACTATGTAGAGGGTTTCCCCAGAACAGCAATCTAGCACTAACCAGCTGTACAAAAGGAAATATGGTCTTGATTTAAGACCTGGATTATTATTTTTTTTCAGAAGATGCATGGACCTGAAAACGTACTTGTGTTCCTAACTGTAAGCATGTGAATAATTCCATCAGAGAGATTTTGTGACTGGTTTTATGCTTGAAGTTAAAATTACAGTAAGCGTTGAGATGATCTGTGCCTAAGGCAGGCGTCAATATTGAAAGAAAATAGCTGGTTAATACACACCAGCTCTTTTTTTTTTTTTTTTTTTGAATTATGTAATTTTCTAATTTTCTATTCTAGCTTTGCTGGAAATTACAGGAAATGAAGATTCATTTTTTAAAAAATAAATAATTCATTGCTCTCAGGATGTTTTATACTTTTTCTTTGAAATCACTGGAACTGGGAATTTGTCCCTATACATTTTATGTCCCTTTTCACAGAGGCCTGATAAGGAGGAATAAATGCTGTAAAAAAAATACTTACTGGCCATTGCATTCAAAAATTTAATTTCAGTAGCAAACTTTGCCTCTTTGTTATCCATTTACAGGCATCTAAGTTGTACTTCAATATATCTATAGCAAACACTTTAAACGAACCAATTCCTGAAATAAAAGCTACCTTTGTAAGACTTCCAGAAATTTTTAATGTATTGCTTCTATTCAAGCTACCACCAATAAATATAATATTTATATAAAAATATTACATAGAACATTAATACTATAGTACTAGTAAAAGTGCTTGAAATAATTTATGGCAGATAAACAGCTCTTCAGGCATTTTCTTTGGCAATCTTTAATAAACCATGAACTCCAGGATGCCTGCAAGTCCTCACAGCTGATGTACAATACTACATAGTGTTGTAGCTCATCCACAAGAGAATAAGGTTTCCCCATTCCATCTCTAGGGCTGAAAGTTTTACCACAGAAGAGAGAAGAACCATTTAAGTAAACAACTTTAAACTCATAGCTGTTCAGCAGCGCAGTTTAGGGCTTGTGGGTATGAATCATTGACGCTGACCCACAGGGGTGCTATCTGGTATAGGTTTAGTGTAGAATCAACAACCGGCAGCTTGCCAATGACCATATATTCAATGTGTTTTCCAGATTTTAAGAATATAACACTTCACTCCAAAGGATGTAGCATGGGTACCTAAATTCAAGAAAGAATCCAAAATAATCCCATGCAACCTTATGTAGACAGATGAGACACTTGACACACAGCTTCTCTAGTGACATTTTCTGTTCGTACTTACAATTGGGATACTGTGCAGTACGAGAAATGCCAGTGTGTTTGCAGTGTCTGACTCCTATCCTGTGCAGGATTCATAGACTAGGTAATTACATTTTCCTAGGTGCACAGCATAGTGGTGGTGGCTGCCGAAAACAGCATGTGATACTAAAAATATATCAGTCGCAGAGAGGACCTACAGGATGCTTCCTAAAGCCCAGAGCAAAAAGTATCTAATATCATTTGGAAGATTTTCTTCATTTAAATCTTTCAGAAGACATAATCACAGCGTGGCAAACGTAAAGGGGGGATAATAGCTTAGGTAACTCTGTAGTTTCAATGACCCTAGGAAAACAAGCAACAATCCTATTGAAAACAAATGCCAAGAGAAGTTGCAAATTTGCATTTTTATCATGCAAATCCATCATCTTCCTGAGTTCTAGTCCTAAGCAACCAAGCTTCCAATGCAAACAACCATTTCTCTCACCTCCACATAAAATAAAACCAACCTCTAGAACAAAATGATAAAGGAACACTGAGAATAACATGACCAAGTATCTCAGAGTGACTATGTTAGTAGTTATGGTCCGTCTACATTACAAACCCTTACTTTCTGTCATGAATACAATGCTACCAGGGTCCTTATATTTGCAGGCAGTGATGCAGGACCCTTATGTTCGCAGTCAGTGATGAAAACTGGAGGTCAAGCTACTCGCAGAAATCAGTCTCTTTAGTCCTTAGAAAAGGATTTTGAAACGTTACAGCAATTGCTGTATTGCCATCTGGGAATGACTGGGTCCTGGCTTCTCAGCCTGTCCTCTACAGACTGTACTTGTTTTTAAAGCAAGTTCACCTGAACTGGCTGTTACTTGCACAGAGGTGGGGTTGTAGCAGGTTACAGAAACACTGTGCTCACAGCCTGTTAATGATGGACAGTGTGCCTGCCCCAGTACAGCCATCCTAGCCCATTTCAGAGTGCTGTTCCCCTGCTGTGAACCATGACAGCTTGCTGTCACTAGTCCCTGAGAGAATCAGAAGAAGGGCAGCTCTTCTGCAGGAGCATAGGAAGCTCCTCCTGCCCAAGACCATTGCAGGCTCCAGGCAAGATTTGCTCCTAGGTCAGGTGTAGAGGAGAATGCCATTTGAGGATGCCTCCCTTAGAGACTAAAACTGCTCAAAAATAGGAGTTCTCAAGAATAGAACGTGCCCTGGCATTTAATTTTGTAATCAGCTCTCTTTTACATATTTTGTTGTCTTGGTAGAGTTGGGTGAATATGACCAAAAGACTAGGTTTATGGTGGATATTTACAAGGAATCCTGCTGAAGAAACTCTTCAGAGACTATAAGACTGGCAAATAACATTCAACATCTCTAGGGAGCGGTAGCTGCTGCTTACCTCCAATTTCTTTGAGTCTTTCTAATTTGTGAAACAGATGCCAGCACCAACAACTTACTCTTTTCATAAGAAGTGCCCTAGTTTTACTTTAAGGCATCTGTCTCCGTGATTTCTGGCGTGGGTAAGTCCAAGAAAGAATTGCATTTGGTTCTCTCTTACAGAATTTGCTAGGTAATTATTTTCTTTCTTGGTACATACTGTGCTTGCATCTGGTAAGCATTTCTAGATGCCAGTATAATGGAGAGCAGACATGTGGGAAGGAAGATGAGTGTGGCTGCTGAAGATACAGATGTGATTTTAAAATCCATGCGGAAGATGTCACAACGCTAATCATCTTCTGATCTAAAGGGAATACAAACCATGTGTGAAAAAACTAGTATCTGCTTAAATGATGTTCACCACATAGCTCCAGGAGAGTTAGCAGAGAAACCTGTGAATCTTGACATACCTTCTGTGATAGACACAGGTCATCTTTTTGCCTGCTCAAAACACCAAAGCAGGTTCTTCACACAACGCGCAAGATGAGATACTTAAAGTTTACAAGGATTCTGGTATAAGAACAAATGACCAGGGAATATAAAATGCCCTGCTGATGCTTGTAGCTCAAAATTCTCAATCTGCTTGTTCACAGAGGTTGGAAGAGTGCATCACTGAACTGTGCCTGGTCTGATCTCTACTTTCAGTGAGGTTATTGACCACCATCAGAAATAGAAAATGGACTCGAGAGACTTTTGGTCTGGTTCAATACAGTTATTCTGATGTTCTTATTCCAAAAAAACCCAAAAAAGTTTATCTGAGTGTGATTTTTTAGAGGCACCAAGAATCAAAACCCTGTCTGAAGTCAATGGCAATTGTGTATGTTCAAAAATTACAAAAAATCAGACTTTAAGTATTTTATTTATTGAGACTAAAACCCAATTTTGAAATTAACAACCAGTCTGAATATTACCATTGTAAATGGCACGGCATTCTCCTGGCACAGTTCTCCTTTCCAGGAAAACCTTAGGAACATCCTGAAATTTGTGTTCATAGAAAAGCTCAGAAAAGGCAGGCTTAAGCAGCACTGCCAACTCTTGTGATTTTATCATAAACCTGACAATATTCATGTTTTCTTTAAGGTCTAAAATCCTGGATTCATGATGGGAGTCTCACATTACACATTTGAAAAGGTAAACATCTCATTCTCAAGGCTGCAGAGAAAACTTCAAAATTGGAATTTTAGACTCCATAATCAGAAGACAACAACCTCTACAATCTTTAAGTTAAAAAAAAAAAAAAAAAGAAGAAAAAAAGAAAAACAGCTATAAGACAATCTCTTATTTTTTGGGAACCCGACTCACAGAATTTGAATGCTTTGATTTGGCATTAATGCTTAACTTCAGCTTTGCAAAACAGTCTTTATGTTAACGTCTAAGTCTTTCCATGTGAAATTGGCAGGTTTACACATTTTTAGGGGCTATAGTTTTATGACTGGTCAATATGAGTTTGTATAAACCATAAACACAAGTCCTTTCTAACTATCATGAACAATTCCTTTTTCTAACACTGTTTCTAGATCATGACCCACTTGTGGGATTTCCACATTTAAAGTGAAGGATGCAAGTATTTATATTTAGAGCGCATTCATACTCAAAGCACGCTGAAGTTGATGGGCCTTTATCAGCACTACAGGACTTTGGTAGCAGCACTGTACTGAGAGCTCTTACACTGATTTCAGAGCAATGCACATCTTCAGCTTCCCTGTCTCCCACCCAAGAGCTAATATGTAGTTTCATTTAAACAAACTGTGGTTGATTCTTGCTGCTGGCAGAAATAAGAAAAACAGATTTAGAAAAGAGAGTACAAAGATTTAAACCTTGCTGGGTAATGGCTATTTCAGGTCTTACTGCAGCTGCCCTGACTTTTGCTTTCAGCTCTCACTACATGGCTCCAGTCTTAGCTGCCTGTGGACAAATGGTAATGTGCACCCACCTTCCTGACAGGTCTCTGGCCTGGCCAGGAGGGCAGGCAGAGCTGGGCATTGAATACACGTCAAAAGCTCCTGTCCCAGAGCAGACTTGCCTGATCCCAGTCTTGCCTGATCCCAGTCTTGCCTGATCCCAGTCTTGCCTGAGCTGGAGTCACACATAGTCCTCCCTAAATCCCCCTTCCCTGACAGGACTGGCAGGTATAAAGAGACAAAAAGTACTACAGTGTCTGTCAGATACCCACAACGTGAGTCCAGAATGCAATCTCTAGGGCTGCAGCTAGTAGACAGTTTGTTGGATTCCTTTATGGTGCTGTGCAAAGGGTTTCTCCCATGTCCCCATCTGTTTCCGCTCCATGGAAAGAAAGGTTGCTTTCCGTGAAGCTCCCAGGTACGTCCTGCTTTCCAGAGGCTGTGATGTTTGATATTCTTATTTCCAGGAGAGAAAGAGGAAAACTTTCTGTACTACTCCCTACTCTCTTGAGGTGGAAAATAATTATTACCAAGCATTTTTTCCTCTCACATTTGCTTAAGGCTGCAGCAGAAGGGATGACACGAACACAGTGTTCTGAGTTCAGGAGTGGAGCCTAGTGATCCTCAGGTACTCATTTACTTGAAGAATTGTCGCTGGTAAAGACTCTGCATGTTACTACCTCTGCCTGCTGAAAGCAGATGACTTAGCAGGGTCATATCACAAGGTGAGTTGGTCATAAAGAGAGTTCAACCAGCTACATCCATACCCTTTGCAAGTAACAGGAAAACAGCCTCTCGAGGACAGTGAAAACAGAGGGCTGAAAATAAGCTTGAGGATTGCTTTGTTTTTCATAGCTTGCTCTGTGACCAGAAAGAGTTACCCGTGCTTGGTGCTTCTCTTGGAAGCTTAGTCAACAAGAGGCAGTCCCTGATTGTTGAAAACTCTGCCCCACCTCCAGCTCTGAGCCAAGACAAGCCCCCCAGGAGCTGGCCAGGCAGAGCTGGAACCTCAGTGCCCTTCCCCACGTGCCCGTGGAAGCACCACCACAGCCACCACTCTAGAGCCTTCAATGTTCTTGATCCCAAATACAGACTCATTAAATAAACATCCTACAAAATTATTCTCTCAACAACATCCAATTTTTTTTCTGCCCTTCACCTCTCTACAGGAAGATTTCAATAGATACTGATGACATTTTATGTCAGATTAAAAAAGAGGAAAAAGTGACAGAATAATATTGAAACCTATCTCCAGCATGACTGAATTACAGAATATTTAGCTTTTGGTAACTGCTTACTGGTACGTAGAGTGTCTTTCACTTAAAATATAGCCCTGTGATATCCCCAGCAGGAAATGAACTTCTGATTTAATATTTGCTTTATTTTCAGAGAGCAAATGAATAATCTGTGCTAAACTGTCCTGGTTTAGAGACACCGCAAGGCAAGAGAGTACAGACGACACAAATATTTTTGCTGTTTTGTCACAAAAAATTTGAGGGGGTGGGGAAGAAGGAAAAGGGTGGAGAGAACTCCTGATCCCCAAGCACTCCTATATAACAGTAGTTCCTGACAAGGTCTAAAAGGAGCTTAGTAGGAAAGAACACAAGTAAATATCTGTAAATAGATAAATTTAAATTTTTTTTTCTTTTAAATTCTAGTAACTCCAGTGTCATGCTTTCTAAGGTACCTAATCCATAACAGCCAAAAGGTTGCATCTTTACTTGCACCCTAAGTAGCTATAAGGGAAATAAAGTGGGTCTGGAAGGAAAGATTATGTAATAAAATAATCAAGAAATGGTCATATAAGCACCACATGGCATTTGTATGCATTCGAGAACCTTTGATTTACCAGTTCCAGTTGTTAATGATCAAGTAGGAATTTGCTGTGTCGTTAATCAATCTAAAGTTAATAAGACCCCAATATCACTTCATGTCTGTCTGTTCTTGAATCTATATGGGGTTTACTCATCTTTGGGGCAAGGGGAGAAATTGCACAGCCTAACAGGCAACTCTGCCAAAACCCTGCAATGAGCCCACTGCTATGAACCAGTTAATAAGGTAATTCTAGAAGCCCGAGTTTGTTTCCGTAGCTACATAACATTACACAAACATTTTGGTTGCAATTTTGTGGCAATGGTTTCACAGTTATTTGATTAAAATGCAGTGCTGTGCTGCTTGGAGCCAGGGAGTGTCTGATATCAGTGAAAGCTCTTTAGAAGTGCTACAATTTAAAATTATAGCTTACCCTGTTTGAGGGGTTATTTTTAGTCTATTCACTGGGAGTATAAATATAGTTCTATACGCCACTGGTTTCATGTCTGTCTCTTGAGCTGGTCAGAAAGACACTTTACCAAGCACCAAATCAAGGTCAACAAATGAGTATATTTTGTTTCTTTCTTCCTTTTTTTTTTTTTATTGTAAAGCAGCATTAAGTGCTTTAGAAAGCAAAGTATCTTGTCAGCAAAGGCTGCACGTCTAACCCCTTTACTGCAGTGACCTACTTATAGGAAATACTCCTATTGAAAAGGGCTTTTTCCAAGATCTAGCATTTCAAACAAAGACGTATCTAAAATTAGGTGGAAAGTGTTTAAGGAATCCCTGAGCAAAGATAATTGAAAGAATAAAAGGCAAGAGAAGGGAAATGGTGATGAATCACCACGCAGTCAGGAGGAGTGATGTAGTGCATATTTCTATGAATGGCCATTCTCTGGCTTTATCATCAACAGCTTCACGAGTTATTTATTTCTGATTATTTGTTTGGGTGTCAGGGGGATCTTTGTGCCTGCAAACCCTTGGAAACCAGAGGTTTATGTACATACAAAAGGCACAGTAGCAACAGTGCAGGAGCCACATCCCTGCTCAGCTGTTGCCCTTGCCTTTGACCTAAAGAGACCCTCCCTTCCACACAACACCCCGACAGCACATATTTGGTTTCTGTGTTAATGTAGCTCTGGGCTTTTCTTCAGCTGGTTTTGCTAGTCATGCTGAACCGTGACAAATTCTTCAAGGACCAGTAGAGTTAGGTTGATTTCAGGTTTGATGTGTGTTGGGGGAATGGGGGAAGAGGTAGAATTTCTTCTAACAAGTGCTCTCTCCTAAACATGTCGCTCTTCCAGATGGAGCCTACCTCAGTCCTATTGTAACTTACAGACCTGAGCAAATAGAAAAGACGACAAAGATTTAGTGGGCTCTGCAGATCACAGCTCAGTGGGGTTCCCACCAGAAACAAAAATCAACGAAGAAACAAACAAAAACAAAACAGCAGAGCCGGTTCTGGGTGGCGTTTCTTACCATCTCATTTGAGTTGAGGTCAAGTTTCAGTGAGGAATACCATACTGATTTCCCCCACCCCCTCCAGTTTTGACTATGTATGAAAAAAATTCTCCCCAAAAATCATGGATCAGAGAGGCAGGAGACACTTTGCAAGACATTTCAGTCTTATTCACAGTTTGCTCTAAGTCTGGGCATGCGTCATGATCTTTGTATGTCACAGTTCTTCACTTAAAAAGTGTCTCATCTATGCAATCTGAGGCTTCATTCTTAACATTTAATGTATCACCAAGGTGTTGGTGTGACTAAATAGTAGAATTATCAAAAGGGAAATCAAATTAATTTAATCTTTATTTAATTACTTGACCCTTCTTTTATTCCATTATTTACTTTCTTCACTTCAGAAAATGCAGATTTCGACTTTCTCTGGACTATTAAAATGCAAGGAATGATCTGCAAAAATATTCTGCTCCCCAGCCTGCAGCACAGAGGCTGTCGATCGCCAGCTCTGCACTCGCCTGGTGTGTGGAATACATATCGACATCAAGGGGAGTTCCTCCTGCGGAACAAAGGTGGAATGTGCAAGCAGGAACTGCACGGGGCGCCGCTGAAAAAAAAGGGGGCTGCTCCAGTTCGGCAGATGAAGGATAAATACAGTCCCCATTGCAGTGAGAAACATGGGGTGATGTAAGATAAAAATCAACAGCAAAACTGCATATCTTAAAGAAACCATTGGGGGAAAAAAAAAAAACAAACAAACAAAAACCAAACCAAAAAACCAAAAACCCAAACCCAAATGCATAGCATGTAAAATCAAAATATTGGGAAAGTCATTTCACACTTCAGTGAGGTACACAGGAGCCCCAAGAACAGTACACTCATTTCTGTGCTGTTTGTGTAGTTTTGTGTCCCCAAGCACTCTAAATGGAATTCACAGTATCTGCAGGCTGTGACGGGACTCCCCTAAACACTGCAGTTCTCACAACAAAAAACCTGCAAGCTTCAGTGCGCAGACAGCCCTTTCTGAATTCTGCTCATGGAAGCTGGGTGGGTTTTACTGTGTTCACAGCCACCAGCTGTCCTTTTTCATTCCTCTGTGCAGTATTATGGACATAATAAGAAATTTATACTTTAACCCAGACTTTTAAAAATCTGTATGAATTATGAATCATTGCTTAGTAGAAGAAGTAAAAATTCTTAGCTCTCCCCCCCCAAGTGCTTTCGTATTTTTTAATTACTACCAGGTTAAGCACAGATTATTCATGATTATTTTTATGTAATTTGAAGTTTTAGGACTACATACAGTAGTCTGCATCCTACTCCCCCAAGAAAAATGCCATTTCTTATTTACAAGGCAGAAATACAATGGACAGATGACAATGTGATCACTGCCTGACATATCACCTACCCCACAGCAAGGATTACACCTGGAGAGTGTTTATTATAGCCAGAAAGACAGTCCTCCCTAAGATATTTTAGGATGTGACTCATGATAATGACTAATAGAAAGTTACTTTCCTCATAAATCTGCTCTGTCCCTAATCCATCTGTTATTCTTGTTCTTACAAAAGGCAAAACAATTTGGCAGAATGTTTTTACACAGATATAATACATTTACATGATTGACTCCCCATTGCTGCTGGAAAAGCAAGCCATTATAGCATGAGAATATACTGCAGGAATTCCTATTTGGATAACAGTTTTGCAATGGCAGTTCCAGGTGAGCCATCTAGAGGCAAAAGCAAGATTTTCTTAAGAATACTCCACACTAGTAGCGTACTGAATTCCTCTCAAATAAATATCCTAAAAAACTCATAGCATCATATGTACCAAGAGCTGAGATTGCCATCTGTTAAATTCATAAACCTCTTAAATGCTTTAATTTCCTGTATGCTCGCACTATGAGTTTAACAGTTTCCTCTGCTGTTAAAAATGATTTCTGAGAGTGGTTTGGATTGCTTTATGCTAATGTAGTATCAAGAAAACCCTATATTAATTATAATAAGTAATATACCAATTAAAGGAGGGAATGTAGAGTTAAAAAAGCTTGGAATCTCTTCCTGCCTTTTCTCCGTGTGACACTGAGAAATTCTCTTAACCGGAGTCAGTTTTACCACCCATAAAGTACAGCTCATAATTTTACTATCTTTGTAAAGCACTTTATGATCTTTGGATGAAATACCAAAACACTACAATAAAGATACACATAGTAAATACCCAAAATGTCCACATTTTCCCTTTACTTTCCTTTTGCTTAGTCCTATTAAAATTAGAACTACATGGTGCATAAATCAGAGCAGAGCAAGAAGCCTTTACAGTTAGCAGTAGTAGCATCACAAAACAGCTTATGAAAGGAGGGTAAAAACCACCAAGCTAAAACACAGCTGAGGTGATCTTAGAATAGGGGTGTACCTGGTGCACCCTATGGGAGAGTTTAGAGTGGGTAGTCATCAAAGGCTTATTTACTATTTAAATTACTAAATTTCTTTGAAAACATTTCTATTCACACAAAATTTCCCTGTGCCATCTAACCAAACCTTATTGAAATACAAGATCTTCTCAACATGCTGGCTAAAGCAATGCAGCTGAAAGCCTGGCCTCGACTGCAGGCCCAGCGCCTGCAGGTGATTCCATGGTGCAGTGGTGGCAGGGCTGCCCGGGCTGTGAACTGGGAGGTGTAGCTTCACCCCCAGGGACTCAGAGTTCCCAGTCCATCTGAAACTACCCTGATTTAGAAAGTGCTGGTGTCCAGTGCAGCCACAACTACACCAGCTACTAAAAGTAGACACAGATGCTCTGTCTTCATATCAATTACAGCAACTACAATGGGAAACAGAAGTGAAAGACCTCTCTTAGCTGCATGGCTCCAAGCCCACACGTGGGCATCTCTGCTAAGCACACAGTCACCCTTGGGAGCTAGAAGAGCCCTTCCTGGACTACTGTCCATTTAAAAAAAAATATTCTGTGAAGCCTGGTCTATAATTTGTCTGCTATTTAACTTTTCCCTATAGTATAAAACATGAAACCTACATCAGCATGTGTCAGGCTGGACACACAGTGTGTGTGAGTATTGGCGTGTGATGCTGTTCCTCCAAGGGTGGAGGTTGTCCACATGGAGCTCATCGTGGGTGGGAGCTTCGGGAAAGCAAGGAAGGATGGGGATAAGGAACAGGCTGGTGATCTTCTCTCCCTTTCTCAAGTTCACAAGGCATGTTGGGATAGGTACCCTGGGAAAACATTGTGTTCTTGTCAAAAAAATAAATGAAATAGTTGAGGGCAAAGAGCCAACAGAGTGATGGTTCCCACTGGGAGCTGGAATGAATCAGAAAATGTCTTCTAGCCTGGAAATAGACTTTTCACGTGGCACGATGCTGTGCATGGAAGGAAATGGAGAGGATGCACGGACAAAGGTGAAAGACAGCTGCCTGTACATCAGCCCATGAGTGGCTCACCACCATGTGCTGTACAGTAACAGCTAACAAAGTCAGGATAAAAAAGCACATGGATTTATGCCTGATCCTCTCCTGTAAGAAGTGGCATTTTAGCGGGGCTCCAAAGGACAGGGTTGACCAAGTTCACAAATTCACTGTCTTGGCTCCTAGGGTGTAATTTGGATGATCAGATCTGACCCCATGTCTGTTCCTGTCTGTACCTCCAGCTTTGGTGAGTTGTGGACAGCTCTCCTCCTGGCTCACAGCACGCTCCAGATGTGCACAGCTATTTTCTGTGGAAGGGACCAGTTGAGCTCCGGTCCCCATTTACTTCAGACAGCTGTGGTCCCATGTGGCTTCCCCCTCTGACCCAACATCATAAATGCTTGATAATATATTTGAACAGCTCTTCTTTCACCCTTCTCTTTTGGGAATTACAGAGGATTATTGTTAGCCATTTAAATAGTGCCAATAATTGCCCTCATGTAGTTGGAGATAGCTGGTATCAGCCAGCTATTCACTGATTTTCCACAGACACAAGCAGGATAAGCCTCATGTATATATCACAGACACATATTCAGACAGAATAAATAAATTCCATCCTACAGCTGTTTCCTAGGTAACTGAACCAGGACCACAGAAACAGACTGCGCAACTTAAAGAGTCAAAACAGCAAAACTGCAGCATTTCTTTCTGTTTCCAAACTTTTGATTTTGTGTGGCTACAAATATGATAGAAATTTTCAAGAATGAAATATGCAACTGGAAAATATGCGCCTATTCTCACGTAGCCAAAACATATTATCCCAAGTGTCCCGTGATACACCACTTTGCAGAGTGATGAGCCACTCAGAACAACCTGCCAGTGTCCAACTACCTGGAAAGCCAGAGAGATCAGTCACCAAAAATTGCGTGGTTGTGTTTCTCAAATATGGAATCTAGCCATCTTACAATTAGTGACTTAATAGTAACTAAATAGACAATATGTAAGCTGAGAGGAAGTCAGTCCCATAACAAGGGACTGTTGAAAGCTCTGGTCTCTTCAAGCAATGCAAGGGTTCTCTATCATTAACAAGCTGGAAGGTCTGAGCACATAGTACCACCTCACATCAGCAAGGCACAAACAGAATTTTTCCTTAGTAAAACTGGCTGCACCCACTTGCTACAGGAAGATACAATTGGATCATTTGCAGCCCTGTTCTGCCTTGTTTTGCCCATGACATAGACCATGACGTATTTGTTTGTCTATTCTTTCCAATCATATACATCTTATCGGCAGATGCGACTAACCATGCTTTCAGCAAACTTTGGAGTCTGTTTTTGTGGAACATAACCCTTTTTACATATTTGTATCTCCATTGGATTAACTACACTTGGTGATGGCTGATTTTCTTGTGGGTTCCTTATTTTTGCCACCCAGAGCAGCCTGGGCACCTTACCACACTGGGGTAATTCCTGTACTAACTGCCAGCTTGGGGAGCCAGAAGCAGCACCAGCCTTCCTCAGGGAGGAGGAAGAGAAAGATGCTTCAGCAGAGCACTGCCTTCCTGTGCCCACCAAGAAGGGGCAACAGTTAGTGCAAAGGGCTCTGCTGCCACACTGGTGAGTTAGAGGGAAAAAACCAAACCTCTTCATCAGGGAAGCAGGCAGGTGCAACTTTGCCCCCGCAATAACAACAAAGGGAGAGTAGTTGTGACAAATCTGTGTTGCTAGACAAAAGTAAAATTATTTGGCTTCCTGCAGTGCAAAAGTATGAAGTACTTTCTGTTAAGACCTTGCATCCAACTAGGAAAATTAGAAAAAATAAAACAGATTATGTTGGGTATACCCTCATTTAATCCATGTAAAGATTAATATGCAGGTAATCAGCTAAGTGATGTTTATTTGTGGCATTGTAACAATTGCTTCTAACTATATGTTATGCTGGTTAAAGTAAATATATTTATTTTGTTGTACAGAGCTATGGAACAGTATTTCTGCCTTATGAAGTAACACCTTTTTGTGGATTAGAATCACTATAAATTTGTTACTCTAATGACAAAAATCTGATAAATAAATACTTAACTGAATTGTGTTGTTAGATGTAGGGCCATGGAAGGGAAAATATATTTGATCATCATTAGAACTGAGATAATCTAGTTTTTGCCTCTTAAGCGAGTATCAAACACTCTGAAGAATCAACAAAATTAGTCATTTTAGTTAAAAAATAAAATAAAAAGAATGTCTTCTTCAGTTCTGCTAATACATCTAGCTACTTTTCAAAAGATGCAAAATGTTCATACCAGTGTGGGGAAGGAAAGTTTTTAAGTAGTGACACCAAAGCAAACTCATATTCCTGGGTAAAAGGGTCACAGGATCATAAATACCAGTGGGGAAAAAAGAGGTCTTCTGTTTTCATGATGAATTGCATGCAATTTTTAGAAAAGGAATTAGAATATGCGCCTATCCACCCAGAAACTCGAGTTCAGACTGAATTTCACTAAACATGGTGCCAGCTTTTCACTGAATTTCATTTGTGTGGTCCTAATGAAAGTATTGGGGTTATATGAGGTGAAAATCCATGCAAAAATGGGCTCAGCCAGCCTCTCTAGAGGTATGTAGAAACCATGGGGCCTGAGTCTGATCTGTTTGGCAGTGATTTGAATTTAAATTATATTAAAGTCTACTGATTTCAGTGGATGAACTGTGAATGTATGCCTATGTAAATGTGGCTAGAGTCAGAGCACCCACAGCTATATCCAGCCCTGCAGCTATGAAAGAGAGTCAAATTCTGATAATATGGTTTCAATGCTTCTGGTCTGTTTCAGTTCCATATGTAAAATGCTCAGTCTGCAGGGAACAAGCTTTCATCTTGTCTGCTTCCTGTTTCAATTCAACAACTCTTTGAAAATTGCTTATTCTGCCCTCTTCCAGTTCATCAGCAAATGGGACACACAAGAGTAGCTGTCCATGTACAGCTCCTAGTAAATCAGGAAAAACAAGTCTTCACCTGAACTTCAACCAAAACATCCCTAGATGACCGGAAAAAAGCTTAGTTCTCCCATTAGTTGGCTGGTCAGAAACAACAATTAAAACCGAACAGCAAGCACCCTTTGTCACTGAAATTCAGAGATCTCCTTTCAAAGCCTGGCACACTTGCCAAGCAAGAATGCATTTAGTTGCTGCAGTCAGTTGCCTAAATGTACCTATTTTAAAACTTGATCACCTACATAAAAGTTAGAATAGTATCACATAATTTCATCGGCCACAAGTCATAACCTTTCTTTAAAACCATGCACTACCTTAAGGTCCTGTGAATACAGCAGGCAGTAAAATCCTGATGTTATTCATATATCGCCTAACTAGGAACAACAGACAGTCTCCTGGGGTGAATCTTTTTAGTAAGCATGGCAGGTCCAGGATTTTGCAGCCCAGCCAGTTCAAATTTCCCCTGGGTAACAGGGGCCAGGCCGGGGACCCATATCTCAGAAGTTCACTGCTTTCTCTTTCACATAGCTGGCTGCCACCTGTGGTTCTGGTATTTCAGATGCAAGGCTACCTAAGTTAGTCTGACTTGTTAAAAAACCTGTGCTGTCTCTCTCCTGAGGACAATGTCCTTTATCACAGAGAACATCTAACGTGAACAGAAAGCTGCAGTCTTCCAGGGGAGTACAGCTGATCTGCAGGTTGACTGCCTCACTTGGGAAGCTGCCTCTGACTTCAGTTTTCCTATATGCTTCTTCCTACTGGATAGTGTTATTCCTTACAAACAATTTGCAGAATCACTAAACCAGTGAATCACTTAGACTAGATGAGCTGGGTGTGAAAATACAGAAGGGAATTTAAAAACAAGGAAGAGAGCCCTGAGAGGTCAGACTCTGGTGATGGACTCCAGAAGACTCTATTAATACTGCCTGACAAGCTTGCTCATCCGATTTTTTGTAACATGCAGGTAAACATACAAGAAAACAGTACCACAGCTAAGGTTTTGCACAGAGATAAGGCCACAGTAGTGAGTAAACTTACACACACCCACTTAATTCTGTAATACAAGCTGTGCACAACTTACAGGATATAAAATGAAACATATTCGTGACTTGGCTTGTATTTTCCATTCAACCTTATTTCTCCCCACCTGTAATTAACGTTGCACTGAAGCAGAGGCTTTAGTCTCTGCCTCCAACTTCTACCAGACTGCTCCTATCACGGGATTTATGTTGGAAGCTCCCCTTGTTTGAAATAATATCCAAGCAAAAGAAGTACATTACCGTCTCAAAGGGCCGATGGAAAAGTCGTCACCTTGAACCAACCTCTCCCTTTAACTAATGCAGGTAGTTGTTGGCAGAAGAAGACTTTTCCCACGTTATAGATCCTACTGTGTTTAATATCAGGATGTATTACCACATCAGGCTCAGTGTAGAGTCTAAAGGACAGCATAAAAGGAATTAAGGCTCATTCTTTCTCTCCATCAGCCCTGTGAACCTGGCAGGATTTTTGTTCTCTTGCTTTTGTTTGCTTGTTGATTTGTTTCAGTCATTCTCTTCTGGCTCTCTTCTAGCCTAGCAAACTTTTTTTTTTATTTAATACGAGTCTGAGGGTGAATTGAAAATATAAATCAGAAGGAAGGAGTTCCACTTTAAGTTCACAAGCTGCACCATTTATGCAAAGACTTCGAGACTACGAAACGTATACCATTTGAAAGGAAGCAAGCCCCAAATAATTAACCTCAAATACTGTAATTATCAGTGTTTTTTTTTCCCCAGACTCTTAAGAAATCATTTCAATGACTGTTTTGTTATTATGGAAACCACTTAATATGAAACACCTCAGGTTAGAAATGTTAATAGCAGATGAGCTTATGTGATCTCAGAAGGTCTCCTAGTGATGGATCGATGGGCACAGTGTAACTGGCAGGCAGCCACAGCTCTTTTTTTAAATTATTTTAGAGCTATTTCTTACAGGATCTGGCAAAGTTTTAAATTTCATTTTCATATAAAATTAAATGGAAAAACAGGGGTATGTTTTCCGTAGGTTTACTCAGTGCAGTATTTCCTGACTGAAGCAACAGTTGGTCTTGGTCACAAATACAGAAAGGCTCATAATTTTGCACTACACAGCTGAAACAAAACATGCCCTCATTTCTCACTCCAGCATACTTTAACTTTGTAGGAGTGACAGGCAGCTCATACACACACTTAGTTTAGGGGACTGTGGTTCTCCTCTGCTCTACCTGTCCTTTTCATTGATACACATCAAATCTCACTTTTAAGAAAATGAAGTTAAATTTAGTTTAAATGACCAGTGGTATTATCTGAATTGCCCTTGCTTTGTTGAAAGGTCGGTGTACCATTCTGCTAGTCTAGGCTTTGAAGTCTCTAAAGAAAACTAGTGGGATTTAGATGTTACAAGCACAATGCCAACATTTTGCATACCTATAACTATGAGAGATTGCTCTCTGGCACTGTTTCCACAGACGGTGCATTAGACATCAAGCCTTTTTGGCATGGATAATTCAATGCACTGAGCTAGATCAGTGCTTCAGGGATCACTTCAGCACAGGTACTCTGCTTGACTTACTGGTGGGTAGGCTTTCAAAGATAACTGCATTTCTAGAATGGTCCAATATTTATTTATAATTTTTCATTTGACCTAGTTGAGTTATCTGATAACATGGAAGATTATACAGGGAGGACATGGTTGTTACACTGACATGAAGGTATAAACTGCGGTATCCTCATTTTAAATTTAAAGCACGAAAATAAGAGACAAAAGGCACTGAGTGTTTGCCTCACAATGATACATCACAAATTTGTAGGACATGTATAATTTTTCCAAAGGCAAATTTTATACTTTTTATGATATTCACAAACATTTGGAGGTTCTTGGTGAGAATAGCAAGTGTCCTCTACACCCTGTAAGGTTACCAAAACCTAATGATCCCTTTTACTGTTTGAAGATGGAGGAGAGGAGAATGTTGGTTCCATCTTGGCAAAATGGGGAGTCTTCAGCTACCACACCAGAACCGTCTGCATCCCTATCCTCTATGCCCCAGGCTGAAAAATACCTTTTTCTCTTACATTATATAATCATTAATAGCAATCATTTAATTAATTTATTATAATGACAAGCAACCCTGATACTGAACCCATCAGGGAACTGCACAAGCAATTAAAAATACAATCCTGCAGAAGGCGTCATGATAAGATACAATTAAATAACTTAAAGTTCCACTTAAAAGTCTTATGAACCTATAAATACATAGTGCTGAAATATATGAAGTTTTTTCTCCCAAATGTAGATAGCTAGTGCTGAAATATATTGCAAAAGTAACGTATATAATGAGAAACAAGGGGCACAGGCTTCACTGCGTAGGTCTGAATAACCCGTTGCAAAATGGATTATGCAAAAATGTCTCACGTGCAGATAGTAAGAAGTTCTTTGCCCTCAGGGTTGGCATATTCCTGGGATTGAGGCTATGTGTGTCCACTCTTTGATTTTTCCAGAACCAGACAATTGAATTGTAATTACTGATTCTGCAATAAAAATGCTAGCAATATTGTTAACTGACTTCCCCTCCCAATTTCAGTTGGTAATATAGTAATTTTTCCACCTCCAGGATTATATTACCTGCCAACACAACCACAAATGGCCTGGAAAAGAAGGGAATTTTATTGCACTGCTTTAGGCCATGTCTACATTGGGTTGTTGAACCACTTTATCCGTGGTTAGCTTGCATTAAAGTAGCTGGTGTGTACATCAGACTGGTTTTCAAAGTGATTTAGTACCTCAGGCTACACTAAGCATCCCTCCTTAGAGGGGACATTAATCCACTTTGCAGGAACCCTGTTTCTTGTAGAGCTCATATGGCCCTGGCTGCTCTGCTGCCACAAGGCCTCTGCTTAGGAACTCACTCTGTACTAAGCTGCATTGATATTTCTAGGTCTCCAGTGTGTTGAAGTTGCCTTAGCGCTTTCTCTTTAATTACCAGTAGCCCTACAGACATCAACATATCAAGTTTATGTATCTGCTCTAAGACACATGGATCTCTCTAAGTTTCTTCATGGATCCATGCATAGTTCTTAGACCTGACTGCTTTTGCCAAAGGCACATACTCAGCCTCACCACAATAAGATATTCCCACAACGTAGATGCTTTCAGGGAATTGATAGAGCAGAAAGGCAAAAAGTTGCCCAAAGTTTGACTCAAGGCTGAGTCAAAGCAAAAGGCTTTGGCAAAAGCACTATAATATAAAAGACCATGATGGAAACACAAGAAAAGCTCATAGACATGAGAAGACAACTGTATTTTTGTACCTAAGACACAGATGAAGCCAAAACTAACATGGTGCATATTGTCTGCAGCAGCACTGTGATAAATATCCACAATGGAACTAGAAGGCTCTGGGAAACCACTGGGAGCACCCAGCACCTCGTGCATACACGAGGTCTGATCTGGAAGAGAATTACAGGGTGGCTGAAACTCAGAAGATGTGGTAGAGACGCACAGAGCCCCAGAAAGACAGGCACACTGAAACACGAACTTATCAGTCAGCTAAAAACCACTGCTGAGATTTGCCAACAAGTACGACGTGCTATATTGTAACAAAAGTGCCCAAAGGCACTTTCAAACAGTTGGGATTTTTTTGTTACAAGCTACATTCCAGCAGGGAGCCCCCTTCTACCTGCCTTTTAAGCCCACTTGCAGACACTCGTATAGTCACTTTCGGGAAGAAAGCAGAACGAAGCCAGAATCCTCCCTGCCCTCCTCCATACAGCAGATGAGGGGACACGCAGCACACCAAATCCTGTCTTGAGCCCAAACATCTCACCACCTTTTGGCCATCAGATGAGGAGCACAGTCCCCAAGGAATGCTGTCCTCACTACGTTAGAGCTCTTCAGAACTCAAAGAGTTTTTCAGGCTCTGAGGGTTTGCTTCCTCTTTGCCCAGTACATGTTCAAAGTGTCTTTAATGCTTCACCTAGGTGTCATTCATTCTCTCTTACTCTATGAAACAAACAGGCCAAGCATAACAAGGGAGATTTTGCACTCATAACTGGAGTAAAGCATTGCCAAAGTTTCTACTGATGTTAAGTCTGCTGACAGGCAACAGCTACATCCAGGAGGGTCTGGTTCAACTTTCATTAAAATCAACTATGGGACTTATTCTGCAAGTCCCTGTGTAAACCCAGTGAGTGCGAGGGGTGTTCATCACTACCATGCAATGAACCTGCAAGCTTGCCAAGGCAAAGTCTTTGAGGAAGGCACTTTCACTGCAGTGAATTCAGAACCAGGACCCCCTGTTTATATTTCTATGGCAGAGAAACAAATTAAAATTAGAATTTCAGACAGGGAAAGGGCCTGCAAGGCTGGGTGAGCTATCACTAGCCCTTGATTAAAACTCTTAAATTGACTGCCTCAACATTCAAATTTCAGATAGAGAGCTCTTGAGTCTCACTCCAATTCTGTTTCAAGAGAGAAGACTCTTTTCCTTTCCAAACACAACAAAAGATAGTAAATTTTATTTATTCCAACCTTTTGTATGAAAAAAGGAGGGATATAAGTCCTGGCAAATGAAAATAATATATCACAATGTTGCCTCTGTAGTTCTCTTTTATGCTGCTGCAAGTTCGTTCCTTTACTCTTGAATTGCCTAGGAGCAAAGGGAGCTGCAAATATAATCTTCAGACCTCTGTATGCAAAAGTACAAATCATTAGCAGTTATTGGTTTCTTTGCCTGACAACAAGCATCTAGTACCAGCTAGGTACCCAGAGTATCCTGTCTGGTCTCCACGCTGCTGTTCCAGAAAGATGCAGGTCTGCCTGGGGTCCTCCACTGTGTCTCCTCTCTGACTCTCATTCTCAATACCCAAATGTGCCAAACTGTACTGTTTTTATCTTTGTTCAAGGTACCTAAATCAATCCTGTTGCTGCTTCCACTATTTTTAATTCCTAAGTCACAATGTATGAAACTCTTCCTGCATACCCTCCTATTTAGCACTGCACAGTTGAAAAACTTGCCCTGAGTATATCTAAAGAGCCACCGAGTATATCTAAACATAGGTCCCTCTTACTCCTAGAGGTGCCCTCTTCTGCTATACATTGTGGTCCTTGTTGTGAGAAAGCAGTGAACAATTCAGTGTCTGACTGCCCACTTCTGTCTTTGTGAAACTAAGAAAAGGGCAAGCACTGATTTCACATAAGACATTAATTAAGCTTTGAGTGATCGAGTGTCATGGTATTAAATGTCTTACGCATCTATCCATACCAAAGCAAAGAACCGCTCAAATTCAGTATGAAGTTTTGCGTCCAAATCTGGATCCCGCTGAAAGCAAATGGTAAGAGTCCCACCAGACTTCAGTGGGCTGGGCCTGGGGCATGCTCTCTATGGGTTGTTAGGAATGCAGTTTTTTAGTTTGGTTTCCTAGGGGAATGAGATTTGTGCAATCATGCTGTGTGTATAAGCGTGTCGGTCTACCCTAGTAACTTTGTACCCACTGGACAGTTTCAAAAGAGAGCCCAAAGACACTGAGTTTCTATGAATTCAGTAAAAATAAGGAGATGGGTGGCAGAGAGAGACCCTATCAGTGCCCAGCAAAGGCTGCGTGGTAAACTGAGCCCTCTCCTTGTTACACATCAGATAATCCATGAGGAAGACAGATATAGGACACCAGATTTCTTTAGTCCTGCAACCCATGAAGCAGCTAGATTTTGATTTTTGCCATTCTACACTGATTAAAATAATTAAAATAATTCAGGGTTTTGGGCATTTTTTTTTTGTTGTTGTTGTTTTGTTTTTTTTTAAACAGAAGATAGAGCATGCCAATGGCTAAACAAAAGAGCAGGGGAGTTGCCTCAACAAATGCAAGCAGTGGTCAAACACCAGTCCTCCTGTGACACTAGCAGGGTCTCAAATATCCTACCTGCAGAAATAACTGGAAAGTGATTTAAAAGAACATCTTGACTAGTAAGATATTGCAAAAGCTGAATGATCCTCCCTTTTTCAACTCTAATTCTTGGGTAGTCACTAAAGCACTACATTAAGTTATTCTCACATTCTCATCTCAGTGACTTCCCCTGGTAAATCAAGAAGAATTTCATTCCTAAATAATATTTTTTGGATGTTTTTTACAGAAACACAGTAGCCAGTTTAGAGAAAGACATGTTCCTACAAGAAAATTTGCAATTTATAACGCAATAAAAAAAACTACGGATAACATACCAGTGTGGCTAACAGTACAATAGGTATGGAGCTTTTCTTGATCTCCTTGGAGCCAAACTCACTGTGGCCAGAAATCACATTTAAGTTGTGAATTCAATGCCCAGGAAAATTGTAGCCTATTAGTTTTTATATAGATTAGAACTGTATAAGACCCACATGAATTTTGACTACACTACAGGAGAAAAGTCTGTCGTTTTTATTTTCTGCTGTGCATCCCTCACACTTGAAGAGCCAAAAACCTGTGTTCAGGGAAATGGCCTCTTTTGGACTATACTTACAATTTTATTAGAAAAACACAATTATAAAACTGTCCATTTAAAATTCATAGATACTAACGGGTCACTAAAAAGCCTATTTTGTGCCAGAAAATTGCACTGTGTACATTTTTCTGAATAAAGCAGGTGATATTCTACAGATAAATGAATAATTTATTCTGAATTGTACCCCTGATAGTAGTGCTTCTACAGTAATTTCTTTGTGTGTCAAAATTGTTGGCAATTTTTTTTTAGAATATACTAGTTTTAGGACACCTGTATTCTTGGAACCATCCTTTCTTACTGTGCACAATCCAGTAAATGTGACAAACATTCCTGAATTAGAGATAGCTCAGTGACAAAGAATGAAAATCTTTAGTAATACTAAACAATTTTACAGATTTTTTGGTTTGTTTTGCTATCACACACAGTTTCTTGAGGGCACTACCGAGTGTTGAAAGCTTCCATTGACTTTAGATTAATCCATGCCTCAATTAACGTATATGCACACATGCATTCACACAACCTTGAAGTCTTTACTGCATTGCAGTCTGTGGATATTTTTGCATTATCTCCAGTTGCACTACGCTGTCATTTTCTCCATATTTATTTCTTCTAAAATGCAGTGCTCTGCTCCTGACAAACATAAAGCAGTTGCCAGTTTCAACAAGCGTCATATCCTTGATAACTGTAAAGGTATCTTCCCTATATTATAAAAGACTAGCTAAGTTGTAACCCACTAAGAAAATCAGTTGTTTCACATATAGTGATCTGGTACTTTGAGGTAATATTGCCTTATAAGTGGGAACAGCTATTTCCTGGTAGATGCCGGGAAAAGCAAGAGAAAAAGTATTAAAGAAAACAAATTTGTAAGCAGAGTTTATCATAAAAAGGTTTAAAATTAGAGTTTATCTTACTCTGGGAGGAACAATTGTGATTGTAGCACTTATACAGTGACTGCAAACCATGTTATTAAAATATCATTATTTTAAAAATAAATAATGAGTAAATAAATAACAATTAATATTAAAATTTTTAATAATGAATAATAATTAAATAAATAACAATAGATTATTTTAATGATAAATAATAATAAATTATTTTAATAATAAATATTTTAATAATAAATATATTAATATTGATAATAAATAATGGCTGCCTTTAAGTGAGATGTTGCTGATACCATGACACAATCAACCACGATTGTTAGGGAAAATTCTGCACAACAATTCAGAATTTTATCAACAGAGCATTGCTGTTTCTTAGTTTCCCAGAGACTATTTATACTAATTGCAATTATCAAGTCTTAAACACCTTCCATACTCACTGCAAGGAATGATAACCTTGAAACATAAAAGATCTGGCAAGACACAATGTGATCAAGATTCCCCAACAGTGGAGTTAAAATAAATTAAGGTAACTACAATAGTTGATCAAGGAGATAGTACTCATGGGTACTAAGAGAGGATATTCAAGGTCCTTTTATCTGTCATAAAATACTAATGGGGACCCATCAGTAGTCTGTAGCTAATTTACTTTATTAATTCCAAAACCTTATATTATTAGAGACAACCAAGTTTCTTTCACTACTTAACTTCTTTTTCTGCCTATACCCTGACGGTATAGGGGGCATCTCAGGGCTGCAGATTAGGAACAGGATCTCTCTTATCAATAGCTCACCCCCCTTTTTTTTTCTTCTTTTACCTGACTTGATCTCACCACAGACCAGGCCCTGTCCCAGGGGAGTGTTATGAACAGGAGCTGGGGTACAAAAGGGAGTTGGATTCTGTCCCCTCACTCAAGGCAAAGGGCCTCTGTGGCAGCACAGCCCTGGGCTAGCTCTGTGGAGCTGTGATGTTGGAGATGCTTGCGCAGGAAAGAGACTTATAATAGAAATTGACTCAGGATGAGCTTTTAACTTTTTTTTGCATTCATCGGCCAACAACAATTTTTTTCCACTCCTTTATCAACCAGCCAAGAAGCAGGATATTTTGCAGGAAGAAGGTGACAGTGCAATTTCTGAAACTGGTCCAGCTGACTCCCCATCTCCCACCCTCAGATGCCAGGTGTCTAATGGGTCTTTAACTCTGCCCTAAATCTTACATTAGCCATAGGTTTTGTCTGCTGTAAACACAGCTCCTTGCTTGAAACAATTGAAGATCTCTCTGTCTTTGGTAGGATCGAGAGCTATGATTTCACACATATAAATGCTATGATGAATACTAATATATTAAAAATTCAAAGGTAAGTTTGCCACAGAACTGCATTGCATATAGTTAACTATGTAGGAACACTAAGCTCCCCCTAACAGATTCACATAGTTTTCACACCATGTACCCAGGGACAATTCGGCGATGTTCAAATCATGGTTATGAGATGCCTTTTTTACTTTATTGTCTTAAATGAATTATTTATTAGCTTTAAGGCATTTACCACGATTGCATCTTTTTACATAGATACACATGGCCATACTTCTGGGGATTTGAATTTGCATTACTCCAATCAAAAAAAAAACCCAACAAAATAACAACCACCAATCAACCCCAAGATCTTGCTTTGAGCTTCACTCACGTTAGGTCTGGACTTTACACCAAATTCTGCTTTTTTTGTTAAAACACATGGGATTTGTACTTGCACAGCTAAAACGCTGTTTAATGGGGGGCTTGCTGATTGACTTGTGCAAGTGGGGACAAGATCTTTTGCATCACTCCAGAATTTTTTTGTTTAATTCATAGTTTTCTTCACACACTGTGCTACAGGTAAAACAAATCTGTGAATACATAAGTAAATTAACTAATATTCTATTTAGAAATTATACTTCTAGCCATAATGTAGGGGGCAGGGTCTTCCAGAAAAGTTGGGATTTTTTTAGTATAAACTTAGCCTTCAATCAATGCAACTACTTTTAAGTGAAAAAGACCTACGTATCATTCGGGGAGCACAGGATATTGTATATAGGAACATGATTCAGACTGAAGTAAATCTTTCACTTGTCATTAGAAGGGGAGAAAACTAAACAATGCTAAATACGGTCACCATAAAGAAGGTTAATATTTTACCACAGTATAGTTTCTGCCCAGACACTCCAGGTTAGTTTGTCCACTCTCTTAGCCTCATACTATTTCCTGTGGGTGCTGCCCTGAGAGTTTGTAACATTCAAGAGTAGATCTAGTGTACAGTTTTCATGTGGCAAGTGCTACTTCCAAAGCAATAGCTGCTGCTTTGAACAAGCTGGGGACTTCAGAGAAGCAGGGGGATAATGTTATGTATATATATGAACAGTATGCAAGTATCTTCCATCTGTGTGTACGTAAGAAACTTCCATTTGAATGACATTGCACATCTTCGGTGCAGCCATTTATCTCTCAATACATTTCCTAATTAATTGGTTGTATTAAATATTAAAAAGTAGAGCTTTAGCTTAAGAAGCCAAATGAAATTGATCTTTAAAAATCTATATTGCACGTAGTTCATGTGTGTCCTGATGATTTAGTTCACAAGTTGAAGTAACGGGGAGCTCAGCCTTCAGCTGCACCCAACTAATTAAAAAGAAGGGGCCATATTTATAGATTCTAGGTGGTTCAAACAGCATCTTATGTTGACACCAACCAGACAAATAGAATTTAGCCCAAATAATTATTACATGAAGTACATATTAAACAGTGCAACTAAGCACCAATTTATAAGACTGAAAAGACAATGCTCCAAAATATTTTTTTTTTCAAAACAGAACAGATTTATAAGTTAATGACCTAGGCAACAGACGTTATTCCTTCCATTTACAGGCTGTATTTTGCTCTTAGCATCCTCACTGTTTACTCGCAAAAGTTACAACCAACTGTTGACTGAGAATTGTACATATGTAAACGTGGATTGACCTGGAATAAATTTTAAAACACAGATTGGCAGTAATATGGCCAAAACCAAAATGGACTGTGCAATTGAAAATATTGCTGCTGATTAACTATAGAGTTGCTTTTTTTTTTCCTGAAACAGTGTTCTCAACAGTAAATTTCTAAAACATGCTTGATAAAAAAAAAAAAAGTACTTTGTTTATAACATAGTTATTTAACAAATCTGCATATGAAAGAGTACTTCAGTTTTGCCAGCATCCCAGGCAGGAACTTTCACTTAATGTCTGCTTGAACTTTTACAGCTTATATAAAACAAATTTAAAAAAAAAAAAAGCTCAATTATCTCAGTTGCAGAAGTATAAAGCAAGAGTAAGGATGCTGGATACACTACGTGAAGGTAGGTGCTTCCAAGTACATTAAAGGAAACATTATGCCTGATAAGCTTTAATTTTACCTTTGAATTCATTATGGGACCAAGTATGGCTCGTAGGAGCTTAAGTGTTCAGGAGAGAGGCAGGAGGGGAACTGCCAGAACTTTAGTTTCTTATTTCTGTAAAGAACATGCTTTGCCTTAAGATTTCAAGAAGGGGGAGTAAGGAAAATACCAACACCTTCATGTTCTCTACACTCACTACCATTGCAGAGATTTCTTTAATCCTTTAGAGTCTGAGGATGGAAGGGGAAGAGAAGGCCTCTGTGTACCTTGTGTCCGGTTGAATGCTCAACTATAGACCTCAACTGAAATAAAGCTGGCTCAAACTTTTTAATTGAAATTAGTTTAGTACCCAAGTATCAACATATCAACCTTACAAGGCAGGGTTCGGCTGGCACTTTATATATTGGAGCTATCATACTACCTTTTATTATTAACTATCAAAGCTGATCACATTTGTCTTCCAATGAATTCTTCCATTATTTTAATCTCTTGTATAGAGAGAGGCTAATTCTTTGTATGCTTCATATTTACAGCTCCTCCACTAGTTTGTAAACAAATCCCATCTGTTAGCTGTACCTGTTTTTATTTGGCTAAACGTGCTGTATACAAACCATGCCATTGGGTAATCTAAAGCAGGAGCAGAGACAAAACTTCTGAAACAAGCAGCATCACTAGTACCAGTCAACAGGAGCTGCTGCAAACACTGTTTTCTAGCATTTGCATAGCTGTACAGATAAAATAGTAAAACTAGTTATGGTTACTAGATTAAGTACCTTGCTGAAGGACAGATATTTCAGCAAAACAGACTTTACAGGAAACTAAACTGACCATGTCTGTTAGGAGTTGCTGTCTGCAACCCATGTCCACATGCGCTCCCATGCCAGCCTGACAGCAAAGAGCCACCAGCTAATCTGAATTTGCAAGTGCAACTATTTTCCTCTTGAGTTTAATTAGATTGAGTTACATCTGTATTACGGAGGCATCATCCCCTGCCAAAAGTCATAGCTCAAAGCAGGTTTTTCCCACTGCAAACTGTAGGATTAAAACCAGATGCTGCTAAGTTTCCATCTTCACAAGATGATTAATCCTTAACTGTTGGGTTTTTTTTTCCTCCCACTACCAAATGAAATAAGATAGCTACAAGAAAACACCAACATGGGTAAGACTTTTATGACTTGCCAATTACTTTAACTGGCTAAGTTGTGTGTAGAAACTAGGAAAAATTGACATTGGTTGATACAATGCAGGTATGTATCCTGAAGACAAATTAAAGAAGTTATACCTTTCTAAAGGTGATGACTTTGTAATTTCAGTTTTCGTGAAGGTAACAAATATAAATGGAGCTGTATCTACTCAAAATTTCATTATTCCCTACAAGCAACAAGTCAAATTCCAGGTGCCCACAGGGGAAGTATTATTCTGCTACTGGACATTTAAGAGTGGTAAAATGCAGTGATTATTTTGGTGATCCTTTTTACAGTGCTTTGAAGTGACATCTGAGTTTGTCTGTAAGACTTCAACATTTGAAAATCATGTCAAGAAAGAAATAAAGCAGAGATATTTCATGGTGAACGAGAGAAAGGGTTACGTAAAGGGTGAGCATGAGCAACTTTGAATGTGAAAATGCTAGAAAGATCCAAGGACAAGATAAATCATGTTCCTAAGGTATATGAAAAACGCCTGTGACCAATGCTTTAAGTTTTATAGCAAGAAACTATAAAATACCTGTGCTGTCGGAAAGCATGAAAATTCATATTCAGGTCACTTATAGAAATAACCATTCCCATACAAATGAAGTCATCACTAGACTCCATGTATCCATCCTTCCAGTTTGTTCCTACTCTGAACATCAAGGCCTGCTGATGCACTGCTTGTCTCTGTCACCTGCACAGTGTACTAGTTCTCAGGCAGCCAATGTCCTCCTCTATGGCCTTGGGGAGGGGGGTAGTTCTTTCAAGTGCTGCATTTCAGCTTAAACAAATACTAGTATGCAAAATCTTTAGCGAAGTCTACCAGCAAATTAAGAGGGGCAATACAAGTAAGGCAGGAAGGCTGGAAATTCCAGAGCCTCTTTTCCCCATCACATGCTATCTTGCAAAAGAAGCTTAAGTGCCAGTTCCTTTGTGCTGAATCACTGAGGCAAGATTTAATACTTCATTCCTGTCAATGGTACAGCGTGAACACCCTGTTCTTTCTCACCTGTCACCTAAATCCAAAGTACAAGTAGAAACAGTAGTGGGACACTAGTTTTCAGGAATGCTCCAGGTGGGACCCAGAAATACCCAGAAAGGGAATACAACCTTTGACAAGCAGTTGAAACAATAACAAAGAATAAAATTTGTTAACACAATTGTGTAATGGGAAAGAGCTGAGAATGCTTTTTACAAAGGGATATCATACTGCTCAAATCTAAGAGTTACTTGAAGATAGTATTGAGCATGTGACATATTAAGGCATCATCTCACAGTACTCTTTAAACTCAAGAAGCATTAAGGGTTCTAAAGGAAACAAAACTGCCAGAGGTCCTACACAAAATCCTCTCAAGAAAAAAGTCGTTCAAGAGTTACAAAAGTTACTGTACAAAATAACTGAGCCAGTATCAAAATGAAAAATGCTGAAAAATTGCAGAAGGATTTCAAGATATCAAGCAAGCAATAAAGTTGCACATGAAATTCAAACCAAAATTGCATATGCAAGGAAATTAACCTTAAATACATTAGGATGCATTTAGACTACAGGTTGCCATAAACTAGTAGTCTACACCAAGGATCGTTTTATGTTTGCCCTATTTTTATATTCCTTGCCTCAGCATATGCTGCTGGCTTGCTTCTGTCAAAGGAAAGTTTTTAGTTCAGAGGGACCATTAACTTAACCCAGTAGGGCTGTTCTGGATTCAGCCAGGTCAAAAGGACATATGAAGCAGACACTGTAAGTTTTGAATATCTGCATATTTTTTTTTTAATTATTCAAATAGCAATGAAACAGATTAATGGAATATTTATTTTGTTTTTAATCTTTAGAATTTGATTTTCCTTCATTCAGGCAATTCAATTACACCTTCATATTATGGAAAAAGTTTCAAGAGTGTGTATCCCATAATGAAAAGATTATCATACAGTATTTAAAAAAAACCAAAAACCACCACGACAAACACATCCCTATTGCATGTTAATTTCTCCCTTTCCCTTTGATCCACTCATTTTAATGGTTATGCACCTTTCCTCCATGAAATCGTCCAACTAAACTGTTGCATATTAAAAAGAAAAACTAGCACCATCTCAGCTTCAAATAATAATTTTAGAAAATACAAAACTTAATAGCTTTGACAAGATTATAAGAAAACAGTTTGCAAGAGAGAGGCTTTATGAATACTATTGAGTTTCTCCCAAGAGGCTGTGTGAAACAGGTTCTTGCAGGGAAAACACAGAAAGCTCAGAAGTTCTGTTATGTGCCTCCATGTGACAAGAGGTATCCAAGCTTTCAACTTGGAGTGTTCCTAAGCACGAGCATGTTCTATTTTCCCCTAGAACAACCAGAGGATACACTCAATATCCATCCCTTTGCTTACCAACAGCAGGGGTTTGAATGAATGCCACACAGGTTCTTCATGAAGCACAGTCTCCGGGTTAAGCAACAAAGTCGGGGAACACCTCAGAAAGAGATAACAGTGCTCCATTTTCCCAAGGAATTGACTTTGAAGATAACGAAGGGATAAATGCTACTAGGACAAGGAATGGCTTTAACAGATATCAGGCACTATTCTGCTAGCAGACAAATTACAAATGCAGGACCTGTTGTATATATGAACATGATAGCATATTATATTCCTGAGTAGTCAATGACAGCAGAAGGCAGGCATCTGATAAGTGATCAGGTGGTGTCTAGACTTTCTTGGGACATGCTTTAACCCTTGATTAAGCTGCATGGACACTAGCCCAAGTTATCTGTGAGAATGTATCTCTAGCACTCTGTGTGCCAAAGCAGGAAAATAAGGTAGGAAGATGTAACAAGTCAGGGAAGTGGAGTTTCCTTTCACTTATGAAGTTGTTGCTAGGCTGTAGGACAGATTCCTTGTGATACGTCCAAGTCCACTGGATACAAGCACAGCAGACCAACAGAATAACCTCACTTTGCAAATTGCTTAAAATAGAACATCCCTGTATATTGAACAAGTTGGTCTAATAAAAAAAGTTGTCGCTGCTCTGCAGAAACCTTGCTTTGTGCTGAATCAGTGATCGTCAATCTCTTCATATTTCCTTGGGGCTATTTTGCCTTCTTGGTTAAAAACACAGAAAGAACAATCAAAACATAGATCTACTTTAATTTTTTTCAGAAGGATTTTGAACACAAGGAGACCAATCAAGATTAACAATCTTCCATTTTGTCCTAAAGCACTGACTGCTAAATTCTCTATGAAAGTGATCAAAAATAATATATTTACGTAGTCCCATTGGTTGACAAAAATAAAAGGGACATCTTTCTACTAATCCTTTTCACTCCTAGGCTCTTCTTCCCATTTTAGTGTTGTCAGGATAACTGACCTCTTCTACAATCATTGTTCAAACTATTTTATATACCACTGTCAGCTGACTAGTCCTCCTTTTCATTTGACCCTCAAGATCTATAACAATTTGTAACAAACCTACTATATTTTCTTGCTATTGAGCAATGAACGTCTGCTATTATAATAAATAGCCTGTTTACATATCAGACGTTTGTTTTCCATTTCCAATTTCTTCTCAACTTCTTCCTCTCCTGTAAACCATTGTCACAGTGCCCTTTACATCCTGGAAGCTTGATATTTGAATCAGCAATACTGATATAACTGAATCGTAATAATGATATCACCCTCCTCCTAAAAGTGTTTCAGGGTATATTATTTTCCCCCATGGTTAAATTTCCTTTTGTTCAAGTGCATTGTTTTCAACTTCATTCTCAATGTGTTTTACAGAACATGTTTGCCAGCTGTTCTTTTATTATTTTCATACCTCTTTATATCCAATTTTCTGGTTAAATACTATTCAGCCTGAATTCTTCTCCCTAATGTGCATGATCAGAAGTCACAAGCATATCCAAGAACTGGAACTGGCTCTAGACATTCACCCACAGCCCATGACATATTTGGGTTTTTTGGACTACATCTGTTTCATTTTTCTTAAATGATCGAAGCCATTTTACTGAAGAAGTTTTTAACAGTATATATATATAACAGTACACATATATATATAAGTAGAACCTTTATTGGATTTAACATTACTAAGATCCAATGTTTTTGAACTTAGCGTGAAGCGGGTTATTTGACACAATATTCTCAGTAGCTGAACGGAATTCAGTTCTTCTCACATATCAGTGCAATTTTTAAAATAATTTCAATTAGGAACCCAGATTACATGAGTTATATAAGTAGCAAATTTAAGCTGTAATACAAAATGTATTTGCCAAGTTTAGGAGCATTAAATAGTGTTATTAGAGTCCTCTCTGTAGCTCTGTTACGTATTTCCAGGCACTTCTATCACCTCACTCAATATAAACACATGGAAATCTTTTAGAGAAGCATCCACAGCCAGTCTGCCTGTATATAACATAAACTGCAGCTGTTAGTTTTTGGAATTCAATCTTTTGAATCTAATAAAGTATTTTTACTTTCACACAGGACAACATTTGTACTCCGTCTTCAGTTCTTGCCATTTTGCCCTTTATATTAGAAACTGACAGCAATCATTCAAAAAAATGGATAGCCTCTTAATTTGTGTTTTAGCATACTGGAATATTTTTACTAAACTAAAAGTTCAGGGAGAAGACAGTCCTAAAGAAACAGTCTGAGATCAGATGATCTATTCGTGCAATTAAAAATTTGCTGTAGGCATTAGCAAAACCTACTATGCTGTAAATGGCTTTTTTTTTTTAACATTAAACTCACATTAAACTATTGCTTAAGCTTTTCTTCACAGCTCATAGTTGTAGCTAGCACCTGCTGCTTCAGAGGAAGGTTGAATTCTCCTCTTCATGCCAGTATGTTCAGGCCCTTGCATAAAGTTATACACAGAAAGTGGCTGTAAGGACTGCTTTGTTCTTACAGTAAGGACTTACAGTAAGTCAGTCACAGTAAGTGAGCGCTGCTATAGAGTCATATCATTAACTGTAAAACTTCTAGATACTTTCTAAAATGAATGCAATTGCAACTGTGCTCAGTTATATCAACAGATGTTTTAAGGGACAGGATGGTAAAAGAAAATATACCATCTTGCTTAACTTCAATATCCAGCAGAATACTTGGACCCTTTAGAAGTACTTAGAGGATAACATGGCAATTGACACATCCACATTGGACATTACCACGTAATGGAAGGAAACTGGTTTGGTTTGACATTATTTGTTTTAGATAACAGGTGTACGGACAGAGGAGAAGTAGTAGATGTCATACTGAATGTGGTTGGAAAAATATACCATACCAACCATACCTGAATGTGGTTGGAAAATCATATCCAGAGAGCAGTTGTCAATGGCTCAGTGTCAGGAAGGAAGGGTATATTCAAGCAGAATTCTGGAAGATTCCACACTGGCTCTGGTACTACTCACTACATTGGAAGTTGGATGGTCAAATATGAACTCTAAACAAATCAAAGCAAAAAAGTACAACCACAGATACAAGTCAATAGGTAAACAGACTGAGTATTTTCTTAAGCAAAAAAGAATTAACAATATGGGATTTGTACAAGTAGATGATCTGCAGGAAAGAACCAAGGAGATAGCAGATTGTAAGAATGAATAGTTCCTTTGCTCTATTGATCATACAGGTGCCACAGAGGAAAGACTAGCTCCACTGTGGCCATCAGACTGTAAGAATTACTGTGTAGGCCAATTAGAAAGCAAGAAAAAGCAGAAAGCAGAATGGAAAGTTTCCCTTAGTCTAGGGGCTACAAAGATTCAGTTGATGAAAATGACACCAAAGAACATGAGGAAAAAAGCTGTCCAAGGCAGAGTTCAGAAGTGCAGGAGTGGGCAGCCAGAAGGGACTGCAGGAGCCTTCACTGAAATGTTTTACAACAAAGAAACACAGGCTTAAACAGCGAAGGCACAGCTGATCCTACCTTGGGAAAGGAGGGTGGATCTTATAGATCAGTAAACACATGTCCTATAGAGAAGGTGAGTTTTTAATACCAGCCCTTTCATGTTTCTGCCGCTGTTCTGAAAATTAGACCTCAGCTAGATATGTGTTGATATTTGTTCTCCAACTCTTTTGAAGACTTTAATTTTCTACTGCTTGAACCCCAATTCCTTATGTTTTCTACTTCAGCGTACTGAACGCATTGTGCAATTGCTCGTTACTGGCCTGAAAACAACAGCATGTTAGCACAAGGTATTGATCTGCAGGATTACAAACAGTGACAAAACATGAAAGAAATTCCTCCCTCTCCAAGTTGATTTCTGTTTGGTCTAATTATGCAAAACATTTTAGCTGTTGCCTTGTGAGTTATTTCAGAAGGAAAAGATCTGCCCTTCAGACCAGGGAAGTGGTTATAAAGTGATGAGAAACTTTTCCTATTCATATTGTGTATTAATGCAACCCTCAAATTCATCTAAAGAATAATTAGGAGACTAAGAGACTGCTGGGAGATGTTCTGGTAGAAATTATCTTTATACAAAAATTACTAACTATTATGTAGAGGCGTATCAGAGCTGGAAGATGTGATTTATGGATCATATACACACACCCCCAACATCCTGTCTGGACAAAGAAAGAAATGAATGCTCTCTAGCAGTCACAAAAATTAGTATTAAAAACAATTATCATGCAAATAATAATGAAAAAAACAGTGTCTCAAGTAGAATTTGCAGATAACTCCCACATCAAATCTATATCCTATTTTCAAACAGGACTTTAGTCTTTAGGAGACAAAAAACAAGGAATCCAAATCATGCAAGGAAGACTTTAGTTCTTTGAAGTGTAAAGATGGACATGCCTAGATGAAACAACTTTTGAAAGTGCCTAATTGGATTACATAGGTAATTGAATTTAGAAAAGAAACAAAATTCTCACTTTTTTATTTCTCTAAACGTGTATTTTTCATTTATATTTATTTTTTAAAGAAAAAAAACACAAAACATGTTCCTTGCTTTTGTCATCCTTTTCTGAAAGCGCTAACCTGAAATCTGGTGAAGTCCTTCAAAGACAGACTTTCTTTGTCCTTACCACCTCTCTAAAAGCTGTATAAGGAATTATCTTCTGCCCCAGTTATAACCATGCACTGTTCCGAGAGCACAATTCAGTCCAATCACTCAAGGCTGTATAGAAATGCCCCGTTTCACTCTTAATGGAAAGAAGTTTGAGGTGAAATAAAAGTAGATATGGGTAATACTTTTTCTTTTTTCCCACTGCCCGGTTATGCACCTCTGTGACTCAATACCAAAATATTTGCTAAATAGAAAACGTGTTTTTTTTTAAATCATGACTTTTAGCTTAATTTACACTGAAGTTTTCAAATGAGAAAATTTATTTCTCCAAACATTAATCTAGAGATAAATTGTACACATGGGTACGGATGCTAAGTGGGAACATTCCTTCTCAGTCATCAAGCAAACAGTGTTGAACTATTTTTAAGAAAGTAGTAAATAATTTAAAGTAACAATGACAAGTTTTGGATATTTTCTTTGTTTAAATTGGCTGCTCAAACCTTTATCTTCTTCTGACCAAATTTCTACATAACCACAGTAATGCAAAATCAACCTTCTACATCTAAAGACCAGCTGCCTGATCTTCCTTCTGCAGAGATAAAACCAATATTCTGCTCTTGGCTTCAGTGGCTGTAAGTCTGTTTTTCTACAGATTGCTTCTTAAAGTAGATTGTATTACATTTAATTTCAGTCCTTATTTTGTCCAGGACTTTATCTTCCAAGAATCTAAACAAACCCATGCATTTGGTTTGTTTCTTTAAAGTGGGCACAGAGCCCCATTACAGATATTTGACAGTGACAAAAGGTAATATGATTACCTGCTCAACAACCATTTTGGAAGAGAGAACATAACTATTCCTCCCCCCTCACCTCTCCATAAAGCAGCTAAGGAAGTGATCATGAACATAATTAAGTGTGGGACCAAGGATCATATACTCACTGATCAAGTTATTTTTACTTTAATAATGTCTTTCCCCTTCATTCACTTCAACATTTCAAACCTGCCCTGTCTTGCTGCACTAGATGTTGTGGAAACTTGTTACAAAGGACCATTTGTCCTCCAAATGCATAATGCAACAATAGGCATTATTAAATACACTTGTGATACAATCTCTTCTGAGAATGATTATATACTACGCAAAGATTTTTTCCATCTATGCATTTAATGAAAAGTTAATAGAAAAAGAGAGGCTGAATAATTGCTGTTTCTAGAAATAGCTCATTTATGCCAAATGTCATTCTATTTACCTCAAATTCCACAATGATGCTTTGTTTGCCTCAATCTGGTTTGCATTTCTGAACACTTACAGGTAACTGTTTTAGTTACATGAAAAGATATCAAATCCACATTAGCCAGCTTTTCAAATACAATTTTAATTCTTTAAGTTGTTACAATTCTTGCAATGCTTAACCAGGATTTTAAAAGAAAATAGGAAAGAGACTGTGCATTATTAAAAAAAATTTTTCACTGAAAACAGAGCGCGCCATGAGAGTACTTTAAGAACATACAACCACCTGTACGTTCTTTTCACTAACTTGAGACTTACTGATCATTTCCTTCCTAGAGCAAAAGGATTTATCCACAATCAAACTATTTTTCTGATTCTTCCCATAGACAACTTAAGCATGCCAAAACTACACATTAGAATGCCATCACAAGCCATGACTAGGATTCTACTGTAGGGTTTAGAAACAAGAGTTAATTAGGAAACCTGTCTTTTTCAGCACCAGTCTCCATTCTCAAATGGCATGTTCATCATGAAATAAATGAGCATGCCACAGGACAGTCCAAAAATACACTGTGCTTTTCAATAAAAACCCGTGGCCAAGATTTTAACATTGCTGCAGGAATTGGTCTCTGTTCCTCAGCTTTTCAACAACATTTGAATACCACCTAGCAATGCAGTTATTGCTTTTAAAGTAATTACAGAAAACTTCACAATGATTCTTGAAAGAAGTGGGGGGGGAAAGTGTGCTAGGAACACAGTCAGAATTGGTTTTAAATAGATATAAGTTGGTCTCACCTTTGATTGAGGTGGCCTCCAGATTACAGAAATCCCATTTCTTCAGGCTGATATTTACGACTAAGTAATTTTACCCTTGCTATAAAATCAGGCCAGGTAACAATGGGAACCATGTTAGAGGCTACTCACACGTGCAACAGTCAAGACAAGAACAGCTCAAACACACCCTTGAGCACCCACAGGCATGATACAATGGTCAGGCGCTGCCATACCTCGTCCCACCAGTGGTGTTACTGCTGTTGCCCATTCTGGTTTCTCTCCTCTGTTGAGAAATGCACACATTTGAGCACATCACAAGCACTGTGCAGACATCCAGCAGCCAAGGCAAACCCTGCCCGCCTCTGAACTTTGTCCTGAGCCATGCCCTGAGGTACCAAGGACTGTACTTGCTACGTGTGTGATGCAGCAGAAGGGCTCACAGCATGCCCTTGGGAATGGTAACTGCTGCTGTCTCTGCTTTCACAGGTGAGTGTGGTAGCCCCATTCCTGCCACTCTCCACTGCTCAACAATAGGTTCTAGCTTGCAGGCACCACGGAAGAAAAGGGAGCAAACCCTGCCAGAGTCTGTAGCACTCACTAACGTCACCTTGCTGAGGAGGGACAACTGGTGTCACACCAGCTTTCTTGGGAAGTATTTTTAAATCCACCCTTAGAGGAAAACTAAACTAAGACTGTTCTGTAACCTGTATGACCATCCTACATATAACTATCAAATACAGAGTTAACTTGGTCACAAATTAAACCAGAGCATACTACTCCTGTTGGATATAAATAGAGAAATAAATACCTATTTTAAGTGGAATTTGACAATCAGGATGTATTGGATTACTAGGATTTAACAGGTTTTCAGTGGGATTTAATAAGTTTTGAAATATGCTCTCACATTTTGCTACAGAGGCAGTTCAACCTTGATGGATCCCAAGATAATGATCTTAAGGGCATTATGTACTTAGATGACACAAGAAACCATATTTTAATTACAGTTAATAAGAGTCAGATTTTGTTTTGGATTCCATGATGTCAAACTTGGCATGCTCCTTTAAGGATTCTGTACAGAGAGCACAATAGTTTTCTCCTGTAACTCATCTGGACTATTTTTGCATGTCATTTTGACCTTGAAAAGAACATGATGTCCTTCGAGATCCCTTTTTAAAAAAAAGTCACACTCAAAGCCAATAATTCTTTCACTAAAGAGATCTCTGTATCTTTAGCTGTTGTAATTTGTTGCTCTATCATGCATTAAGAGGCAATATTCCTTGTACTTTTTGTTCATAGCAGAATACAGATACAATTGAGATCTGATTTCAAAAGCGTGACCGTGAGTACTGGAACTTTTTGTACCAGTGTTGGGAGGCTCATGAGGTAGGCTGTTAAACATATGGCAAGGGGATGCAAATCTGTACAAGCATAATGTCTGATCTTTTAGTTATTTAGATAGAATAAGAAACAAGGCTCCTGGAAGTTACTAGTCAATGCAAATAGCCCAAGTGATTTCAGCAAGGATATTTATGCATTGCCTGTTATTAAAGTATCTGCAAATAAGAGCTATTACACTAACAATCAATTTTAACTAATATAAATTATTACATTTGCCTGCATGTAACATCTGGTATTTTTACTGATATTGTAAACTGTCCTTTAGATTCCATTATCCTGCAGTAGTTTAGCAGATAGCTGTAAATACGCCAGCAGCCTCACTAGGATTTCACCAGATGTTTAATTCCACTGAACTAAGTCTGATAATAACGGAGATATACAGTTTAACATATACCATTACACTGTTCTAAAGAACTGGGATTGACTGTAGGAGGGGTTTAGAAAATCCACAAGACTAAGTTTTTCCTACATGTAGTGCCGGTCAAGTGTTTACGGACACTATTTCATTTGCCTGATCTATAAAGCATATATACAAAATTCATCAAGCTCAGTAGGGATATTCATCTAAGATTTATACCTCCACATAACCCTGCTGGCAGCTACTTAGTCATAGACAGCAAGACCAAAAGGGACTGTTATGATAGTATAGTCTGACCTCCTGCATAACACAGGCCAATGAGCCTCACCCAATAATTTATGCTTCAAGACCATAATCTGTATTTGAGTTACAGCACCTCTTTTCAAAAGATCTTCAGTCATACCTTAAATACCTTAAGTGGAGGTGAAACCATTACATGTCTAGGTAAGTTGTTCCAGTGATGAATAACCCTTACTGATAACAGACTGCCTGATCTCTGCTCTGAATTTACATAGCTTCACTTTTTTGCCATTGGATTTCTCTTTACCTTTTCCAGCTGAAGGTAAGAGCTATTATTTTTCCCCACAAAGACACTTGACTACTCTAAGTCACATCTTAACCTTCACTTGGAGAAGTTAATAGACCAAGTAGACATCTTTCAACATACAGAATGTCCTTGTAATTAATTATGTAGTTATCTGTACTTCTTATTTGCAATGCATCCTTCCTGAAACTTCATACCACAAGGGGACACATCAGTTCTACACCTCCAAGATGACTGTTTCTTACTTACTACATGGATGCTCTTGCTTAGCGAGCACACCCTCACAACAGCCTTTTTTCAGGAGGATACAGCCTTGTGAAACAAGGACAAATTACTTAAATAGAATAACTGTATAACATTAATTAAAAACATAAGCAATTAAAGATACGTATACATATCCGGGTATGTAGTTCCACCGACAGGATGAAAAATATCTGACCCTGGATTTAAAAACATTCAACATTAATAGTTACTGCTTAGTCTATTTCCTTAATCTATGCTGAAGCCTGGTTTGTTTTTTTTCAGGATGCATATTTTCTTTGTTCCCATCATGACTCAGTACAGAAAAGTTTGTTGCATTTTTACTATTTCAGCATTGAGTGATATTACCCCCCAAGTCTAACACTGGACATGAGTATTCAGGATTCAATTTGTTATCAAACACAAGAATTTATTCTAACTACCGTTAACACAAGCAAGACCAACTTGAAGTATTTTTAGAATGCCCGATTTTATCTAAACTTCATATTTGGGTGTGTCATTTTTAGCTTTAGGCTGCATTTCAGTTCCCAGAACCCTAAAAAAATCCCCCTAACAAGAAAACCATGAACTTTTTTACTCATACTTAAGTCAGTTTTGAGAGAAAAGAAGTTGTTTGCCAGTGAGGTCTGTATTGTTGGGAAATAAGTATAAACAAGTAATTAGTTCTACTTGATGCTGTTTAGAAATAGCAGACAGTTAAATAAGCCCCAAAACTTCTGAAAGTTTATGTGTGGGAACAAGCACTCCAAGCAGCACCCACTAACCCATTCCTAAGCTTGAGCCAGGATCTCTTCTGTTTCTATGTCAAGATGTCTCCCAGGAAACTGAAAAAAGCAGTCACTTCACAACTCCCCACAGGTTTGTATACCCTCCTTTCCACTTTTTCTTCTCTCTGGTTCTATTGGGGAGCTCACCAGTTTCTCTTGAACTTATTATGCATTGTGTGTGCTTATAGATGCATTTATTTACACACACGCACGTGTTTATGTGCCTAGGCCAAGCTAATTACTATACTCAGCTACAACATGTCAGGCTGACCAACTACTTCTGAAAACTCAGTTGTATGTGTACCTCATGGACACAGGAGGTGTTAGTCTCATACAAGCAGAAAGAAAAACGCAACTCAAAATTTATAAAACATTCATGCTGTCTGATTAACAGCTACTGTTTGATACCGAGCTCTTCTTCACATTTTGTAATTTAGACAAAGTTGAGTTGCATTTAGGAAAAAAACACACCATAGCACTAGAGAATCACTGCAAACAAACAGAAGTTATTTGACAGAGATGGGACATAATTTTTCTGCATGCTTTGGCTATCCAAACTCCTAATATGTATTCAGGCATTGCCTCAATTGTCTTATTACCGACTTTACAGCTTTAACATAGCATCACATTCCAGATTCATGACCACCCAAGACGGTGTTTTCTTATTGATAAGGTGAATACTAAAGCAAATGGGTTTAGGGGATTTCTGTTCTAAGATTGAAACAATACTAGATTAAGATCTAGGGCAACTAAGTTCAAGTCTCTTATAAAGATCTGTGTAACTTCATTACTAGCATTAACAAACAGAAGCTAGGCACACTGTGAAGATGATATGTTTAATGAAACCCATGCCTCGGGCACCAGAACTGGCAAGACATGTCTACATATTTAATGCACTGCACAACTATCACAAATTTTCGCTTTCTTTCTACTAAAGAGTATCCCTGTGTACAGGGGACTGAGAAATAGACAAGCCAAAGACCTGCTCTAGCAGGTGCTTCTGCCTTTCTGAAGCACAGTTTCAGTAGTGCTACTGGCAGCCCATTAGATATCTATGTGAAACTGTACAGGGTAAGTGCAAAAGAGACCAAGTCTTGCTTCCCTGTTCTAGACTTCTCTGGCCAACCACATCACTACTATCTTGTTCTTGTGACTGGAAGTGACCTGCAGTCATTAGCAACAGCGAGTTTGTTTTTTGAGTACTTCCTCCAAAAGGACCTAATATTGACTTCTCAATCCTACCTATTTGCTCTATTAACCTCTTTCAAGTCAGCTATTTTGTGCTGATAACATGTAGATGTTTGTCACTTCTGCTGTCCCAGGCTTCTTTCTTTTACTGTGGGGATCTCAATGAATTTGTGTCTTTTTCAGAATTACTGAGGAATTTTGAAAGAGAAGATAATTCAGTCATCACTTCTTCACATTTGCAGAAGTTTTACTAGGTGACAGTAAAACATAAGAGTATGACTCATGAGTTTTCATGTATTACATCCTACAGAATTCAGCTATTTTTACCACTAGTGGCTTGTTCATATGGATATGAAGCATTAGAAAGTAATTTCAGCTCTTACTGAAGACTCGCAGTGAGATTTCCAATGATATTTTACAAAGCAGGGCAAAGTGTCATTCTTACTGTTTTACTATGTTTGGGAAATTGAAGAGCAGAGTGAGTCACTGGTGGAGGCAGAAGATGGGTTCTTTTTTCCTGCCTGTTAGACTGATATGCAGCCCAGGAACATAAGCAAACAGATCAAACTGTCTTTATCTAGGAGCCTCTCAGAGCAAGTTGCGCTGATACTTACAGTATGAAAACTGCTAGGTGCTCTTCTTTTGCAATGAGGACTTTGTAAAGTTTAATTACTTTAACCCAAAAGTTAAAATCAAGTCCCATAAAAATTACAGCAACTGGGGGTATTGAAGAAAATACTTACATATCATAACATTTCTATATTTTTAGACAACTTTAAAGAGTCTATAGAAGCTTACAAAAGATTAAGTCCTTCTATAAAACTAGAACCAACAAAAAATGTAACATAAAGCTTGATATGACAAAAAAAAAATCTTTCAAATTTCTGTGAAATTTCTTTTTAACAAGAGAGTTCACCTCTTATTAATATGTACTGTGAGAAGATACATGGAAGAAACTAGATAGGCCCAGTCCTATGCTAACTGGATAAAAAGTAAGTAACTTTTAGGATTTACCAATGCTGTAAATAAGTAAGGTTTTTTGCTCACAAAGTAACACTTCCTCCAGATTCAACTCATTACTATGAGTTATAAATCACAGATAAAGTCTTGATGAAAAGAGCCATGGAAGAACCCACACAGTTGAGAGGTCACTGATGGTATAAACAGCTGTAACATTAGTAATTCGCTTCAACTGCCTTAAATGAATAATAACACTAGTTCTCTGAATTACCATTTTATACTCACATAGTTAGATAGTGAAGGCTCAATTAAAGACCTTGCTTTTCAGAGCTTATTGCTGTTAATAACACATACGCTTAAGGTTTTAGAAGTACTCTTATTTTTGAAGGACCATCAGAATGTTCTGTAGAATAAGTTTTTACTACAATTTTCTCCCCCCCACTTCTTCCAAGCACAGAAATTTCCTGAATTTTCTGCTAAATTTACGATATATATTGTTAAAGGACACACCTTAACAAAAAGTATATGGTTTCAGAGTCATTTGCATTCTAAACTGAGTATAGAAGGGCTTAAGTCAAAATAAACCAGAAGCAACCAGCAAGGTACAAGAAAAATAAAAATAGGCTGGGTCCTTCTGAGAAGCACAAGCAATAGGGATAAACACTCTTTCCCTAGGAGACTTGTATATCACCAACATTCTGAGAAGAAGAAATCAAGAGGATGATTGCATATACCCCACAATGAACACTAAATTCAAAGTACATTTATATATAATAGTTACTTTCTAGAAATCTTGAGTGCCTGAAGCGAGCCATTTTAAACCATCTCTGACTTACCTTTGCTCTCAGTTTTGCAGGTACTCTGTGGCAAGTCTCCCTCTCTTGCTCTGGAAAAAATGACTTAGTTCTCAGTCTGCTGTCCTCCCTAAAAGGGGAAGGAAGACTGTCTTAGCAATACAGCAGGAGATTTTTAATGTATCACATTAGAGATAAGCACCTCTGTAATACCACTCTTCTAAGCTATATCACAACCCTTTCTCAAGCTCCTTTCACAGACCTCCTCAACTCCAAGGCGTCCACATTGTCTGCAGCCTCACACCAACCCAAAAGCAGCCTCATGCACTTCCACAGCTTCTTCTGTGCACATGATCAGGTGAATGCAACACTGCCAGAACAGCTGAACCTCGTTGCTCTAAAAAGATGAGCTCTAGGTTTCCAAGGGAGACCCAGGTGCTTCTGGGGGGTGGTTAATTTAGTGACCACCTGGGTGTGGTTAATTTAGCGACAAGCTGCAGATGCACTTAAATTTTGCACATGATGTAAAGTTTTTCACCCCATCACAGACAAAGCTGACTTTGACATTGATATGTTCAGTTACACTTGAGAGAACCTGTTTTATCTGGCAGAACATTTTACAGGTGCATATACTGTAATTCAACAGGACCGTATGACTCATTTGATAGTTAGCAAGAGGCCTTGTAACAGGCACAAACAAGAACCCAGGAAACTAATACCTTCCGGAAAAATTCCTTCTCACCTCCTAAGGGTTATAAATTGGGGTTGGGGTAGGAGTAGAGGCTGACCAGGCTGACCATGAGCAGAAACACCTGGCAACTGCTACCACAATGTTGCTGAGTTAATTTCATTATATTTTCTTGTTCAGAAAAAAAAAATCATATGGGAGAAAATTTAAAGTAAGAACAAGCAATAAAAATTTTAACGTCTGCACTTGTCAAGTGTACTTTGGTTTTGATATTTATATATATTCATATGCAGAAGTTGTAATTGTTGTTTCTAGTAAATTATTTAATTGATTAAATTATTAGAAGCTAAAAGAGGAAGATGCTTAAGTCGTTACTCCTGTAACACTCTTTATTGTTGTTCAGCTACAGTACGATTGAGCAAGGAATTCACTGAGAGATCTGCTCTAAAACAAGGACCGAGGGGGAAAGTGTAAAAAGTATGCAGAGGGCTAAAGATTGTGTTAGCAAACCTCTCTAGGTTCATATCGTCTAATGACCTCATTCTTTGAATTTTAGTTTTTGTCACCCTGCACGATCATTGTCATATGCAGAGCACACAGTGAGAAACACAGAATGGGACACCTCTGGCTTGTTCCACCTGAGGTTTGTGATGAAGTAATCCAGACTAGTTTAGTTCTGCCACCTGCTGAAGGCTCAACTCTGTCTGATAGTTGAGTCAGGATTCATAGGAAGAGGTAATGGCCTTATTAGAAGAAATGAAAAAAAAAGCAGGGAAAAAAGCATAGTAGCTTGCAGGGACTCAGCCCATCAGCCCATGGCAGGCTGCGGAGAGCATAATTTCAGACATGAAGACAGGCTGAGTGCCTGAAAGCTTGTCTTTATCCAAGAATATCAATCTAATAAAAACTATTAACTCTTCCCATAGCTATTGCCTCCCTTATGCTCTTAGAGTATCATGGCTTCAGAGATGATCTTACAAACATCTGGGAGCCACTGCTAACAGGGACGGTTGAGTTCCAGCAATGCTGCTTCCTGCCAGGCCATCCCTCTCATTTCCCAGCCAGAAATAAAAAAATGTGCTCCCTGCAATAGTACTTTGAAGGGAGGGTGGTCATCATGTTCACCACAATTAGAGACAAGATTTATAAAAAGTCTGCTCTGGGATTATAAAAGAACAACCTTGCTACTTTTTATGTCTCTAGTTCAAAGTTGCCAATCCTGTCTCCGATGTTGGAATATGGCTGATTTATACCACAAGATACAGATTGTACAGATAAATTGCCAACTTCAGGCCAAAGTAGCAACAAAATATAGCTTTTAAAGAGGCAGGTAGATCTCAGAGAAACGCATCAACCTTTCCCATTCATCCCTGACCTTTTACAGTATGTGAAAACTCAGCCAAATTAACAAAAACAAAACCTAAAAAAGCCAAACCAAAAACCCCAGGCCAACCCCAAACCTCTTTTTTAACTAAACACCACAGCTGGATTTACTAAAATTATAGTTGAGACCACTGGAAAATTGCTAGGGTGATAAAACAGCTTGTATCATAACCACCACTTTCATTCTGCTATGTGGTTTAAAAATTCATCTGATTTGCTTTCTAACATTTTTCTTTTCTGAAAAAAATGTTGCTACACAATTCTTAGTGGTTAAAACTATGGCTGAGTCATTCTACTTTGCCACAGTTGCCTTATCCTTCAGAAAGCCGGCTCCCACCACGCTGATGGAGAGTGATCGGACATGCTTTGGCTCCTGCAGAGCTATCCCATGTATATCCCCACAACTTGAAACCATACAGGAAGTTCTTTGGACACTAGGGACTAGTCAAGAGAATGCATATAAGGAGGAGTGTCTGAACATGGTAACAGTAAATGCAGGAGAGTATACTTCAGCAGTTGTTAGCCTCTTTTACAACTGGACCAGAATGTATTTTGTACAATAGGTTGCTTCCTACACATCTCAGCTTCCCACTTCTAGGCTCCCATTGAGAGATTATGACAAGTTATAACTTCAAGATTATAACAAGTTCACTTCCGCTTCTGCTCACCAATACTGCATGGACATCCCGTGCTGGTTTGCAAATCTAGTAGACCCTGTTACTCCCTCTGCTTCTGTCCTCACATGCTACAAATATGGCAGCTCTGAACATCAGGGAAGTGGCAAGTATGCCCCTGTAGACTTGCCAGGTTTTCATTGTACGTACTATCCATGAATTAAGACCCTGATTTTCTCTCATGAATAGCAATTTCTCACTCCCCAAGCAATAAAATCTTTAGCACTCACTGAATATGTTCTGTCCCAAAACTCAGCATCCCCCTCATTTGCTATTTGGCACCAATTGGTTTATCATGGGAGAAGATGCTAAACAGTTGGTGAGATTAGTCAGGCAAAAGAAAACAGCCACATTAAAACAAATATTTATTTAAAACAACCGTATGATAAAAACTGTTCTTTGGCTCTCGCATCCCTGGAGTATTAATAGCAGATCTTATTGAAAGTGGAAGTTCAGATATGATACAGTCTTAAATGATCAGAGACAAAAAATCCAACAGACTGTGCTCTCAGCTCGTAAAACCACCACATTAAATTTAACATATTTACTGCAGCCCCAAGGGTGCATAGTAAAAAGGTGTATTTTGTACTGTGCCAGACTCATCCCAAGCCTATTTCATTTCACATGGGAGTCTTGTTTTCAATGGTTTTAAGTGACTTCCTTCTGATCTGTGCACAGTAAAAGAGGGAGTTAGATACAGCCTGTGTAAAAGAACAAATCAGTCTTATTTACTTAGTATCTTGTTCTCACTGTATAGTGAGATCTTACAGTGAACATGGGTAGACTTTTTGTGGTTAAGTAAAGCTGCTCTAAGCAGGTGGATGTAGGTGCTTTCCAAGGGACTCCTGGCAGCTAGCATGCATGTAGCCACAGGAAAGGAAAGAAGGCCATGACCCTGTGCTGGAACAGCAATGAAGCAGCATTAATGGCCAGGTTTTAAATGCAATTTAAACACAGGATCTTTCCCTGGACCAAAATGGTGCAGAAGTGACTTAAAGAAATCTTTCACTCCATGACCGCACCTTGAACTATACAAGAGAGAGAAAATATAACCACAAAAGTCTGGCCCAGAATACTGGTAATGCCTTAAACATCTGCCACCTCTGAACCTGCGAAGCCCAAGCTCTATCACAACATAACTCTACAGATCCCTTTGATAGCATAAGGAACAGAAGATAAAGTAAAATTTATCATATGTAAAATGCTACCAACCATTTAACACAGGTATCTTCATCTCCAAATGCAGGCAGAAGCTGTGATTACATTGGACATTTTCATAGAATCATAGAATGGTTTGGGTTGGAAGAGACCTTAAAGATCATCGAGTTCCAACCCCCCTGCCATGGGCAGGGACACCTCCCACTAGAGCAGGGTGCTCAAAGCCCCATCCAACCTAGCCTCCAGGGAAGGGGCATCCACAACTTCCCTGGGCAACCTGTTCTAGTGCCTCACCACCCTCACTGTAAAGAATTTATTTCTAGTATCTAATCTAAATCTCCCCTCTTCCAATTTAAAACCGTTGCCTCTTGTCCTGTCGCTACACTTCCTGACAAAGAGTCCCTCTCCGTCTCTCCTATAGGCTCCTTTCAGATATTGAAAGGCCGCTATAAGGTCTCCCAGGAGCCCTCTCTTCTCCAGACTGTACAACCCCAGCCCCAGTTTTGTGGCTAACCTTGGCAAAAGTTGCAGTTATAATGACAGCTGCTATATACAACACTAACAATTCTGAAAGATCATTTCTGAATATTTTTCTAACAACACCATTTTTTACCCTGAAGTGATTGGTGATTACAACAACAATTTGTCTGAGATTTTTTAGGTCCATGATGGAACCAAGTGTTGATCAACAGATGAAAGGTAAGGTTCCAGGGGATGCACTCACTGCCAGATAGCCAACCCTGCCAAGGAAAGGCTCCTCTCTCATGCCCAGGTTTTTCCCCATGATTTTGAGAAATCTCAGATTATTCAAGATGAAAAATGAAAATGCCAGGCTATTAAAAAAAAAAAAAACACAAAAATTTTTGTTGAACATATTTAGCAAAACTGCTAAGAGGAAGGGTAAACAAAGGCGGTTCTTCACAATCTTTTTACAAACACATACCTATCACAATCATATATATATATATATGTATATAAACTTTACGTATGAGTTTGGGATCAGTTAAGAGCACTTCACTCTCAGAAGAAAGTAATTTGCTGGTGGTGGTAATACTTGTACCCTAGCCATCCAAAAATAACAATGCAAGTATAGCATGGAAGTAACCGCACTTCTTTTAGCCTATCTGAAAAAGCTCCCAGATCAGGGAACTTTTCCCTGCCCTCCTAAGGCAGTTTTTCAGTCATCCTTGGATTGCTGGGGTCAAGGCACTGGTTCCGTTTCACCAACTAATTCAATTTCTGTTGATCATGCTACCTATTGCTGAAGACTGTGAAATTAAAATAAGAAAGTGTTCCCTGGTTTTTGCTAACCAAGAAAAAAATGTCATTATAGTAGTTATCAAAAAAGAAATCAACTTGATACCTATCTCACTTTCATCACTTCTATTTGTATTTTTGATATTCTTGGTTATATCCCATTTTAATGGGCATTAGACTTACAGTGGTCTGGAATACTTTGAGAAAGCAAATTCTCCGATGACTCACCAAGCACCTTGCATGATCAGGGCTGAGCAGAAATAGAACTTAAAATTTAGTTTTACACTCTATAGACATAGTTCCAATGGCAACATGACTTGCATTTCCCTTCACTGGTCAGTACTAAACTTCAGTAGCAAACAACGGCATGGTGCCAAATTTCCACGTATGAACACTAAAAATGTTATGGGATAGAGAAAAGCAGAGCTCTAAGGCAAATTAAGCTAAGCTTTTTTTAACTTAGGCCCAGATCCAGAACTTCTCAATAGACACTTGACTCCCGTTTGTTTCAATTTCCCTCAGAGAACTGGGCAAGTATGAATTCTGTCTTTAAATACCCTTAAGAACATGGGACTTAATTTACCAAGTGCTTAATGGAGGTTAAGAGTAATTTGTTTATTATATTCTCCTGTGTTTCCATTCCCAAAACTGGGGCTATCATTAAGTTAACTGCTGGAAATTTCATTGAGAAAACATGGTCTCATGAGCTAGCAGCAGTTAAATGCTTGCAAAAAGAGTTTTTGAGCACATTGGAACTAACAAAGGAGAAATACTTCTTACATATAGCTGCAGTTTTATTAATAGTGAGGTTCCTGGAAATTATTTAGAAAAAGCGTTTTTCTCAAAATCATTATTTTGCCACTTTTTTTTAAAAATCAAGAATGAAATATATTCCAAAATTGACTGGTTGATTATAAGTTCAATAACCTACAGAAGAGTGGAATAAGTAGCAATTGGACAGAAAACAAGACATTCAATCCATTGTTAATAATAGCTCCTTTACTCTAAATCACCCAAATGTCCATGTTTGCCTCTGACAAACAAGATGAGATCTCCTGAAACTGGATGACTAAATCTTTGAGCGAGGCTTATTCCCTCTGGCCATTCCCTTCTTTAAGCTTCTGCTCCCTGAGATGAGAAGCTCCTTAGTCAGAACCTAGCTCAGGTTTTTAATGGTCAACGTAAGGCTAGAAATTCTGCTTCTTACTCTCAAAGGCGGGAAGATATTTCCACACGCTGGCTGGTCCCACACATGCCTGTGGTTCATAGCAGGTGTGCACACAGCTTCCTACTTCCTCATTAAAAAAAAATAAAAATAAAAATACAATAAGGTATGTGCACAAATGACAGCAAATCTGCCAAAACTAGTTGTAATCCATGTTTATTTATAAACGTTCTTAACGTGTCAACAGCCTTCACCCATGAAATCTGGGATAGTCTGGAATGACAGAACCACAAAAACAAGCAAAGAGCATGCTCTGGTGAGCTGATATGCATTTTCCCATTAAGGGTGGAGAAAAAAAAAGTGTAGTCACACCTTTTCAGTCATAGATTAGGAGCTGCAGAGATGGTATGACCTTGATGGGATTGCATGCATGAGTAAGAACTTGCTTTTTGGAAACAAAGGTGATATAGGCTGTCTTCTGATGTTGTCACAGCCTGATCAATGCAGGAGATTACTTCTTACTAATTGTCAAGGTATCCTTTGCCCCTCTAAGGTGCTTTGCTGCCTATGCTCAAGGCCGGCTCTGATACTGCATAGCTGTAACCCATCTCAGACGAGTGGGAAAGAAAAGATCTGTGTGAGACAGCTGAGACATGTTTTGCTGGGGGACTTTCCCCCTGTGCTCAAGCAGCTGCTTTCAATCTCAAGCCCTCTGCCTTGTCCCTGCCTGAGCTGCTTTGCATCTATGCCTGGCCATGTGCCTCTCTGATGTAGACCTCAACAGGTTGTCTTGACTTACTGGCCCTGGTAGTAGTGAAAAATGTGTTTGGAAAAAAAAAAAAAAAAATTCAAAGCATTTTAAGTTCATCTTGCTCAACCAGTACTGGTAGGTGTAATGCTGCAGGGACAACTGAGATTCATGCTTGTTCTGCTTTCCTCTGAAAAATGTTTTACAACACCCACACACAGTAAATTTCACTGTATATAATTTTTCTTTTTTAAGCACAATATTACCCTTTAAAAAACAAATAATGAACCTCATAAAAGACTATCCATTTTGAGAAGGCAAAAAAAATTATTATTAGTTTTAAAATCATTATGTGGCTAGGCATTTTTCTTAAAATACTTCTTCATTGAGTAATAATGTGTTTTTTGTAACCTTAAATTTTTTTGGTGCTGATATATAACACATTTGATATAAAAAAGTTGTTGGAACGACAGCCTTATGTGGTTTCTGTAAAACTCAATGACGTTAAGGAAAGGGATTAATAGATTAATTTTTGCCTTTTTTTTTAATTAAACTTTTTTCTTAGGATATACATCCAGCTTGCCTTATTATTTCCACATATGTCCTAGAATTTACTCTTTTGCATAGAAAAAAAGAATTTATCTATTTGTGTTGCTTAAAATCCACAAAGAGAACACTGTCATTTTTACTGATTCTTGAACTTGATCAGAGTAATGCAGTACTTCATTGCCTGTTTGTACATTAGATGCTAAAAATCCATTATAAGATACGAAGAGTTGTTATGCAATAGTGAATGAAGTTTCCTCACCTTTTCCTACATTACTATCAGCTTTTTAAAAGAAGCTGAAAATTTTACATGAGCAATGCCTTTGTTTGCAACTATTTTTTTTAATTCTCTTTTGTATTATTTTAAAATTTAGCATCTTAAGAGTCAGTTCTTAGTCATTCAGAGGAGAATTTCCATTAGATCCAGTGCTGTATGAAAATTTTAAACCACAGTAGCATAGGTAAAATTAAATCATATGGTGACTGAACCTGTGTTTAAAACAGAGTAATTCATTATTCCTTTTAATTGGAGATGAAAGTTCTCCGCATTATAGGAAAGAAAAACACTCTTGAAATCTTTGCTTTCAGGAATTTAGCTACTACCCTTTCTTTTTTAATCCCTTAGTATGTGGAAAAGACAGAGGGGTGGTGAAATAACAAGTCTGAAATTATGACAAAAAGGAAAAAAACCTCCCATATGCTGAGGGAATCATAAAAAAAAAATAAATGAATGGGAAACTTCTTGTCATGGATATTTCTCACTGCAGGGGCTTAAAACCCCCAAACTGACTGAGAAAAGAACATAAAGGGTAACACAGAGGAGGAAAAGGTAGCGGTACCATATCACATGTTTTCTCTTTCTGAAATATTGTCTTCAACAAATAATTTCAGAGAAGACATTGATTGGTCATAAACTTAATTCAAGGTGAAGTTTTCCAGTTTCTGCAAGAACACTTGGAAATCTTTCCCAATAAATACATAACTATGATTTATAGAAATTTGCTTCAGGAAGATTTTACTGTTTTCAAAGAAAATTGATAAAAAATGTACAATAAAATGCCTTCTTTTCTTCAGTCTTTACTGCTAGGTCTGCCCCCCATGAATCTCTGGCCTTGGAAGCAAGGGTAAGGG
>JAOQGH010000051.1:18920586-18966507 GCA_025769975.1 Gallinago jamesoni
AGGGGAGTTGGACTAGATGATCTCTATGGTCCCTTCCAACTCCAAAAAAAAATTCAGTGAAATTCAGTGAAATAAAATAACTGCTTGGCAGGAACCCCAGTCCAACTTCCATTCAACAACAAAAAAATCAAAACAAAACCAAGAGGGTTATTTCCTCATAAGCCCCTATAAAGTAAATAAATAAGAGCTAGCTTTTGAGTTCATTAATCATGACAGCTAATCCTTGCCTCTACAAAGTGGCTCACCAGCTTCAGCTTGGCTTCTCATGTGCTTGCAGTGCTCCCCAGGGTGAAGAGTTCAGTGGTTTTGTCCACAATCTAGAGATTAGAGACAGAGAGGAGAAGAATATTTAGTCAGACCTTACTCTCCATTAAATCAGGGAGGCCTGTATTCTTATTTTAATTTCTGTTTTGATGCATCAGCCCAAATGTTGCTACTGAGAGAGGTTCAGAAATGTTTTATCAGCACAGGCTTCCCATTACTTAAGGACAGGCTATCCAGGAACCAAACCATGGACAAAGTGGTAACCAACAGGATAGCAGAACTGTGTGGTTTTTGTATGTTTGTCTGCATGTGAAACATTTCAGGAAGAATGGCAAATTACATATTTTGGCAGGTTTAAATTAAAGTTTTCCAGGTGCTGAATTAGAAGTAGAATATCATTTTGTTTTATCTTTGTGACTGATGAAATTGGACAAAACATCCTTACAAATGTTATATTGTAATTTGACAGCAAGTATAAAGGAACTAGAAGAGTTTTGATTTCAAACAATAGAGAGAATTTAAGCAAGCCCAAGCTTAAATACCTTACTATTAATATTTGAAATTACTCAACCAAAAGTAATTTTAAATTTAGCAGATGGAATTCTTTCTCTAATGGCAAAATTCAACATGATTAATCTTGGATTTAAATACTAGTTAACTCAAAAGTGTTCAAAAAGCTGAAGCCAAATATTGTAACCATGGCCAATCTCAAACCAAATGAGAACATTGCAACACGATTCAAACCAAAATATGGAAGCTGACTGTTAAACAACATCTGGGAGAAGAACAGTTGTATAAAGTGCCATTATTCTTAAAAAATATATATAATTAAATGGACACAAAAAGCAATTCTGCTTAAGGAGGCAAGTTAGAAAAGATAAACAAACACATCCTTCTGTAATAAAATAACTGAATTCTATGCAGTACCTGAAGTGTCAAATAATATAACTGAGGAGGAAGATACCAAAGCTCTTCCAGAACTGTGATCTACACTCAAACACAAGTGTTGAAATGAGAATTAATGTTTCTTTGAAGTCCTTGAAGTCATTTTAATGCAACATGGGCTACAGAAAACTGCAACTCTCCCTTACTAAATGTATCTAAAAGCAGAACTACTCTGTTTTTTTCCTCACAACCTGGGTGGAAATAGATGTGGTTACCCTTTTCTAATGGAAAAGTTACTATTATAAAATACTAAGAAATTCTGCTAAAACAGAAATACTGCTCCGGTAATCATTATTTTACAAGCAGTCAACAAAAATTTTAATTTAAAATTGCAGGTAGACTTAAAGCAAATGCATACCTGCTGGGCAGGAGTGCAGGTAGGCTTAGACAAAAGCGTATGTGCCATAATTATTTTTTAATTTCTCAAGCAAAGTCTGATCTGCTCCCATTTGAGGCACAATAACTTGTCAGTCATTTGGATAGTACCAAGTAAATATCAATTCAAAGGAATCAACGCCATTAATTCCAGAATAAGGAGCAAGTCAACAAGAGGAAAAAGCACCAAAGCCTTTATACTATATTTTATATCTATATAATACATAGATAAAATATATAATATATATAAAATATATATAAATATATAAAATAATATACTATATTATTTTAGATAAAGAAAAAAATTAATAAAATTGTATTCATATTACATTACTGACTTCTTATCCAGGGAGAGAAAAATATCATTATTAAGGTAGTGCTTGCTGTTACTATAATTATTCTTGGAATAAACATTCTGGCTGTGCCATTTGATTTCATTTTTTGACTGTGCCAGAAGGAATATTGGTGCCACCATCTAGCTCTTTTCTTCTATCATATCTTGAAAGTATCTTTAGATATCATGAAGGTAAAAACAGTTGTTAGGAGGAAATGGGATTGAATACAACAGATATCTTGTCCCCCAGAAGGAAATTTCTATGCAAAGAAAACTAGGGGGGTGATACATAATGAGAAAGGTGATGGAAAGAAAGGGAAGATAAACCAGAGGAAAAGATAAGCAGGGAAGAACAAACAGGGAAGAAAAAGGGGGATTGACCAACAAAAGAAATTTCACTAGACAGCTCTCAAAATTTAACACAATAATGTTTGCAAAGCTCCACTGGAAATTACAGCCCTTATAGCAGCCTCTTTCATCCTGAAACATCTTCAATCGTGTGACCAGGGCCCACTGAAATATCTGCATGTCACCTCCACCAGGCACAACCCTTTTCTCACCATATAACACTCCGCACATGTTACTCATGTTGGACAAACATCCACTGAATGTCTCAAGTAGAATAGTAGAAAGTCACATCCACTCCTTCAAAAGGTAATACAATTTTGAAAGCTTGTTTCCTTCTAATAGGGGGCAAAAAAATGTGTTTTTTTCCTCTATGGAAAGGGAATTCTAGGAAAAAAGAACTTTTTTGGAAGAACCATAATGAATTTTCTCTTCCTGCTGTCTGCTGGAAAAAATCTTGGTTATTTCACATGAATAAAATTGACAGGAACAGCCTGACAAGAGAAGCCAGGCTCCCAGGTGTATATCACCTCCCCTGGCTGGCTGCTGAAAGGACAGTGAGGCTGTGGGGTACTTAGCAACTTAATCTCCCAGTAAGATATTCAGAGGAAAAAAGCTCCTCAGTTTCATTTTCTCTCTTCAGGCAAAGTTTTCCTGAGGGAAACATTTTTTTTTTCCCCTGTAAAATCATCATTTTCCCATGGGAAAAAAAAAAAAGTTACTTCACCAAAAAGGGCATTTCATTTCAGAGAATTTGTGTGATGGAAGAGACCCATATGGTTTTATCATCTGATAAAACTGATTTAACAACAAATTTTTTAAAATATTTGTTAGGAACAGATTATTAGCTCCTGAGAAATCACTCCACTGCCTTTCTATGTAGATCTTCATGCACTACTTCCAAACCAATAACTCTTAAAAATAAGCTTCCTTTCAGACTGTTGGAGTTACTGTACTTTCCCACCTCTGCTGCTCTTCACAATAATCCTGTATTCCAGTTGCTTATCCTGAGTCATTGGGATCTTCAAGAAGTCTTCAACCTCATATAGGGAAATGCTCAATGTCTTTAAATATGGATACCCTTAGACTGTCCTTTGTGTTTCCTGAAAAAGGGTTCAAGTCATCAGCTGGGAGATTCAGCTACTGAGCATACAGAATCAGCAAAATCTCACATCTCAGACACGACACAAGAACTGGGAAGGGCAAAGTAACTAAAGATTAGATGGGATCTCCACTTTGCAGAGGTTCACACGGTAGAACAAGCAGCATTAACCACATAACCCCCCTGTGCCCCCTCCACATCACATGGTAAATCAAGTTCAAGATCCTTTTAACTTTAATAACTCTGTATCCTTGCTCCATTTTACCAAAATTATCCTTTAATCTCCATGTGCCAAACTGAACGCTTTGTTCTCATACTACACATCTCTTCCCAAAGTCCAGCTGGGGCCTCAGGGACTCATACTCTTTGTTGAGACTCCCTGGTACTTACTGTGATGATTTGCCCAGCAGATTCAAGAACTACAACGTCATAACCATTAACACCTAAAATAAACTTTGTATCAGTTAGATTCCTTCATTATTAAGGAATTATTATTCCTTCATTCTTTCTTAGATCTGTCTTTTATTTCAATACTTTTTTAAGGACTATACTGAAAATGTTCCACAAAATCCATGACATACAAACAAATCAGCTTCACTTCTCTAGACAGATGTGCTTTTAAAGACTCAGTCAGGAAAATATTATTAGTTGCAAGTACTGCATTATGGGTCATCTCTTTCTAGGTGAAGAACACAAAAATGCGAAATGCTTTTATTTCCCTTATTCCACAATATAACTACTATGTAATAGACTGCCTTTTGTCCACAGCATCATTTGAAAACTCACCTGTCCTGGCTTCACCAAGTAGTAAAAGCAAAATAAATGCCAGCAATTCTATGGGAATTTAATTGGGCTGAGTAATGAAAAAAAAAAACACAAACCAGATCAAATCCCATAAAGAGTCCACCCTGCACCCAGTTTGCTGTGCTTTGATTGGAAAAAGTGGTTATCTTGTGTCCTAAATACCTCTGGAAAGACTTCCCTAAACTAGGAAGATTTACAAAAGTGTAGATGAGCTTGTGAATTAGTCTGAAGCTAACACACAGTATTACCAAGCTAATAAGACATTTTACAAATCTGTCATCTTTTGAGAGCCTTATACGCAGTATCCCTTGTAGAAAATTTTTGCTATTCCTGTAGGAATCAATGAGAACTACTAAAATCTGTTCTTGGAAAGGAAAAAGAAAACACAATCCTGCCTTGTAAGAATTCTGGTGGAGACATCTGATGAGTTAAATTCCTGATGAAGTACTGACAGCTAGAAACTCTCAGACCTATAATCATCCTCAGGGTACTTAATACGCTTAACTAATAATGCCTTTAAATACCAGCTTCATGCAAACCATTAGATGAGTCATAGATCTTTGTATAAATGAGTACCTGGGAAATCTGAACAACTCTTGCATGACACTTTTTGAAAGCTGAAATGTGCTTTATGGAGGAAACTTCATTCCCAAACATAAGAGACATTGCAGACCCATATCGGGCACTGCAGACAGTACCAGTTCAGCATCTTGAAGAAAAAAAAAAAGAGTTGTTCACACAGTATATTCAGAAGTTATCCAAAATAGTCACACAATAAACAGGGTGACCATGAATGTAGATCATCAAAATGTGATGCCAAGTGACTGTTGCTAGCTCTGGGACAATTTATAACCTACTTGACTTGTCTGAGAACAGGAGGCCTGCAAATTCTCTATGGTGCTGGTTTCTGCACAGTTCAGAAATCCACGTCTTTTTGTAATAGCAGAGTAGATGACATGTATTTGCTTGTGCTTACAGAGGGAGACCTCCACTTTAATTCTTACTCACATAGCACCTGTGGTAAACACACAGAATTCGACCTTGTATTCAAATAGTGTTCTCTGGAGTTAAGAACCAACTGATCAGTAAAGTATAAATAATACTAGGCAAGTCTATTTTGCTTCATTATAGATATTACCGCCTTTCAAACCTCAATTGCACTTCTGTAACTTCAATTTTCTTTCTTGCTTTGAAGGACCATTTTACATGATATTAATTTTTGTAGATACTGTGTGTATCTTTCATTTTAATTATAGTTTCAAGGTACTTGTTAACCTACAATTAGCACAGCGTGAAGCTGAAGGAGAGCATCGGTTGGGCCCAGAATAACCTTGCAATTTTCTCCTTATTCTCAGCTTTCTAAACTGCAAGGCTCCAGATTGTTTGATTCCCATTTGGATTTTTAGCCCATCATGAACTTGACACAGTTGCTAAGATACATATCAGTCGGCACCATGTTGATACAATATTATTTAAACACTTTAAAGGGCAGCCTAACAGTTCTCTGTAAACACACAACTCTGTGGTAAACTATTCTCAGTGGAAACAAGCAGCCTGACACCAAAATCAAATCCAGGGTATGTCAAAGATTGCTATGGAAGGCTTCACGAGCACCCACCCACCTCCAGCAAAGCACCTCACAATCGTGTTGCCACCCTGATCTAGCCTCACTGTAGACCCCCTGCCTGCAGCTTCGTATCGAGTGAGTCTCCTGCTAGCACTGTCACAAGTATGCAGGGAATTTGATTTGGTGTTAGTAGACCAGTGACAACAGTTGCTCCCAGGCCTGCTTCACTAACCTGCCCTAAGTGGACTTTACCAGGAGCCCTCCTCCTGACCAAAAGTCTTGCTGCACTGTGTGCTGTTAAAAAAATTTAAAGTTCACTCCTTTGCAGAGATTCACACAGCGAGCAGGAAAATACAGGGAGATAATACAGGTCAAGCTCAGGAGGCTTTTCATGTAATTGACGTTTGTCTTCTGTGATACTTTCATAGTCTGGACAACAGCTGTATAGGAAAAGGTTTAAAGGCTTGCTCAGATGATGCTAAGATGTCTTCACTGAAATACAAAGAAACCCTTTCGCAGAGATAAGACTTCATGACAGTATTTTCTCAGTGGTCTTTGCTGCTCAGCCTTAGTCCATGGACTAGTGAGCCGTACATCGCTGTACACAACAACCACTACTTCTAGTGCAGTATCTCTCCGATGTGTGCACGCAAGGGAAGTGTCTGACAGTGCCTTGCAAACAATCGATAAACCAGAGCAGCTCACTTACCACAGGACAACCCTATAGCAGCATTTTGCTTTTAATAGCTGACACAAAACCTAGCAACTCCCGTGATCATTTCCAACTTTCTGAAGCTAGTGAGGAACATCTTAAGGACAAAAGATCCATAGCTGGGACCCAAGATGAAAGGATCATGTCTCATGATAGGTGCTAACGGCATTGCCCTGGTGCAATCATCTCCTGCAGCAGACTAAACAGCAGCAATAAAGTTTTAAAAATTATCCCCAAAATATATATGGTTTTCAGAGTAAAAATACTTGTATCCACAACATACCTTGATGAGTCTAGGATATCATAATCTTGGGAGCTGTTTCACAATGGCCGGGCATCAATAGAGGTGATGCAGATGCTCAAAACACCTGAAGATGCTTGCCTTTACCAATCAAAGACTGCAGGGTTTGTTTTTTGACTAATTATGCCAAGTTTCTTTGTGTCAGCATTAAATCATAACAGTATCTTTGGCTGCTTTCCTGGTGTTATTTAACTGCATTAATTAGGACATTAGTAAATGTTTATTTTCTCCCTTTTAGTTTTACTTCCTCCATTAAAGCACCTTCAGTCTATTCCTCAATATTTCACATTTTTTTGGGTCAGGCTACAAATTTTTCAGCACCTTATCAACTCTCTTCTTCTTCTTTTCTTGTACCTGATTTTGTCTTTTTCTGTATACTCCTGTTCATCCCTTGAAAGAGTAAGTTCCCAGTGATGAGAGGAGTGAAAGCAGAGCAGGCCAGGTGCAGCCAACAATGCAGATCACCAGCTAAAGCTGTAGCAGCAAGGCAGGTACAAGACAGGTCCAAGGCCAGGCCAGGGAGGACACCAGCCTAACAGCTAGGGTTCAGATCAGCAAGACAGGACTGTGGCAGAGCTGAAGACCACCACTACCATATTGCTCAGGAAGGGACCAATGCTCCTGGACTAACCTTAAATGGGGCTTACGGGCAGGTGTAGAGTGGGGTGCTTGGAGGCTGAGGCTGATGAGGGCCATTAAGGAAAATGTGTCCATAGGGCTCTCACACAACACACTCATAACTGTCTCAGCATTATCTCTGGATTAGTATTTACTAATCATTTACCTCCTAAAGACCATTAGATCAGAGTCAGAAACACATCCTGAGTCAAAAGGTGGAAACAACGCAGTGAAAGAAGACAACTGAAATCAGCTCTCTGACCAAGATGGCACCTCTCTCTTGTGTAAAATGGCTTTCTGTCCTACAGAACAAGCCATGACACATAATATTTGTTTATATGTTGGTTTTTAGAGTCACATCGTTTTGTGTGCTTGCAAAGACAACAACTTTTCCATTTTACTTGTTTTAGGATTTTCTTAATATGCACATTGCCCATTGACACCATGCCCACAGTCAGCTCTTCTGAAAGACCACATTGTGGCCACTGGCCTAGTATTTATGTGTCAGTATGTCACGCTCTGCTGCTCTGAACACCTAGCAGATTTTTTTTTGCTTTACAGAACATAAAATTATTTTGCAACTTGTTTCCAAAGAGAATAAGTTTTCTAGTCTTTCCTACTCCCAAGTCCTAAACTTACAGCACCAAAATGTTGATTTTTACTTAATTTTTTTATTAATATATAAAACCTACTTAATGTTAAAAACACGTTTCAAAATGAAAAAAGAAAAATCCACTTGCAAAATAAATCATAGGACACACCAGCATTCAACTGCTTCATATATTTGAAAAAAAAAAAAAAATCAGAATTTTATCATGTTTTGATACAAATAAAAGGAAAAGATATCTAAAGAAAAGATTTCTGGCAAAAAAAAATCTGATCAACTGTACTTCCTATCCTTTGCATTTATTTTCCTGGTATGTCCTAACATTTATACCATGCAAAGAAGCTTTTCTTGACCATATGATGTTTCATTCTGTCATTAAAATTGTCCCTCTTCCCCCAGTGAAAATGGAAAGCAATCCAATGACTACTTCTCCTTAAAGCCAGGGATGAGTGATACAGTAATATCAGACCACAAAAGGCATAAGCGATGAGCCTGACAATGTGATGTGTCATTCTATCGCTGTTCCTGCCATCCTGGAGCAGATGTGAGCCTCCTTTCCTTCAAAGCTTCTCTACAAGCCTGACAGTCACCTCCACGCACATGGCCAATGCTCTGGGCCACCAGAAGTGCAGGAGATGGTATCAATTCTTCATCCATTGTACACTCCTAGCTGTCTGTTTCTTCAAAACTGTTGTGGGTACCTACCTCTCTGCTTGTAAACTGACTGTATTTTCAAAAGATCATTTACTTCAGTGAATATGGCAGGAATAATCATCTGACATACATTATCTATGCAGGCCTTCTCCATCTTCTATTCACCATGTACGCTACAATGTTAGGAAGACGTGGAATAATTTTAACTTTACAGAGTGCTGAAATGACAGAAATAAAATCATTTTTTGATGGTCGCAAGGTATCTTTTACAATAGCAGGCTGTAGTGATTGTGAGGACTCTTCTTTCAGACAGGTAACCATGGAAAAGCCAGAAGAGATGATGGAGAGCATGAAGGAGGCATGTGGTCCCAGCAGAAACAAGACCTGTGAGTATGAGGGTTTTCTTTTTTTGCAGGAGAAGGGAAAGCAGAACATATTCTCTAATCCTACTCAGATTCCATGAAACTGTGGACACTCAGTCTCTTGTTGAGAACCAAGATATTCTAGTTAGCACATTCTAGGATCTGTGTCATGCTATTTCATATTTGTGAGTAAATATTTTTAATTTTTTTTTTAAGAAAATAAACCAAACCACTGTTTTAAGACAGAGTCATAGAATTGACTGGTTTGAGATCCCGATGCTTGGATGAATATTGCATTAAACATACATTTTTTTCACTGTAAATTCAACAGTGGTAAGTGCCCCCATGTGTTCTTAGGCCACAACAACACTCTCTAGTTAGGAGTTACGAGGAGGGCTATAATGTAAGAAAAATCAATAGTGTTATTTTAAAATGTTCAGCCATGAAAGAGCAATCAGTGGTTGAAGAGATCAGAAACAATCAATTTCAATGAGCAGTTAATATTAGGTAACAAGGCAGCACAGAGATAGATAAAGATTAAACTTACAGGAAAGAACATTTAAAACATTAATTAGATACACCAGAGCTAAATGCCCCTCAGAAGAGTTTTTAAAAGAAGGCTCTATCTTAAAGTTTCACATTCCATTGCAGAATTACACCAATCAAATAGCACATGACAAATGAGACACTGAAATACTTTTTTTTTTTAATTAAAAAAAAAAGTTATAATTTGTTAAACTAAAGTATATTCTCCTGGCTGGATTCTGCAAGAGCATGTAATGACATTTCTTTCCCCTTCTGAAAGTAATGTTGTACTCTCCAGAGGAAAGTTACTCACATGCTTAAGTAAATAAGTGCCTAAATCTATGGCAAAGTAAATGACATCTTTAAGTTAGAATTCCAAGAGGGAGCTGTCATAGCAGACCATGAGACTTTCTTAATGTGGAAGACCCAAATGCCAAAAGGTAAATGATCCCATTTTCTTGTTCTTGTTCAGAAGCACTTAGAATTGGGTGTCCCTTTTTTTTTTTTTCCCACATATATATACACACATGCATGAATATATATGTGATACGTCCATTTCATTGTCATGGTAAACTAAGTTATTCCTCATTTCAAAGGTTTATGGGAGAGTGTCAGGAGTCAGAACATAAACATATCACAAGACTTAAACTCACAAAACCCAAACCAAAAAACCCAGAGCAAACTAGCTAATAGCAGGAATATGGAAAGCATAAGGTGCACATTGTAGAAAATGGGACTAGATTTAGAAAGTCATACTTTTTAAATCTACTCGAGTAGGTAGAGTACTCAAGGGTAAGATTTCCAAAGTTTTAAAATGTTCCCTGAAATACAGCAGGACAGGTTGACACTGGGACCTCGTTAAGTCTTTGATTTACCTTTGACAGTATCAGACAGCCAATAACAGTCTACCCAAAGATAAATCAAAGATGTATAAAATATTTTTAGTCCAGGGTAAATCTAAAAGGGTATTTCTCTATGCTAGCACAGCAGTAAATGTACCATTAATTATTCTTCTTGGATCTATTATCTAGTGCTTTTCAGCGGAAATACAGTTTGAAGGACAGAGGACACTTTGTCACAATCAAAAATCCCAAGTCAGCATTTTGTCTGATTTCCTATTAGTTTGTCATGGAAACAGTATAAAACTTTCCTAAAACACTAGCAGAATATGTACATTAAGTGCTATATTTCACCATACCAAGACACTAAACAATCCTTCCCTCCCCTAAAACCACTAACCTCAATTGACAGAGCATTCATTTATCTTGTGGACATAAAGAAAAACCTGAGGAAAAAGCATTATATATTCATTCTTTCTCAGAGAAAAAAGGACAGAAAGGTGATTTATATGTGGTAGAAATCTGTTAACATATGCGATAGTATCTCTGCGCACATGAAGTAGACAGTAAGAAAGCTTTCTTACAGAATTACAGAAAGCCTAAGCTCCAGTTTGCTTTTCTATGTTCTTGAAGGGGAGATTATGTTTAGATTATTCTCACTTGGATTAAAATTTGTCAAAATTTGAAATTTCTTTTTGGTACCACGTCTTAAAATATTGTGTGCATTTGAATTCCTGAAACAGATGGAGGGTAAGGGAATCTGAAACTTTTTGCAAAAAAAATAATTCTGAAGCGTCTTAGTTAATTTTTAAAAAATGCTATTATGAAAGGTTTTCAGCATTTCTCAGACATACATTCAAAGTATTAATTCAGACAGCATACTGGAGATTTTTACTTTTCTCTACATCTACAAAAATAGATGTTAAGTGATGAAACGGGAGCTTCCTAGGATGAATAAAATGCCAGCAAAAATACAAGGAAAAACACATGGTAACTGTCAAATTCACAGTCCCTGTCAGTCCATATCATGAAACCCCTGGCACAACTGTCAGCAAGATTGTTCCAGCACAAACTGTGGCTACTAGGTGTACTAGGCTACTAGGCTACTACAGCTGCACCTGTTTCTGAAGGGCTTACAGCAATATCCTGGTCACACATGAAGACGTGCTCATGGGACTGTGCACAGTGGCCAGGCAGCCCCTGATCTGGCATTCGGTTGAGATGCCTGGCTGGGCTTTCCCTCAGAAGGGAAAACACCACCTTTCCACTCCTCACAGTAATGCTGCAAACCCAAAAGAGTGCTGCAAGATACTCTATGTTGTATGCAATACATATATTGCTTGCAACATTAAGTACACTGAACAGTTTGCATCTCAGTTTGGAAATCTCCTCTCTTATTCTATAGTACCACCAGATTTGATACCTTTTCAAAGCTTAGGCCAGATGTTCTGTCACCATGGTCAGGGAGGAAGGTGGCCAAGGAACAGCAGGGAACTAATGGTGATTGTGAAAATTGTAACTGAAACAGTTCAGAGGATGAAGCAACACTCCCACATTTTATGTAGTTAGTACAGCAATGTGTGCTGGGAGGACCAAAAGTTTTTCTCCAGTGTGCTCATTCTTCTGAGTCAGTCTATAGTTTTTAATCCTGCTTGACTTGCTTAAACTGCTTGGAGAACACAAAAGAGAGTACTCATGTCTAGACTGTTCTGAAACCTCCTGACTTCATGTCAGCCTATAACAGCATCTGCTTCTGTCTACCCCAGAAACCAGCATCCAGGGGGTGATGGCACAGACCTGGGCAGACATGACCTTGCAATCTGCCATGAATTAACCATGACAAATTTTTGCATGGAGACGCGATCGTGGCTCTGCTCCCCAATCCCATTGTTTCCAATGACACAGTTTATACCAGCACACTCCAGATTACTGCAGCCATCTGCAGTGGACACTGGGGTGACACCATCCCTCCTGGAGATCACTGCCATAGTACTCAACAGCCAGGTGGTGCCCAGCCAGTCAAATATCTACCACAGGGAAAAACTCATCCTGGTTTCAGACTTCTTGGATGGGCCACAAACTTCAGCAGAAATTGTGACAAAGTTCTCAAATGCCAACGAACCTAAAAGCCAGGCAGAAAGTGAACGCCTCTGCTTGCTCAGCCAAGGACATCTCAACCTCTTTAAACTAGGAAAATAACAACACTAGAGATTCAGTTGTTGTGTTTACAAGAATAGAAAGAAAAAAAAAAAAAAACACAAAAAAAACCAACCTGAAGAAATTGGGAAAGGAGAGAGCTCTTTGGTGGGAGCCGGATTCCACAGGCGTTATTTTGAATTTCCCCAGCCAGCTGGAGCCAGGGAAAGGCTGATTTTCCACTGCCCTGCACCTTGTAGAATCATTTACACTCCTCAAGTGGATGTAAAAACGTTACAGACACTAACAGCACCATTTAACACCCACTTTGCAGAGGTGCTAATGTCTAAACAAAGTATAAGATCATAGAGAGTAGGCCCAGAGACATTAATTTAAGAGCGATGTCTGAGGAAGTACAGGCTCCTCTCCTCCAGGGCACTAACAGCCAGGGCGCTTCCCCAGACAGGAGCCTTTGTGTGGGGACACACTGCAATGGTTAACAAAAACCTGTTCAGAGGAGATTACCTTCTGGCAGGTGCCATGTGGGCTGGAGAGCTGTGTCCCCATGACCTCCCCTCATCACAAGCAGCTCCTCTGAGCCAACCTGCAGAGCTCCATCCGCTGCTGCCCCAGCCAACCATGGGCTCTGTCCCTGTGGGGCACTGCCACACTGATGTACTCCTCTGAAATGAGAACAGCAGGGAGGTTATGGCAGGCAGGACTGACCCAACACAAAGCCTGTCAGCCCAAGTCCCACCAGGCACAGCTGAGCAAGAGGTGGTGGCACTGGAGCAGCCCAAGGAGCACACCCTGTGCCCAGTGCTAGACAGGCCAAGCTGTGACCAGGCAAAGTGCTGGTCTCGCCAGCTGGAAATCGGAGATTTGGCTTCTGCCTCACCTCAGCGAGCTCCGGCAGTTTTTGCCCACCCCTTGCCATGCAAGGGCACTCTTCTGAAGGAATGGGGCAGCCTCTTGGGTGCCAGACCCTGAGGGAGGCTCCCCCATGGCAGCTGGGCAGGGCAGCCCTGCAGACACAGCTCCCTCAGGGGGGAGAGAGCTACTGAGGGGCAGGGGGTGTTAGCTGGGAAAATGGCGGGAAAGCCCAAAAACAAGCAGGGGCGGTGCCTCGTTTGGGAAATGGACTCCACCTGGATAACAAATGACCCAGCTCACCACAGGGGCACTGTGCTCTGGCCTTGCTGCCTCACAGGCTTCCTCATACTGGAAACTGGCATTTACTGCCAAATTCCCAGTTATTTCTCTTTCCCCAGCCCAACTACCATTCCCGCTCACCCCTGGGGTGTGTCAAGGAGGCATGGGGCACCTGGCCCTAGGGACCACAAGCTGCTCCCCTCTTTCCCTCATGCTGTTGTCTCCCAAATGAGATCTGTGGGGACAGGCAGAGAGGTGGCATTAGGGGTGCCACTGCCCCCTGCCCGGCCCCTCAGAGCAGGCGTGGAGGTGGCCTGCCAGCCTCTGCCCTCACACTGGGGCTTTGCTGGCTTGAAGCTCTCTGGGTTCAGCTCTGCCTACCAGGAGGCTGTTGGAGAGCAAGGGTTTATATCTTGGTTTTATTTTTTTTATTTATTTATTTCCTTTTCTCTTTCAAATTCATGTTGTATCTCCTGGTATGAAGGTCTAGTCAGGTATTATTGCCGGATTTTGATCAAGTGTGGTCGCTGAACTAGAGGCCTTGTCGTGCCAGAAGCAGATGTGGCGCTGCTGGCCTCCAGAGATTAAAAGCAATCCAGCTCTCTCAGCCCCAGGCTCCAGGAGCCTGTCATCTCCCCAAAACCTGACCGAAGATACTGCCATTTTGTCCTTTCTCTGGAGCCCCTCTCCCCCCTGTCCTACTCCCCCCCTGGCACAGGGACATCACCTGCTTTTCCACGTGTGCTCAGGAGGGCTGGCTTGGCCCTTGGGTGTGACAGGGGATTTCTGCTCCTCATGTCAGCCCCTTCCCTTCTCACAAGCTGCTTTCTCTCTCAGCAGCACAGTCAGATATTTTTCTGGACAATTTGCCCTCCACACCCCCCTCCCAATGCCCCAGCTCCTCAGTGGCTGTTGTGAGCTACTGGCAGTTTTGCCAACCCCTGTTCCCTCTCTCTGTTTCACTGTCCCAAGCCCAGGGACCACGGAAGGTTGCAGGAAGGGCACAGGTCTGCACCAGTACCTTGCTGGAGTAGGGCCAAGCTCCTGGTCTCCTCCACTGGCTTCTCTGGGGGTTGGGGAGGTAGGCAGAGCTCCTCCTGAGCCATTGCTGCAGGCTGCTCGTGGTGTAAGAGATAGGCACGACAGAGGCGAAACCTGAGGGAGAAGGTTTATGGGAAAATCTGTTCATAGTTTTAATACACATAATCCAATTTCTTCCTGGCTCGTGCTGATGTCCTTTTCACTGCAGTCGGAAAACCTTTCCCCTAGCACTATTCTGTTCTGTTCTTCCACCCAAACTTGGTACTGGGGTGAGGATATCTGAGGAGAACCATGGGCATCAGTCCTGGCTTTGCTGCCCACCAAGGGCAGCTGTGGTCCGGCCTGCAGCTTCTCAGTACCTCTGTGTTTTATCAACTCTTCTGAGTCTCTCCATGAAACTTGCTGTGTATACACTTAGAACAGCATTGATAAATGCTATCCTCTACAGTAAAATCAATGGTGGTTACTGCTTGTGCTCGCTTTGTATGTTTTTGTGATGGTCAGAGAGCACAGAGCCAGCTGAGAACAGGGGAGGCAGAGCACAACATTAACAGGAACAAAAGGCAACAGGGAAACTCTCGTATCTACACATATATTTCCCAAAGCCCATAATGAAAGAAAGGATGGAGACAGAAAGAAAGAAGCAGACAAAAGAAGATGAAAATATGCCACAGGTGGGGAGGACACTAAAACCCCCACCCACCCCAGTGCCAAAAATCTCAATTAAAAGGTGACAGGTGTGTAATTTTGTTTTAAAGGCAAAACCACACCATAAAAGAGACGCTGGCAGCTTTAGAAAATAAATGCCAAATGTGTTGAGTCTTGCCTTTCAGCAATGTTTCTTTTCAGTTGTCTTTCGTTTTTTAAGTTTTATTTAGTTTCCTCCGGTTCCCTTGCCAGCTCTGTCAGCGCTGGCCGTAGATCTGAGAGATGCTGGCCCGTCTCTGCTCTAATGGCTGCTTGACTTCTCTGCTTTGCTGAGGGCAGGTTGCTTGTTCCCAAGCAAGACAAGCCCCTGTGTGCTTTAATTGCTTTGCAGCCACTCTGGCACCAGCTAAGGTCACTCTGAGTGACTGTGGTGGAGAAACAGCAGTAACTCCAGCCAGTGTTATTATGAGGGCTTTTAAACTGCAAAAGAAGCAGAGACCCAAGATAGAGCACTGCAGGCACCTTTCCACTTTTAAATAAACCTGGAGTAAATACAAGTGTAAAACTCAACTGTTGCTTTTTATGGTTTGTCTTCCTTTAATTTAAACCTCTTCTGTTTAAGAAACAATGGCGCATAGAAAGTGTTTCTGCAGTGGCAAATAAAGTGTACACACATATTTTAAATAGGGAAAATTCTGAATTTGCCCCAGATTTATGCTCCCTGCTGCATTTGGCAGTCCTCCCCTTTCATTCATTCTCTGGTTCAGGTGCTGCTGTCCCCAGCAGCAGCCAGGCATGGCACAGGGACTGAGGTGGATGTTGAAAGTCATCCTGGAAGGTCTTTGGAAATGAGCTGGGACACAGGACTTCATGAACTGTCCCACTGAAGAGTACACACAACAATCTGACTTAAACTGAGAGAATCACCTTTCTCTCCCCAGCCCCTCTTTTAGGGGTGGAGAAATCCCTGTAAAACCTCATTCTGTTCATTTCTAGTCATCCCTATAGGATTTCCCTATGAAACATGGAGCCTGGGACAAAAGGCTGGAATTTGCTTTGGAGGAGTCACTCTGAACATCCATACCAGGGGCTGGGGAGAGGAAGAGGAGCATAAAGAGGTAGCTCTTCAGCCTTCGTATGGGCCCTGGCAATGGGGTTGCTGCTGAGGAGAGGCTGCACTTGGGGACAGCACCTGGCTTGAGCGGGAAGAGAAGCACTTGGAAAGCACTTTTTGGATCATCTGCAATTTGACTCAGAACCAGCTCCCACAGAAGACAAGAAGATTCCCACCAGTTCATTTCTGCATACAGCTCTATACAAATATGGATAGTACCTCTTTTGTATATGAAAGGCAGCTCTTTCCATGAAGGGAGAGAAATTTGGTGTCATTAAGAACTTTACTGTTTCTTATGGGTTCTTTTTTAACTACTTGCTTTCTTGCATTTGGAAACATTTTTAAATTACAAACTTGTCATCTTAAAAAAACCCAACAGTCATAGAATCCAGGCTACAAACTTCTACAAGAACTATGAAGTATTGAAAAGCTGGTCACTGGAAGATGGAAACCATTTGCAAGATTTTATATGTCCTTTTCTTCCCCCATAGTCCCTCTCCTGTCCCCTCCTCCCATCCAGAATGCCTCTGTAAGGACTGGGTTTTACATCCTGATGGGAGTAAAGCTTCTGTCTGGAAACATGGCAGATTTTTTTAGGGCTTTACAGAGAGCATGATGGGTCCCTCTCCCATTTGTGGATATTCTGCAAATGTAGATCTTTGAAGGGGGAGTCTTTGAAGCAAGCAAGCATCTTCCATCCCAAACTGCAAAAGATACTTCCAGAAAAAGATTCTGTCTGCTCTTCTGAGAAATCTTATCCTAAGGATTTAGTTGAGGATGGTACTCATGGCATTAGATGCAACCAGGTATGACTTGCAAATATTAGCCTATTAAAGCAATTCATTAATTTCCTTCAATAAATGATGCAATTAAAAATGTGCCTAGGGAATGTTATAAATATACATCTATGACTTGACTTTTCTTCCCAGGAATCTCTGGCTAATCCCTAGTGAATAACCTAGCTCTAAGCTGAAACCATCAAATGAAAATGAACAGCCAAATATTTTAAACTATTGCTTTTTATTATAATTACACCGGAGCACAAATAAATAAGCACTAAATTATTGTAAAATATTGTCAATGCACTAAAGAAAGCAGAATTGATCTTCAAACAACATCTTATTACTTCAGAAGTATCAAAGTACATATAATTACATCTTACCTAAAAAAATCAAGTACAAAAATGAAAAGAAAATTAATATGTATTTATACTGTGTATATAGAAACGGCTAATAATATATGATTACAGTTAGCCTCTAGCTACTCCTTACTCCTACACAATCTCAGGCACATACCTGACAATTTCTAATGAAATATGAAAAAAGCAACATGACATTCAATTTCAAGATATCAGTAAATGTTTTACATTGGAATGAACACAGAATGATTTAATTTTATTTAAAAACCCTGTCATTTAAAAACATAGTGCCATTGTCCACTTAAAAATAAACAACCCAAACCAAAAAAAAAAAACCCATACCATTTTATAACATTTGCTTTAATTTGTCAAAAGGAGCAATAAAGTAGACATACATTGGCTAATATACGTAAACACATTTTTAGTGCAAGAATAACAAGACCTGTGACTTTACTGTGCTTTCTTGAAATCACAGTGCACTTTACACAAATTGCTACACTATAATGTTTAACTTCAGGAGTTTAAAGCAAAATAAGTGCATACCAAACGATTTCATATATACAGTCTTCGTAAGTGTGTGTATATATGTGATCTGTATGTATATATACAGATTGCATATTTATACAGACTACAGCTTTAATGACCGTGTGTAACTAAGCACTGTCATTCACCCTGTGACACAGAAACTGCTGAGACAATAGGTGATGTAGGAAATGTTTAACAGCATTCTGATGGCACGCTCTGGGCGGTGCGATGCACCTTTTACTTGAGCGATGGGGTGGGCCAGCAGTCATGGGACAGGGCGGTGGAGAATGTCCCTGACCTTTGGAAACTACTTCACCTGAACCCCACTTCCCTCCGCTGTGAAATGATTCTCCCGAGCGTGAGGTTCAGTTCACATTTCTAAAGTGCTTTGAAGGTAAGTGCTAAGTTATCTTTTTCATGTACTGTCGCACTTTAAAACAAAAAGCCATTGTCTCCATGGGATACAATGGAGGTCTGGAAGCACATGGGCAGTTATTTCAGAAGGACAACATAAACAGTGTTGAGCAATAAAACCGAAAGTAGAAGTGGTTTTACGGTGGGCTAAGTGTACAAGCAAGTCTGCTTAGGAGAAGAATGCTTCAATTCCCTGATCATTATTCCTATTATGTACCAATATGAAAAGGACACAATATGAACAAACACTATTAAACACGTAACTGTTTACATTAACGTTTGCCTCCCCCCAAAGGGCCTGGCGCTGCGGCGCCCGTGCGTACCCACAGGTCTGGACCGCAAGATTGATGCTTCGGTAGCAGGGTTTGTAAAGGAATTGCTCCAGGAAGAGACCAGCGCAGAGAAGGAGTATCAAGACGGCAGCTTTCTTATTGTCACCAGAGACTTAGTGCAGTTGGGGGAAAGGGCTGGGCTAAGTATTTCACACATGGTTATGAAAAATTCTTCTCTTGCCACATTACAAGGAAGACAAAGCATAAACATTTTCTGAATAATGAACCGGTTATCTCAACAGATTTCTCACGACCAACAAGTCGTCTTCTTTCCAGCAGATTCTGGAACTTTGCAAGATCTCTGGAGTTTTTCTTCTGCCATTTTCTTTCTTTAAAAAAAAAAAGAGAATAAGCAGAATATACGGTTGGTGTCTTTTGGATATAATATGTATTCAAAGATTCCTTCACAGCCTCTGGGTTTTTTCATGTCTTCTGTCATTTCAGCTGTGAGGGGCTCTTTAAACCTGCATTTCAATTGCACGCCCATTCCAGCCACTGAATATTCATAGCACACACAATAGTTAATGTATGTGGGTATATACGTATGCACACATCTATGAGTATATAGAGAGAGATACATGCATATATACATATATATGTGTGTACACATATGCATATATACATATACAATAATGCTAATATACATACACACATATAAACACACACTTAATCTTTTACAGAAATCTCAGTTTGGACATCAAAATATACATTAGTTAATCAGTTATAAAATATTTAAAAACTTTATTTCTGAGGCTGAAAAGAAACTACTACTGATAAAGCATTACTCAAACTGAAACTTTAGCAATATAGATTACAAAAACCTTCTAAAATTTGTTATTTTTGGTTTTTTTGATCAGCAATTACAGCTGTGGCAACGCTGTCAATATAATTTCAAAGAAAAGCCAATGTAACAAGAAGATTCAAACAACACATCTTTTCTTCTCAGTGAATATAATATTAAAATGATTGTTTTAAAGAGGGACTTTTGTGCTACCAAGCTTCAGACACAAACTTTCAGATAGAAATTTAAATATACAAAATATATGCCATAGATCTTTTCTCCCCTACACCACCAGCAGTACAAGTTTCCCTCGTTCTCAACAGATCCTTTTGGAAGATATTTCACCACATGGATTTCACCCCCATAATCAGCATAAGCCGTCTCTTTCTCCCGTTAAAACCAGGAGGTCATAATTCTTTGGTCATGACGTAATATTCTGTTCAAATGGGTGTAACACAATACAGGATTGCGAGCCAATTACAGAAGCAGCCAGGCAGAAGAATCGGCACACCCGGGAGAACGTGTGACGCGGGCCTCTGCTTCAAAACCCCATGAAATCGAGAGGGATTTCCCTACTGGCTTTCCAGGGGCCTGAATTCCAGCCTTTATAAATAACACGAGGAAATCCCACACAGCGCAAAGTAAGGATGTGTTGCTGGATTTAAAAACAATAAACATGTAAACAGATTTTGTCGCCTTTATTTTCTGGACCAAAACCAAATGGTGACAGGGGCCACGGCTGCGGTGCCACTGCCCCCACCTGCCGAGCGCCTGGGTCTCTCGGCCACGGGCTGTACGATGCTTAGTCACAGTGAACCATGGTCTCTGCTAGCCAGCTGAGCAAAGTGAAGAAAGAGTTTCTCTTGCAGGCTTTTCTGCAGAAAATTTAGTTTCTTGGCCAAATAATTTTAGTGACTGATTCATATAAAACCAAGGGCAATTTACCCGATTGACATTATGGGAAAACCAATGCAGAATAATTCATATTTTATATGCAACTTGGGCATCCGCATGAAGCGTTTTCATTTGCATTGCTTGCAGTTTTGCTGTTTCCCACCAAAACTCTCTCCTTTGTCCAGCCCTGCCCCCCCCCAAAGCTAAGGACATCTAATGAGTACGACTCTAGGTAACTTCTACAGCCCTAGCACCAAGTTGTTTTGTACATTGTCCTGCTCAACAAAACGTACAACCACATGCTTTTCTACAGAGGCCAAATCTAGGCAGGTAAGAGAAATAAAATGGTGGCGACAGGGGGCAGGGGGGGAGGAAACATTAGAATACCACATAGAAAATAGGTAATAAAACAGTATAACAGTAACATTATATAGTAAAATTCTTCATAAATTTTTGAATTTTTATATATATATTTAAACAGTGTATTAGCTTGGGTGTTTTCAATATATTGGTGAAATATTTACATTTTGATATCTTCTGGATCCAAAAAAATCCTGGATAAATACGTATGCCTTAATCCAGTCGGAAACTTAAATCTCTCTCTTGATTGACAGGTGAGCACTGTATCAGTGTGCTTCCTTCCTAGGAAGTTCACCACCTGCAGGTAAGTCTTAGGTTAGAGCCTTTGCCTTATTAAGAAAGCAGGCTACCTGTGCATGGGGCAACACAGTGGAGAGGGCATCCTCCACACGCCTGTCAAATTGCAGTGTCCCAGAAAACAGTCTGTTGTTTAGAATAAGGAGGAGGGCTGTATTTCTTGGTCCCGGTGTTCTTTTTCCAACTCGGCAAAATAGGCATGCTGTCCTGTTTGCAGAGTCCTTTCTCTGATTTCTGCCGAGCTTTTATTTCTTTGCAGAGGCAACGTTTTTTCTCAATCATATCCAGCATTGTATGGTCCCCTTGCAACCACTGCATACACGTCACCTGTTAGGGGGAGCGGGGGAGAAAGAACGGAAGGAGAAAGAAAAGAAGAAAAAAACCATACAAATAACTATTTGGTGAAAGACTGAATATGTTGTTTCCTTGCAAGGTTAACATAATTCTTATTTGAAACACTCTATTTTGATGAATAAAAAATCTCTATGCCAACAACAGAAACAAAGTCAGTCTTTACTTCTAACTACTAATTTAAGAAGAAAAAGAGTAATAAAAGGTGCCCTTTTTAATTTCTCCAGAGCACTGAAAGCTAATAAAGATCAATGCTTTTGGCAAACTAGCACTGGTTGGATTTTAAATGATGGAATAGATCTTAAAAAGTCACATGGATCTTAACAACATCTTTAAGTTGTGGAAATAAAAAATTCTATACACTGAAATCCATCTTTTATATTGATTTCCAAATCCAATCTCTTACATTAAAAGCATGGTGTTAAAGTTTCTGAGTATCAAGCTAAATATAACTCTGTGTTTAATTTTTTAAAATGATTTAATGAACTCCATGCAAATTAGATGGATTAAACTACCCTACTTTGTGATGATAATTCATTAATTGGAATGCATCAAGAGTTTAGGAACTCCATGTTTTCATGCATGTAGAATATTTGAAAACATGATCCTGATCCAAAAAAGGAGGCTAGCATATGTTTAGTTGTAAGTACCTGTCACAGCCTCTCTGAAGCCTGAGAATGTGGCTTTGCTGGAGTACAGTGGGGTGCTCACTTGATTGAAAATGTGTGTGTCTTCAAAGGCTTTTGATTGGAACCAAAATCACTAACACTAAACTATCCTGAAAGGGTTCGCTGTATTTATATACACTGCATATATACACTGTATACCTGCAAATCAGAAACTTCCTCTCAACACTTAGTTTGCAAATTCGAAGCGGTCTTGAGTATCCCAACATTTATTTTCCACATTACTGATAAGTTAAAATTTGCATGTAAGTAAACTCAGGCCATATATTCACAGGGGCTGTCCAAGTACATCTCTGATCTTGTCATAAAAATGCACATCTGCAGTAATACTCTGGCAGCATTTTATGATTCATCAAGGAAATGTATGTTTATTATTAAGCGTATTTAAGTACATTTAATAATGCATATGCCTTTCATTCACAAATCTTAGAAGGCTAGAAGGTTCCTAGAACTGGGTACTGGTCTTAGAAGCCAGTGGAGAAACTTCGGTAGTTTTTATGGTCAGCTTGAAGTGTATTCATGGAATCACGGAATTGTCAGAGTTGGAAGGGACCTTTAGAGATCATCCAGTCCAACTCCCCTGCCAAAGCAGGACTGCCTGGAGCACATCACTCAGGACTGCATCCAGGTGAGTCTTGAAGATCTCCAGAGAAGGTGACTCCACGACTTCCCTGGGCAGCCTGTTCCAAGGCTCTGTCACCCTCACTGTAAAGAAGTTTTTCCTCATATTTGAATGGAATTTCCCATGTTCCAGCCTGAGCCTGTTGCCCCTTGTCCTATCACTGGAAACCACTGAAGAGTCCAGCTCCATCATCCTTCAACCCACCCTTTAGATACTTATAAATAAGATCTCCCCTCAGCCTTTGCTTGTCCAGGCTAAAGAGTCCCAGCTCCTTGAGCCTTTCCTCATCAGGGAGGTGCTCCAATCCCTTAATCATCTTCGTTGCCCTTTGCTGGACTCTCTCCAGTAGTTCCCTGTCCCTCTTGAACTCGGGGGCCCAGAACTGGATGCTGTATTCCAGCTGTGGCCTCACCAGTGTATTTAGCATTTATTGAAAAACAGACAGAGAAAATGTTCAGATTAATAGCAGGAAATAAAGCAAAAGAAATGAACGTGAGCAAGCCTACCAGGAAAAAAAAAAGGACTCAGGAAAATAAACAGAATACAGAAAGGTGCTCATTGTTTCAAATATTTTCATTTAAAAGTACTTAAGGGGTGACACAGGTTAAAAGAATTTCACGCAGAATTACCTTTTTTACACTGAAACAAAACCATGCTTTCATTAGATAGTACTTTGAGTAGAACATGTTTAAACCATAATATAAGTTCTGTTCTTGAATAGTCATATGAATTTAGAATTGCACATGTAACATATCTGCAGCGTGTCCTCCTGAATGGCTGAGCTAAGTCTTCTGGAAGCCTCCTGGGCCTGCTCTTCCTAATCAAATACTTATTTTTCATTTACTGTGGTACAGGGAGGTACGAGGCACGTCAACCACCACAGCTGTGAGACTTCCCCTCTTTGGGTGTCCAGGCCTGGTCCAACACTCACCAACTGAGGTGGAGATACTCCTCCCCGCCCCCTGGCTCGACTTCATGGGTCTTTGGATGAGGTTCTACCTGAGACAGGTTTCCTGCCACTCTACTCGTCAGTGATGGGTCAGTACTTACGCAGCAGTGTCTTCTTTTTGGCTGGGTCCTCCTAGGTGGGGCGGGACAGGCACATGGTCTGCACACAATTCATTAAAGACAATATTCACCGCACACCGCTGCACACCGGCTTCGGGGCTGGATTTGACAACGGTGCTTGAGCAGGGGCCTCCTCTCCTAGGCACCGGGAAATGCCCTCTCACCGTGCCAGTAAAGCTGGGACGTGCCAGTACCAGGCCCTTGCAGGACACGGTGTGCTCCAGCCACCGGGCACCACAGGTGCCATCCACAGCATGTGCCACAGCCACCAGCGGGGTGTTAGAGCCACCTCACCCTCACTCACCCCGCTGTACGACACGCAGTGCTGTTGCCAACACCACGTCTGCTGGTAGTGAATCTCCTTCACGGAATTCAAGGTGACTGAAGCAGGATTTTGACACGCTAAGCTCTAAAATACCAGTTGCAACTTCCCAAAGATAGAAATGGTGTTGCAGAATGTATCAGTTACACAGACACTACCACCCCCTGCAAAACAGCCCTAAAATAAATCCGAGTGTAGGCAGCTCCAAAATTCCTTTTTATACCGACCAACACATTGTGTTGCAGTTAGTGAACCATTCATTATGAAAAATTCAAGTTTTCCCACTTTCTCAAGCACAGATTTTCAAGATTGCTTGTGATCTTTTAAATTTTTCTTTTTCATGGCTAAGTCCTTCACACCAACATGTTCTTAGATGTACCATCTACATGGTACATTCCTCTCCTGTGACCGCATTCGGATAATGGTATGCGCAGCATGAATGTGCAGAACTGGTGTGTGCAAAGTCATTTGCTAAAATAAACTAAGTGAACACGTACGATGTTGAAAGACTTGGGGAAAAAAAGCTTAAAAGTGAGAACAAGTGTTAAAGGGTTTAATTTTATATTTTTGCCCAGTTCTAGTGTTAATGTGCAACAAAATAAAAATGTACTGACAAAGGGTGCATGCCTCTTGAAGCTGCAAGACAGACCTAAGAGGAAATCCCCTGTTTGTAGATATCCCTGCTATATCATAACAAGGGATTTCTTCAGTGTGAGAGGCAGAAAAAATAATGATGTTACAATTTAGCATACGGAAAGAAGCAGAGCTTTCGTAATATGATACAGCTACACGGCTCTCCTGCTCCTGAAAGATCCCGTAGGGCGTGAGGAATGGTACACACACTGCAGCATGTGAGAGCTTGGCTGCAGCTGCGGATGTAGGCAGACAGGCACAAAACCCATCAGCACTGGAGGTAACAGCCAACAAGACACAGTATAGGAGAAACAAAGCTGGTTTTGACCAAAGAGTCTTGGCCCAAAGCCTGTTCTTACTGAAAAGGGAAGAAAGAGCCAGCAGCTAGTGTTAGGATTGTAAGGAGGGATCTCCTGGAGACTCCAGGATGTGTATCAGGTACCGTGTCACGTAATCTCCTTTGAATTATGAAATTTGCTGATTGTATATCAATTTTTGTTGTGAGGGAATTTTCACTCATTAAATTATCTAGCCTCTAAGACACAGTTTTTGTCCAACCAGAGCAAGAGAGTGAAGGAAAACACCAGCCAAAAGCCCAGAAGTTTGAAGATTCACCTATGAGGTGCTGGAGGTAGGCTCAAATCCTTGCTTCTAAGCAGTCAGTAAAAGCTGTGTGATAGCATGATGTGTAGGAACAGTACAGCAGCCTAAAGTGGCTGGATAAGTTCTCTCACCTGAGCACAAGTGTGAACAAGGATGTCTCATGAGCTCCCGGTAAAACCACCAACCCTTCAATTATTCATTATTTTCTAGTTTTTCTCAAAAATCATCTTTAAAGCAAATGCTTGCTCTAAACTTGAACATCAAAAAAAAAAAAAAAAAGAAATTTCTTCCACTATGCAAAACCAAATTCTTGTACATAGTTTTAATCACCAGCTTTCTGGAAGGTCTTAGGAGAAATGTGTCTCTGTTGCTACCTGTCATAGTTTCAGCTGGGATAGAGTTGACTTTCTTACTGGCAGCTGGTATCATGCTATGTTTTGCATTTGGGATGAGAATAGCGTTGGTAAAGCACTGATGGTTATGGTTGCTGCTAAGCAATCAAGGTCTTTTCTGTTCCTCACACCACCCTGCCAGTGAGCAGGTTGGGGGTGCACAAGAAGTTGGGAGGGGACACAGCTGAGACAGCTGACCCCAACTGACCAAAGGGATATCCCACACCATGTGATGTCATGCTCAGCATATAAAGCTGGGGGAAGAAGAAGGAAAGGATGGATGGTCAGAGTTATGGCGTTTGTCTTCCCAAGTAACCATTACGTGTGATGGAGCCCCGTTTTCCTGGAGAAGGAAAATGGGAAGTAGTGAACGAATTCCTTGTTTTGCTTTGCTTGTGTGCGTGGCTTTTGCTTTACCTATTAAACTGTCTTTATCTCAACCCATGAGTTTTCTCACTTTTACTCTTCTGATTGTCTCCCCTGCTGCAAATGGGGGAGTGAGCGAGGGGCTGCGTGAGGTCCTAGCTGTGGACTGGGGCTAAACCGCAACATCACCTGACTTTTACTATATGCCCTCTCAAAAGGTTGGAAGTGAATTTCATTAAGATCTGTTACATACTCTCAGATTCTAAGTTGGCAGTGCCAGAGAATAAGAAGTAATATTAGAAAACCATCTTTCAACTAAGAAAAAACAACAGATTTACACATCCTCCCAAAAAAAGCAAAATGTTTTGTCTAAGAAAACCTAAGTAAAAAAAGATCACTTCTGGTGAGTGTTTGAATGCTTTATGAAGATCTGAGAGATGAACTAGACACACTAGTTCCCTTCTCTACAAAGTGCAACTGGCATATTTTTGCATGACGGTGCCTCCATTAGCAGTGGGGCAGTCTTCATTTCTTCATGGGATGGAAATGTTGAATCATTCCAGAAAGATAAGTAAGTAGCAGTCCCAAAGGATAACAAATCTATGTCTTGCCTAAATTAGATTGCCCTGAGCTAGATCACAGAGCTATCTTGAAGCAAAGGTTTGACAGGCGGAACATCTATAGTTCAACCACTCTGAGAAGACGGGACCTGGAGCCAGGGGTCAGAGCACTCTGTACTTCTCTGCCACATCAGAATTTACCAAGAAAAGCTCAAAATCCCAGGGAAAACTCAAAACAGGCTTTGGGGAACAGACAATGACTCACGCTGCCAGGAGCTCCCTGGTGTCACAGCAGACTATTTCTGTTTTCTATTGCCCTGGCACGGGCTCTGTCCGGGCCCCGGGCACCCCCACCGCTGCCCGCAGAAGGATGCAGGCAGCTCCAGCCTGCCCTGTGGCAGCCTGCACCAGCAGATTCACAAAAAGCGCTCAAAATAAGGATATTTAAAGCAAGAAAAAGAAATGTAAAGGAACATAGTTCTTCCCTTATTCTTCACTAAGCAGGATGATTTGGTTTGGCAAAGAGAATAATAGTCACAAATGCAAAAAAGCTAGAAAAAATAGTCTCCAACAATACAATTAAGCAGCTACTGCTGGATGCAACTGTCCACACTTGCTAGCTGTGGTCACTAGATGCAGCAAACATCTTGCATCTTTCTGTTGGTGACTATTAAAGATATGAGATATGATTTTCTAGCCCTTCAGGAACTGGACTTTGACCAGAAGGAGCACCGGGTGAAGGACATCAGTGCAGTGCACAAGTACGCTACTGCACACATCTATGTTACTGAAAAAAATACGGCAATACCTTTAAGTTATATACAAACCAAACAGTCCTGTATAGTGTAGCCTTTCCAAATGAAGAACATGATGGGTATTACAGGAAAAATCTGGGAGTAGGTCTGAAAATATAGAGCAAAAAATCCTCAGCGACAGGACTGGGAGTCTTTCTTAGGTGGGATAAATTATAATTACTCATGGGTAACAGATAAATAGACACATAAATACATAGACAGATAATTCTCTCTCTTGGTAAAAAGATGTATGTGGTACAGAAGTCCCACTGGTATCCTCTGGTCTGGAGCAGAGCCCCATGTAACGGCGAATGCGAGCCCTGGGGACGGGCAGGCAGACCCTGCACCCCTGTCCCTGACAGGAGCAGAGAAGAGCAAGTGCTGGGAGTGACCCTGCTCCTCTGAAGTCAGGCCACCGGGGTGAAGTGCAGGTAGGATACAGTCATGCTAACTCCTAGTGCTGAGAGGCGTTTCAGGAAACCTGTCATTCAAAGGTGCACTATAATGTTTCATACAAGTGCCTGTGAAAATCTGTGCTGCTAAAAAAGCTATGGGGGAGAAAAAGATTTGAAATATTGTAGGCAGCTCCACTACTAGTGACAGAGTTAGAAAATGCTGCCAATATTAATTCATATTTTGAGGAAGCTTTTCTAACATTTGAATTGACCACCTGATATTTCATGCTCTGGACTCTTCTATGGCTTTTTTTGGGTGTGCTGTATGAACTTCTAATGACCTAAAAAAATATTTTCCACTCTAGTTTACATGAAGGCTTTAGACAACATCATATCCCATTCAGCTGCTTCTCCTCATGACATCGTGCTGCTAAGTGCTCGGTTTGCTTGTTTTTGAAGTGAATTTGTAAGCTCTCGGCAATATAAGAATGCTCCATGATTCAATGGTACTTCCATTTCTTCCTAGTGCTATAGGTTCCCACTTACTGTGCTGAAATGGTAGAGGCTACGGGGCTGAGGAAGATGCTGTTTTCTTCTGGCCCTTGTGAGCGTCTCCCTCTCCTGCTGGATGGGCAGAGAGGCTGAGTACTCATTAACAGGAAGGATGGAGAAAACCACATCACGTGTACGTGGTCATGGTTGTCACGTACAAATACCCTTTTCTTTGTGACAGCTGCATATCACAGACAAAATAAAAGCCCAAGAGCTGAAGTGAGTCTATAGCAAAGTGATCTTAAACCAATGCAAAACATAATGAAATAAAAAGTAACGGCAACATTTGGAGGAGATTATTAGAAATGTCTCCTGGATCTGTAACCAAAGTGACCTCTAGCAGTGCAGTCTGTGCGCAGTGCTACACACCATTCAGCAGAGCCAAACATGCTGGTTTGTTTTGGCAGGCTACAGTAAGTGAAGAAGAAAGGCCTTCTGAAAGCCACTTACCATCCTCTGGGAGGAAAAGGTACTGCCTCCCTCTTGCCTGTTCTCAGACAGGAGTTTCCAAACTCTCTTTCCCACTGAAACTCTTGACGGCACTCTCTCTGGTGCGGATGGGTCCCTGCCATCTGGCCGGGTAAGGTATTTCCACTCGGGAGGGTGTGAAATCCCACTCCTAGAAGGCAGTCGTGTGCCCCGGGGTGCAAGTGGCAGAGGGCTATGTGAAGTACCAACAGCTACTTCATGATCTGTTATCTGATACTCAGCTTGACGTGGAGGTCCTCGGCACGCGTTCACAAAAGGGGAGTTGTCCAAGGCAGGAGTTCAGCCAGAATCAGGTTTCAGAAAATCTGAGCAGCGAGATCCTCACCCATCTGAAGCCAACAGGAATGTACCGGCTGACCTTGTGGGTCCAAGAATTTGACTACCGTTTGTTCAAACAAATAGTAAAAAAAAACCTCAAATGATTTTAAAAGCCTTCTGAAGAGCACTTGGAAAACTATGTTGGCCGAGATTTCTTTTGCTAACTGTTAGCTTATACCATAGCACCGCAGTTGAATGTTGTTACTTCCAATGGCTGCAAAAGTCAGTAAGTGAGGGCAAAACTACAGGCTACACCTGCAGCCATTTCCTTCTCTCTGACAGAGGTACTCTGGAATAATATTGACATGAAAGACAGTGTAATTTGGCCCAGGAGAGTTAGTTGTTCTTACAGCTCTGTACTGCTAACCCGTTCTCCTGTCACTGTTGAATTCAAAACAACAATTGGTTATTAATACAGAGGTGATTAAAAGTAACAGCCTGTTGAGGAACACGCAGGGTGAGCAAGGTGAGTGGTGACAGCAGACACTCCCCATGCAATTCCTAGTGCATGGTAACGCTCCCCGGGGACACTGGCCACCGTACAGCCGGTCCTCCTGCACAAGTGTCTGAGGTGTTCTCTGGAAGGTGTCCTGCGCCGCCGCGTTCAATGCCCCCTGTGCATTCACGTTCTCGCAGCACAAGCACAAGCGCAGGCGAGGTGCTGAGCGCTACGCAAACTGCCCTTCCCAGCCTTTCGCAAATTCTTCTTTCTTTAAGAGACATGAGTAACCTGTTTTCCCTGTAAGCGCTTGGGAAAGGATTCCCCCAGCCCTAATTTTGACAAAATAGTTGGGTGGGAAGGAGTGCTTCGTAATCTTATACTGTATATTTAACATTAAAAGAATTCACCGACACCTGCTATTTCAGCTTATAAAACTGCATAGGCATCACATTTTAGGAATATTGTAACAGAGGAATTCCTGTGTTTAATGTTTTGATTTCCACTATTCTAAATTTCTAAACTTCTGGAAATAGGTTTTTTTACAAATGATACCACTACTACTACTACTAAAAAAACCTGCAAACTAGAGTCCCTGTAAAAACTGTTTTACCACTTAATGCAATTACACAAGGCAGTGTCATAAGAAAATTCTGCACACCTTTTTTTAAACACAGGATTCACTAAAAGGCTTATTACATCGTCTTGCACTCTATGGCCACCACATAAAAGAAAGCTGACAAGAATCTTGGGAACTCCAGGAATTCCCCAAGATTCACGATTATGAACAATTAATACTTATCCTAAAATTAAATTAGAGAATGGTTATTAAGCCTTCAGCACCTCTGATTCCAGACCTCCAGTTTCATGATTCATTGCTTCCAATTACTAAATGTCACAGCTACTTTATACAGAACCAGCACTGCACATATTCCTGTGCCTCGAGTTTTCCAGTAACCCTGGGATTATTGCTGAGGCTATCAATAAAGCAAACTTTAAATGATAAATTCACTGTCCTGCTTTCCATTTTTATACTGGCAATCGGTCTAGCTATAGATCTTCCTGACCTTGCATTATTATCTTATTTGGAAACATGTATTCTTCTCATCTAAGCTTCCTTTTTTAAACACCAAACAGCTGTCTGAAATGTGCCTCTTGATCGGCTGATAGTTAACACGTCCTGTAAATGCTATGATGTTTAAAAGAAGAGGCTGTAAAATAACTCAGATTAGGGATATTGTGTAAAGTTGTCTCATGCATCTCATTTATGCAGTGGATCATCACAAAGTGCATTCCTATTGAAATCACTCATGAAAAATCAAGGCTTAATCTATGCCTTTGCTAAGCAAGAAATGCAGAACTCAAGCAACCCACCACGATACATCCTGTCGTTCACTGCAAAACAGAAAGGAAAATTCAATATTGTAATAGGACAAGCACAGGAGGGACAAAGGACAGAACACTTTGCTAGAGTTGAGCGATACAGAGATCTCCTGCCAACTGCATTTTGCAGTACAGACTGTCCCAGACTTCCCTGAGAGGTTACTGACCCTGCCTCCCCACCTCTCCCCCTTGCTGGAGGTTGCTGCCCCGTTGCACGTGGGCCTTCACGAACCAGCCTTCAAACAGCAGGACAGTTTGAGGCAGTGACTCGATGGCCGCTGCAGCTGGCCCTGCCTATGACTGAGCCATCACATCCACAGCCCAACACACCTGCAGTCAGGCTTTCTCACTCTAAATCACGGCAGTTTTGAAAAACTGCCAGATTCTACATCTCACACTGAGATGAACGGTCTGTCCTGCTTTGTGCCCTTTGCGCTCAGAGGTGGCAGAGAGCAGCGGGAGCCACTGGTGGGCAAGTTCCTTTCCTCCTCCAGATGCAACCCCTGGGAACTGCAGCAGCTCTCCTGTAAGAGGCAGCTGGAGGTGGCAGGGTGCGTGCTCTGGCTCGTTGCTTCTGGTCACCCACCAGAGGCTGAGAAGGATTCAGAAATTGGATAGGGAAGAATCAAAATAAGTGGAAACGGGACCAAGACTTTGGAGAACAGAGAAAGTGGACATTGAGGCCAATCCTAAAGTTACAAAAAAGTGACATGTGAGGACACCACAAATTCCAGTAGTATACCCATTTAATTTGGCCTCAATTTTTCCCAGCTAAAAACGCATAGATGAGCTTCAGCACTCTTCCGATTGACACCAGCACTAGAACTCAAGATTTATCTAACCTTTATCGCTGTCACAGCTGAAGAACCTCACCTCACCATACCCGTTTTCCAGCAAAAACCTTAAGTCTCTATACATCTCTAGCATTTTCAAGGAAATGGTGACAAGAACAATTTTAAAATAAAGATAAAAATTAAAATTATCAAAATCATATATGACAGGAGAATGCCTCAGCACTGAAAGGTGCCTGCCATGCCTTGTGTTGTCTTAGGTGATCTAAATACACAAATATCTCAGTTACAGACTGTGAAGTTGCTTTACAGACGAGAAATTCTGAAATGTGCTCTTACATTTCTCCTTTTTTGATGGTGAGATTGAGTCAATGACCATTTTCTTAGATTAAATGCCATTTCTCAAGTGTTGTACTGATTATGTGGGGGGAAAAAAGTTTAGGAAAGCATGACTGAAAACAACAGAATGTAGAGAGAGAATCATATTCTTGTATGTGGTCACACATCCCTTTTGAAATATATAGAAAATCATGATTAAAGAAATGAATTTATGATTCATTTCTACCTCCAATTTGAAATGCAGTTAATGGACAGCAACTGGAGTTATGAACTGTACTGAGAGTTTCTAATGCATCCAAACACGTAAGAGCCTGCCTTAGCATGAGATACCACACCTGCTCTACCCTCACAGCAATTTCATTTATATCAGGAATTTCTGACCAATATAGCACCTAAAGCTAATACAGGCATGGTTTCCTGACACGCAGAATAGCTGAGTTACAGGCAAGAAACTAAGACTGGCACCTGCACGCTTTAGAAAATGGGATTTGTTGGGAGCAGCTGTTCCCTGTACCTTGTTCCTGTTTTCCTGTTTAAAAGGAAATCTCCGAAGGAAGGGATGGCACTGGCTGACACAGCGGCTGACACTGATTCAGCGTGAAGTCCCTGGGAGGACTCTAACACACCAACCCAGGGGCACTGCTCTGCTGAGGCAGGGCTTTGCCCGCGGGCTCCCAGGCGTGCAGTGACCAGGCAACCTCGGCTCAGCGCCGGCAGCAGCGGGGGGGGGGGGGATCCGAGCTCAGGTCTCCAGAGCAGGGAGGACATTTAAATAGCCATCTAAAAGGGAATGGCTAATGACAACGTATGACAAACAAAACATTCAGCTTCATGGTAACCTATGCACACATTATCACCTCTAACTTAAGCAAACAAATTGTCAAACAGCAAAAAAAAAGTGCCATTTTTCTCTGATTATTTTTGTTTTTTTAAATTTGGGCAGAAATCAAGCGAGAGCCATGATCTGACCAAATTTAATTTTTAAAATGCATATTGCTATTGTCTTTTCTCATTTTTATTCTTTTCAATTGTGAATTATACAATTGTGATTATAAACTCCAGATAGTAAATGTGCTTTTCCAGACTGTAAAAAGAGAGATGGGCCAACTCAACCTGAGAGTCCACTAATTGAGACTGACTTGAAAAGCTTTAAGATCAGGCCACCGACCTCCACTAGTGGAATGTGTCCTTTCTCCATCCTATTTTTTGTTGAGAAAAATCATTCCTTGGATATCCCAGTTATAGCTTATGAGTGAAATGGGAATTTGCTGTTGACATGGGTGAGGTCAGAATTTAACTTGGTAACTTTAAATTAAAAACTGAATCGGATCTTCTGCATTTTTAGCTGGGGTGAAGGCTCTTCCTAGCAGTGGCTCTGTCATCCTACACCTACAAGTTCCTTAGCATCTCCTGCAAAAAGATCTGCCTTCTGAGATTTTTCTGAGTAGCTGCTGCCACTCTGCTGCAGTAACTGACCACACGCTGGGGTCTGGACAAGCAAACACAATGACAGAATTAACTGTAAAGGAAGCAAATTTATCACTCCTAAGTCTCAACGAAACACAAAAGATTGTCATTGAAGCTCCAATTCAGTGAAGAACTTAAAACACGTGCTCAACTGGAAAATATGTATTCCTTGTCCCCTTGTTTTACAGGGATATTTTGCTACGTAAGACGTGCCAGTGCTTGGCCGCCTGAAAGCCAGTTAACTGAGCCTGCACGCAGTTGTGTGGTGATTAAGAATAATTTTACAAAAGTCTAGGAAATTATTATTAGCTGTTTTAATAAATGCCTAATCAATTGGCAATTACACATTACTCTGGACTGCGAACCATAAGAGGTCTGACAAATAGTGTCTGTAATGTTCCCATAAAATTGACACATAAAGTACAATAATTTCACCCATTCCTAAGGCTTGCCTGCACTACTGCAACTTTTCTTTCCAGCCTAAGGCACTTCTATACCCAGTATTTATACATGCGAGATAGCTCACCCCTTAGATTTGCTGCAAGTCCCCCATGAGAACAGACTTGCGATTTGCAGCACAAGAGTCTGGTTAAGGGCATCCCAAAATCTAGGAGCACTTGACCAGCGTAACATACAGAGAACCAGAACTATGCGCTGTGGGCTGTTACCAAACATTTTTCAACCACAGAAACTGTCATGAGAAACACAAATATCTTTGCAATTTTGCATGTGATCAAACAATATTTCTGAAGAACTGGAAACCTTAAAATTGATAAAAATAATAATCTTTTAAAGTTCTCATTTAAAATACATGACATCTTTATTTTCATTGTTTAACAAGACAAAATGAGAATAAAAGTAGGTTATCAAAAGTGGGTGCTGGCATTCATACCTTTTTGTAATTGGCATACACATAATGTATATGAATAGCCACACGTTTCTAGTGAAAGACTATGAACAAACACACATACATATACAGAGATATATAAACATACTATACATACATACATGAGTGAATATACATATTTATGTGCATACAGTATACAGACAAGATACTATACAGGTACAGTAAGTGCAATATACTGTATAAGGCTATACAAACACCGAGAGAGTCTGGTGAAATGGTGACAACCATGAGAACAAAGCTCAAATGGTTTGTGACTTGATGCAGATGGTGGGGAAAACCTCGCTGTTCCGTGTCGTGTTTTATGCATCGGACACACACAGTTGGAACAGAAACATGGTACAATACATTCAGTTCATATACAAAAAAGGTAAGACAAGTGGGGGTGCATGGAGGTAACTGAAATGTGCATGAGCAGACAAATAAGGTTGTTCTACCTAGAATACAGCGTTTGGTTCATTTACAGAGAATGCCTATATATAAACCCATGCTTTCATGAATTCATGCCATTTTTATTTCTATTTTTTCCTTTAAGAATATTATAAAATTCTTGCCCTGAGTTAAACATAAATACACACAGAAAAGGGGGCGGAGGGGGAAAGGAAATAGCATGCTTCTGGCTTTTTTTTTTTAAATATTTTTTTAACCAAGGCACAATGTCTTCAATAGTGGTTGCAAGACCATTTGAAATAAACTTAGCAATTGCTATTGTTCTGGTACTGCACCCTTCTTAATGTGACTAAACTAATTGTTTGCACACAAAAGTCTCAGAACAAGTTTTGAAGAGAATTTACAAGATTTAGAAGAGAATAAGTAAATTTATGAGAAATGCCTTAAAGAGAGATTCCCTGAAGAGGAAGGAATGCTACCAAATGAAATTCCTTTATAGGCAACTTACTGGTGTTTGGATTGAAATTATTTCATAGAAATTATATTGTATATTTGTTTAGTGTTACTTTAAGCTGTTACCTATTTTTAGTAGAACCATGTACAATGCTGTAAGAGCCAGGTAAAAGTGAGAGGAAGAACTTCCAAATTATTTTTAGTTTCTTGTTGTAGGCAGGACAGGAGAGTGGGCTCACTGGTTCAGTGTTTTATAAGCTGCAAGAGACAGTAGCTTAGGAACATGTCTTCAATCGGACTGTAAGACTTACAAGGCATGTATCTCCCCATCTCATCAACCTGTGCAAGTCTTTTATTGGAAATACTAATTATTAGTTTCTATATATATCATATTACATTCTACATATCCATGTACAAGCCTGACTCTCAAAAGAAAGGTCTGATGCAGAGGCCATGCTTGGCTGTTGCCCCCATGTCCGAGCCCTCTTTGCAGGGCTCCAGAGGCAGATGGTTCTCACCAACTTCCAGGGGCTCTGGGGGGTAACTCACCTTCCGGGGAACAACCGCCTACATCGTGCTGCATCTGCTCAGCGTCTGTCCCCACACGTTTCCCAGTTGATCTAAGACTATTTTTCAAAGCACTGAAACCCACTGTCCCAGCCCGAGCAAAACCAAGCACAAGACAACAAGCCCCTGAAAACACAGACGAGATCTTCCTGTGCCTGTCCTATGCCTTTTAAAGAAATTGTAACTCCCAGTCTGAGAAACAACTAGGTAAAAAAAGGAAAATGCGTTGAGCGTGAAATGAAAACCCTCATAAATGCTATATTTCATTCTTTGTCAGAATATTGTTTTATTTGAAAAGTCTCAACAACTTCTGTGAGGGAACAAGCCTCCTTCTGTACTCTGCTGGCAAGCATACAAAGCCCGTGCAGGAACAAGAAGAGATCAGAGTAAGGGAATGGAATATTCTTCCCCCCACTCTCTCCCATCAGAGCTGAAATAGCAGCAGCCACACCAGCTGTCAAGGGTGAGGACAGGTATGAAGACAGACTCTAGGTCTGGAGCTCTGAGACTGGTCACTCTGTTCCCATCTCTGATATCGTCTTTCCGTGGCATTACTTTCCCTACAGCTGACCTGCCCTCACCTGTCACTGCTTCCCCCTGGAACATCTTTTTTTTTGCCTCAAACCTGACCTGTTGAGCAGTATGGGGGAGAGCCACCAAAGCCAAGCTTGGGTCTTGGGACCTACCATGACAGCAGGGTGTGCTCGGATCCACCTCTGGCTGCTCGGCTTCCCTGGCGCCGTGAATCACAGACCACCTTGGTGGTGCGAGGGCTGCTGAGCACACGTTCTCTCACGCTCTTAAATCAGAGTCCTGGAAAAGCAGGGCCCAGAGATGCCATGACCTGCTTCTGCTGCATGGCCAGCCCAGCTGAACGTTGACAAAAAGATGTTGGGACAGCAACAGCAGGGCTGCCTGCCAACAGAAGATGGCTTTGACACATTTGCTTCTTGTGCCAAGCAGTCAGGCGTGCCTTGGAGGTGAGGGATGATGGATGTGGCAATTCTACATCCACTTCAAGGTCTGCATTTTCTTTTCTTTCTTTCTTTTTTAATAAGTCCTCTCTATTTGCAGTTTGTATATTTAGAAACAATTTGCTCTGCTCTGGACCCATGTTGCTGATTATGTAAGACCAGATTCAAGCCGAAATTCAACACAATGCAACGCGGAGCCTTCCCTAAAGCATTAACATTCCTGTTGCTGCTCTCATCCAAAATGTTGACAGCATATTTAGCTGGACTGACGAGGGCAGAATTTTGCCTTTCTTGTGTGCAAGAGATTTGTCCTTGCAGGGAAAAAAAAACAACAAACCAAACCTCAACTGCGTAAAGTGATCCAGCTGCTCCCTCTCGTGGGCACGGGGATCTGCTGCGCTTTGCAAAGGCACAAAAGCAAACTCGGAAATCCTGACTCACAGATTGGTATCAGTGCAAACACCCCAGAAGTTTGTGTGACACTTCAGGACACAGCTCACGCCCCGGGCACCTCTCTCTAGGCAGTGGCAGTCAGTGTGATGACGCATGTCTGGCCCTTATGGACGTTCAGCCTGAGCAAGAAGGCAAAATCCTATGGCTTTGGAGGATCCAGATTTTCAAATGCACTCAAGGCCAGAGGCTGGTAAACTCCAGACGCCATCTCAAGCTAAAAGTTGGCCTATGTCCTGTTAGTGAAGTGCTTGTGCCATGGGTTTCTCTCTGTACCCCACCGTGGGTCCTTCCATGTCTATCCTCCCAGGTAGGACCAAAAGGAATTTCTTCCTCCCAGCTATATGCAACACCAGCATCCACAAAATTCAGTCTATGTCTACATTCTTTTGTTTTCACTTACACAGACGCTAAAGACTTCTCTCCTGGAGGCGCTGGACTTCTCCATGAGAGGGCCATTTGAGAGAGAGACATCATTTGTAAAATGTTCCTAGTAAAATTTACCTGGTTTTAGACATTCAAATGCATTTTGTTGTATTAGTGGCATATAAAACTAGTTAAAATCAGTCAAAAATACGGTAGATTGGACTCCAAATAGTTTTTGCACTTTCTGACTTCACATAAACCAAAGCTTAAGCAATTCCTGACAGTCACATACTTAGCAATCTACTCGCATCTGCAACTGCTTACTTTCTCATCTCTTACACTGAGATTACAAATCCTTGGGGTAAGGACAGTCTTTGTTCTACACACATTGTCTACCAACACAAGAACCTTATTTATGCCTCTGACTCTTAGACACCACCACAAATGTCATTGTGGTAGATCCTAGTGGCCAACATCATTAAGCAGGTTTTGGATGCAGTGACTATCCCAAGCCTTATTAAAGGTGATGGTTAAACATAAGGAGTAATTTAGTCCCTTTAGGGGAACAGCTTCACAGGCAAAAATAGAAGCTACCATCCAAAGCAATAAATAGTGTATAGAAAGTCCAGACCAAAATCCCATGGGACTCTGATTACAGAGGGAGAGGCACAAGACGGTTCCCACACTGTGGACATACATTTTGAATGAAGAAGAAGATCAAGTATCAAAAAGGAACAACCATAATCTTGGCTGCAGGAGCACAGAGTCAGATCTCAGAGGCATTGCACTGGCTGAAGCGGAACACTTGGCATTTACACACAGGGAGAAGAAGAAATTGATTGCCAACATCCCCTGAATTGTTTCCTATGTTTTGCTATTCTTTATCCAAAATACACAACAGAATTTCAAAACTTCTGAAAATTAGAGGAAAAAAGAGGGACAGAGAAAGTCATACCAGAGTGTCAATTAGTCCATAGCTAGATACTTGTCAGTTAGACAGGAATTTGGGACTCTTATCTCCCCTGAGATCTTTAACCAGCAGCCCAGGGGGATCTTTTGCCTTTTGGCCCTAAGAATATGACAGAAGTTGGATCTTTCATTGTAAATCCTTCTCCATTACTAGAACCACAAAAGCAGAATCACAAGAGTTTGATTTAGCTTCAGATCGTGACTCGTCAATGAGGGCATCTAGAAAATATCTGAAGTGCTGAGCGATAACACGGGTTTATGCTATGTAGCAGACAAAAATTCTCTGATTAGCATGCATTTTTTTTTGTTTGTTACCATTTCCCTAGTATTGAAAAGGGATGAAAGAGTACTTCAGTGTACAGAGCTTTCCTTCTACCTGCAATGACTATATTTCTTCCCCTTAATGGAAGTTAAAAAAAGACTGCTGGGATCAGAATATGGAACAGCAGAGCTTGATTTATAGGTGCTCATTTTTCAGCAGCAGAATTCATTAAATGCAGGTGCCCTACAAGTGCAGTGTGTGTACTGACTGCTTGGCACTCTTGTACACTGTTGCTGGGGAAAATGGCAACTTTAGGCCGAGAACCACAGAAGAGCACAGATGCTTTGTTTACGCTCACAGAGTAACAGAGCCCATACGCTTTCGGATGCACATTTGCCAACTAAAGCACGATAATGTCAAATCATTGGGGAAATATTTTGTCTAGGTGCCTTCAAAAATAAATTATAGTCACAATAATAACAATTTACCCTTCTTGCACTTATTAATTACAGGGTAACCACAATGTTTACAAAGCATACAAGAACTATAATATGCTTTGTATATCATTAAGAGTTGGGCTTGTGATATGTAGTTGACCCAGTAGAGAGTTGCTCACGCACTCAGGCATGAGATGAATAGTGAGCAGCTTTGCTGCAGAGAACTCAGTACCTGTCAAAATTTAACTCTAAATTACTTAAGTTTTGTAAGTGTCCTACAATGAGCTCATACCACAACTGACCTACAGGGTGTTGCTCTAAGAATGCATGTGGAAAGATCTCTCGTCAGTTTTAATGCTAAAATTTTTTTCACGATAAAGTGCCTGTGTTTTAACTGCATTTCGGTTCGCACCTCAGTATTGAGGCTGAAACAAAACGTTACCTAAGCTGTCGTGTGGAAGAATTTCGGGTTTAGCAGGTGAGGCTGGTTGCAAGCCTCCTCCCTCCCTCCCTCCCTCATGCCAGCTGATGTGGCGCAGGGCTGTGCCTGGCACCCATGGGTGCTGGTGGGAGTGCAGCCACCCTCCCGCGGGGATGCAGGTACAGAAACGAACACGGCTCATGACGACTTCTGCACCAGGTTCTTGCAATTATTTGACACAACACTTCTGATTCCAGCCAGCGGGGAAAGAAAAAAACCAACAAACCCGACGCATCAAAACCACGCTTCCTAAAAGAAATAATTTATCTCCCAGAAAAGTCAGGCGAAGTTCCTACAGGATCTGGACAGGTTTTACCTTCCCCGAGGCTGTGCAGGGCTTTGTCACCAGCAGCGTCAGGCAGGAGCCCCGCAAGCCGGAGAGAAGCGGCAGGGCCCTCGCTGCCGCTCCCCCTGGCTCAGCGGGCACCGCTCGCCCAGCAGCCCCGCTCCGCCTCCCGCGGCTCCCGGGGACCCGAGAGCCCCGCGGGGACCGGAGACGCCCCGGGGCGGGCACGGCGGACCCCCTCCCTCCTCCGGGCGCGGTGCGGCGTGCGGCCGCCAGGCGGCGCCAAGCGCTGGCCGAGCGGGGCGCGGCGGGGCGGGCGGTGTGGGGCGTGTCCCGGCCTCCCTCCCTCCCTCCCTCCCTCCCGGCCTCCAACAACGCAGGGATACGCAGGAACGCCGCGGACAGACGCGGGTTTCCACACAGAACCCAACTGCCCGGGGTGTCCCCCCCCCTTCCCCACCTCAGCCCGGGCCCGCCGAATCGGCGGCGCTGCCCCCGGCGGGTATCCTGCCTCCCGTTCCCGGCTCCGGGAAAGGTACCGTTTTTTCCTAATCCTTTCGGATTATTCCAAACCGCTCATTCTGAACAGTTGCTAAAGTGCATTTTTGCTCAGGACTGCTCCGGCACAGACCCAATAAAGAGGGTATTTTCTTACATTCTTGCTGAACATAAAGCAGCATGAATTATACCTCGCTCGGGCCAAATGGAAATAAATACGATGACAAAACCCCTTCCCAGTTGCCTATTTAAAGCCAGAAATTCTGCTTTCTACTTCTCTACCTACATGAACACATTATAGAATGGTGGAAAAATCCTGGTCTGTTGCTTTCAGGACTCCACAGAGCTTGGATTTCCATTTCCTTGGAACAGCTCCCTTAGTGGGGGGTCAGACAGCAAAGAGCCACCCTACTCACCCCAACACCGCTTCAGGTTCCTGCTGTCCCCTGGGCACTGCTAGCCAGTCTGACTACCAAATTCGGCAGGAGGGAAGATGCCAAAAGCACGTCATTTCAAAGATTAACCGTAGGTAGGACTCAGCTGTATCACCTGCATGGCTTCTCCCTAACACTCAGCACCTGTGGATCAAGTCTGAAAAGGTATAAATTTCTATTACGTGGCACTGGAAATTTTAACAACTGTTATCTCTTCAGCGCTAAAAGTCCAGGAGCCTCTAACATGCACCAGGAATGATCCCAGCCAGCTTTCCACAACTGACAGGGGTGGTTAAATTAGGAGGATAAACTACCAGGTTATCCAGGATAACAGATACACAGCTCTACATGCTCACCAAGGGACTAGATAGGCAAATACCCTCTGCAGGTGCCTCTCTTCATGTGGGAAACCTGTATTATACCCCAGATTTAGACATCTCAGAGGTAGGTAGGATAGATCTCAGCTAAGGAGTACACTTGATCCTTTATACAAGTCTGTTTTACTATTTAGCTACCTAAATACAAATTTAAGGAGCAAACTTGCATCTAAAGTTCTTGCCTATCAAAGATACTCACGCAAACTATTGATGGATTCATTTGGTACAAGACAATAATTACACAGTCAAGTCCATTCTGTGAGTGGGAGGCCTTTCCCCTTTGCTATATTATATTCAGATAAATCATAAAATAAGTGAAAGCTCTTCTCAGTTTTGGAAGGTAATGATTAGTTTGTCCTTCACGTTGTCCTGTTCACTGATGGAGTCCTATGAGGGAAGAAAAATGCTGTCTCAACTTGCTGGAAGCTCAGGAAAATACCAGGCTAGTACTGAACTGAGCTGCCTTTTTTTTTTTTTTTTTTTTTTTTAAATAAGCCACAGAAAATTTCCTGTTGATTCTGATCTATTTTCTAGCTTTTCTTCATTCCTTCAATGCCAGTTGAAACTTCCTAATTCATAGCTGTCCATGTATCTTCATTCCCTCCCCTCTGAGTCATTCCTTCTAATCTCAGCATGGCTTCCGGATTTTACTTTGATCATCACTGTACAGAGTTTAAATCTTCTTTCCGTGCTTAAATTGGAGCTAGATATCACTGCCCAGTCCTCCCTGCAAGAAGACACCAGACCTTAAGAGGCGTGCAAAGCCTCAGAAATAAGATAGCACACCTCAAGGAGACAACAGTAAAGGACAGTGCTGTCTTCCCACTGAACTGCAAGTAAGTAACAGGCAGCATGAAGTGAGGCTGCGTGCTTGCAGATAAGGTACACAGTTTTGTGGAAATCTGTCTCAAAATAGGCTCTGCTTTGCAGAAAAGCTTAAATACTATATTGTAACCATCAGGCCTTTTGTTTTCAGGGGCTGTATTTTCCTTCTGATTGTGGATCTTCATTACAAATGTGCACTGTTGTGCTGCTGTGCAGCTTGATGGATATGATTTTCCAATAGCTGTCTACATCTTAATGAAAACAAACTTCCCTCTGCAAAATTCTTTTGCAGCAAAATATCTAGCAATAGTTACACTGGCTCCTTTTTCTTAAAATGGAAACCAGTGGTTTTTTGGTGAGCTGAAGGCTGTTTGGGAGAAGCCTGGCAGTGACCTAGAGAAGATTTTATGTACATTAAAAATATGGATGCAAGATGCTCTGTTCTCCAGCAGAGGGACTTCCACAGCTCAGCATGCGTTTTCTTCTTTTGTGACATACATACTGGGTGCACATGTATCCTGCACGCAACAGGGATTTTTGAGTCCAGTAATAGAGTGTAATCTTTTGTTACCCTGAGATGAAGATGTGGAGAATGATAGGATGCAGAGAAATATCACTGTTTCACAGTGATTCCTGTGACTCCAAATCCTGCTTACTTTGCACAAGTGAATGATTTTTGTTGACTACGGGGGTGTCCTGACATAGAATAGAATCATAGAGTTGTCTAGGTTGGAAGGGATCTTTAAGATCATCAAGTCCAACCATCAACCTAACACTGCCATCTACCCATCTTTTAAATACCTCCAGGGATGGCGATTCCGCCACTTCCCTGGGCAGCCTGTTCCAATGTTTGATAACCCTTTTGGTGAAGAAAGTTTTACTAACATCCAATCTAAACCATGACCGAGCATTTAACCACTGCAGGGTGAAACACCACCTACAGAAGTCTCAGGCACTGACACAGAGGCTCCAGCAACATAGGTGATGAGTTATTTATTGGGACATCCTAGGACCATGTTTACGCTACTTTATAAACGTCACAAGGTGGTTAAATTCTACTGTTCTCTGTCTACTTGGATACAAATGACTGGTACTTGTTTTCATTCCCATATAAAGGCTGAAATCAGATGAACTTTCACTATTTCTAATTTTATTCAGACATTTCTTATCTCCAAGATATAACTTACTGTACTTTCTAGAACATTTTTCCATTCCCCATTTTTCCATTCCCCATAAGATCTCTGCTAAAATCAGAGAACCTCTACAAGACATTATGTGATATGTGACATTTCTCTGCTACTTACACTCCTCTCTTTAAGTTATTTGTATTAAGATACGTATCTAGGAAATACAGCTATGTGCTGTAGCTCAAATGTATTCCATGCTTCAGCCATATTACAGTTCCAAGCTCTCCACTTGACTTTCTCTGCTACTTCCTTAATTTCTTAAACTTTGTCCTTACACAGTCAATAACTTCAATAAACTTACATTTATCTTTCAGTTTACATTGAGTCAATTCACGACTTCATCCAAGGTTACTTCCTACAATCAGCTCTCTCAAAATGCCACACCATTTACCAGAACTAAGTACAGAATGACATGCTCTCAATCTGGCTCAGCGTGCTGGTAACTGCTGACTTCCAGTACACCGCAGAATTTTAACGTGTTCTCCATCGGAGCCCAGCCACATGATAAATCTCTGTTTATAAACTCCTTATTTTTATTTGTAAGTGATCAGTATAATGCTTACCATCAATATACCATAAATATGTTCTGTGAATATCAACTGGTTAATCCTCACAATTCCTTCACCAATAAACAAACAAGAAAATAAGGCATAGAGGAGTTAAATGTCAATAGTTACATAATTAGTCGATATTTCTTTGGAATTATAATTTAGGTTTCCTTAGATCAGATCTATTTTTAACCACTAAGCATCCTCACCACTACCTTGAATGATTCTGTATCCTTGAGAGCTCAGTTGCAAACTTGATTTTTTTCTCAAGTTAACTATTTTGAAAAACATCAGTTTGGGATCCATGAAGATTTGAGAAAACTGGTTAAAAGTAATCTGCCCTTTCTCGGATCTTGTATCCCTGTACGAATGCTAGCTGTGCCCATGTCATCAACAAAGAGGAAAGCCTAACTGCTGATTATGATGTGGTTAAGGAAACCAGTATCAATGCAATCAATAGCCACAGCACACGAAAAGAAATACCCTGTCACATTCAGAATGGGCTAACGACCCAGCCATTTCCAAACACATTTCACCTGCCATAGATTATTTGCACGTTAAGACAGAATAGGCATATAAAGAACACAATCAAAGTAATGTTTGTATCTCCCATGGAGATAATGAGACTTCTGTCATTCAAATGGAATCAGGGTCAAATCCACACCTTTAAAAATTATGTCATCGTAATAAAGGACGACTTAATAGATGGACAATAAGAGAGTGACAGCTTGAAGGAAAGACTTACAGGGAGAAAAATCTTTTTACTTGTTTTTCTTGTTTTTCATGAAGCCATGTCCATACCATACATTATTCAATTAACAAGATCACTCTCTACAGTCACTTGACAATTCCTCTTATCCTCTTTGTTCCTTTCTTCTGTATGAAGTGAGGTGGATTTTTCCTCCACAGTTTCAGTGAACCCTGACTGCAGCTTCTAAGAGGCTCATTATCTCTTTTATCACATCAGCTTCTGCTTTCAAGGCTTATTGTTTAGTTCTTAATATAAACTGAGAGACTAAAATCCCTTCAAAACACCCAAGGTGCCTTTGCCACTGAGTAACCAGCAAAGCATCATGTCTGCTGTAAGACTCATCTAATCAAAAATCACATACTTCATGAACACTGGGACATTGAAAACCTTTGGAAGTAAAATTACCCTAATTTCTTTCTTAGATGAAGGAACACTTGACGTGGTATTTAAGTGGGCTGTCATTTTGAATCTCCACTATGAATTTTATTTTCTTATGTAAAATATGCTTTAGAAATGTGCAAGGTTCTGTTAGGTATTGTGTCCAGCCAGGCTCAGAAGTAATAGAATAGTATCGGTTTTGCAGGTTAAAGAATTTTAACTTGTATGGACTAGGCTACCCAAATAGAACCTTTCTAACAAGTAGTTGGATGTCTGGTTTGAATAAATCAGTCATACTAATTTGGTCAAGACCTTCTAGAAACAACTCACCAAGCTACAAACAAATTAAATATGTGATTATTGAAAAGCAATCCTCAATTTTCCACTCAAATCTCATTGAAATTCAATAGGATTATGGGGACTAATTCCCTGAAAGTCAATCAAAAACTCACCATCTAAATAAGGGTGTTTGTGTGTGTACACACATATACGTATAGGCACATATATACATATATGTTTATGTCTCTTTGTGCATATGTATTGGGGCTCTAATTGACAAGCGGCTGAATATGAGCCAGCAGTGTGCCCAGGTGGCCAAGAAAGCCAATGGCATCCTGGCTTGGATTAG
>JAOQGH010000051.1:18966607-18995134 GCA_025769975.1 Gallinago jamesoni
GGACGTGTTTAAGAGTCGTTTAGATGTGGTGTTGGGGGATATGGTGTAGGGGAGAACTTTGTAGAGTAGGGTAGATGTTTGGACTCAATGATCCCAAGGGTCTTTTCCAACCGAAATGATTCTATGATTCCATGTATACCTCCCCACACACACAGTGTTGTGTAGGCCTGTACATGTACACACGAGTGATGCAATACTGGCGTGCTTTGAGCTTGACAGAAGGCATTCACATTATGTTTAAGCGAAACCTCTTCTCTCAATTGCTAGTCTCAATAGCTAGTTCTGTCAAACTAATAATACAGGTCTGCGCAGCAAAATGATACAATATCCGTATTAGCATATAAAATAAAGGTAAGTATAGGTTTCCCATGTCTTTATTTCTTTTCTATTTTCTTGCTAAATTTGCCAAACCCAAACACTTTCATTTCTTTCTCAAGGGTCTAGGTGGAATTTTTGTTTTTGATGAGGAGAAAAAAAGCGCATCTCTGTTAAAGATTCAAGGAGATGTTACCCTTTTGATTTGGTTTTTGATTCCTATCAATATACAATAAAATATAACTACTGTGGACTATTTAATAGTCCTGTAAGTATTACATGGCCCATAGCTGAAGAGAGTCTAGTTGCCTTAACTAAACAAAATAACTTGCTGTAAGAGCAGTTTTCAGGACAGTGCTAAATCATAGTGTAATACAATCATGCATTAAGCTCAAAACAAATGTGAGACTGGCACAAATATTAAAGTACATCTAGGCAGAAGGCAGGTATGTACAAGTCATTGACAAACATTGGTGCAAGTGCTTTAGACAAGACATTTAAAGGAAATTTACATAAAAACATAGATTAAATTTATCAAAGATTGATAAATTTTAAAGACAGTAAAAAAGTACAGAAAACATGAAAAAAAAAAAAACCCAGCCAATTCATACAGTACAATTTTACTACATTTATATTACAGAATGAAGACAGAAAAGGATACAAGGAATTAAGAGGAAAGAAAATTCCACTGGTTGTGGCCAGTGGAATTTCGTTGCCAATGAGAGATGCGCACACACAGATGCACGCACACGCACAGAAAATAAAGACGAACACCAAAAAATCATTTACTGTTACAAATGACAGACACAGAGGTGAGAAACATTTGGCATGTTGCAGCACATGAAGTCATTCACGATTGGCTAACGATGGTACCTGGCTCGGCTGAAGATCACTGGCTTGCCTGAGCGGAGTAACGGATGGAGGAGGCACACCTGATGTGGACGCAGACCGACCTAATCTGCAACTTGATTTAGGCTCTGCAAAGGAAGAGAGAAGAAAACACACCAGTGAACAGGAGGCGGGTTACTGCTGCAGTAAGCTGAAATGCAGTGGACCCAGGATTCCCCTGAAACAGAGACTCCAGGCTTGGATTCTAGTTAGAGCTTTAGGCATTTGGCTGAAGCATGAACAGAAGTTGAGATCAGAAGAAGGAGGATTAAGACAGAACCCATTCCATGTCCTGGCCTTTTTCCTCTCCTCTAGCATCTCTGAAGCTGAAGTATAGAGTGTAAAAGAGAAGACGGACAGGAAGCATATAAAGGAAGCCTTTTTTTGCCCACCCAGCACCTTTTTCTACTCCTCATAAAATACAGCAATGATTAAGGGAGTTACAGCAGATTCTGTTTTATCTGTCCACCCCAGAGCTGAGGGAGATGGTAGCCCAAAGATGGACTGTGCTGAGGGAAAGCATGAAATGCCAGAAAATGAAGGAGGGAGTGTATTAAAGTGGTGACGATACTGTCACTTGTGAATTTAGAATGACATCAAAAATACTTGGAAATCTGATGTTAATGGCATGGAATTGAGAGACAGAAACTAGGAATAACAGAGAGAAATCAGAACATCAACAGTGGCAAATTCTGAAGTCAGTTCCCCAGAATCAAGTCAATTACAGAAGCAGAGGTTGCCATGAGAGAAAGCTCTATTCCAGAGAAGAACTCTACAGAAATTAGATGGTTATTTCATTTTCCTTCTGCTGTTGTACATGGAGGCATTTCTCAGAAGGCTCCCCCTTGATTTCCAGCACAGGTTATTACTGTTAACATGCTGACACAAAGGTAACCATGCAGCTCAGGAGTCCTTAATGAAGGCTTTTGTGTCTGAGCCGTGCTGACACTGGTGTGCTACCCCAGTGTTCAACACCCCACATCTGGTCTAGAAGAAACTATCTTTTCCTGAGAAAAGTGTCTGCTGTTTTCTCCCCAAGAAAAATATTTGTCCCTTCATTTCCTGTTTATGACCAAGGGAACATCTCCTCTCAACCCATGACTTTGGTCTCAGATGAATGTGTTCATTCACCTCACAGTTTATAAGCCTTTCTCGTAACCCTGCACCTGTCTTTTCTATTTAGTGGGCAAACACTAAGACCAAGGAAATTTGCGCTCAGCAGACATAATTTGTACAGTAACAGACTCTCAAATTTAGCATTGATAGTACTGCTTTACCATAATAACAAGCAATTATAATAATACTACGCCTCCTTACAATGGATTTAAAGAATTCCTCAGTTCAATCTCATGTTCTCAAACAGAGAGGAAAGACCTATGACTCACGCAATCCTGGTGTAACAAGTTTGCCTTTGAAGCACGTGTTTTATCACATATCTTTTGCTTTTGTCTCTCTGAAATGCATTTTCTCACACCTCATTTATGCTGCTGCTTTGTCTGTGTTTGTTTTATACTAATATCTCTATTTTCTACACGAATCTCTACTATCATCACTAGCCACTGGTTGGGCCATTGTTGGAAAGGAATGTCCATCGCCGACCTTAAGGTCACTTGGCACATCTTGGAAATTTGAGGCAGCGGGCACATTGCACCACCAGCAACACACTGAAATGCGTTCTTCCAGTCTCACTGATGTTTTTTCACTGTCACCTTAAATGCTTATTTTCCTTGGATGTTTCCAAATTCAATAGGGTATGGAGAAGAGCTATCCACTTAAGCTAGAGCACTTAGACCAGTGAAAGCATCTGTATGGCTGAATATTCATCAACTAATTATTAATAGGTTGGTTAACATCCAGCTGGCTGAGCAGCAAAAATATTTATGCTGTTCAACAAATGCATTTTTCAATTCACTCATTCCTAGTCAGTCCATAGACATACCACGAGTCAACGCGGCAATAAGCATGCAGAAAGGAGCAGACTGATCTCCCCCATAACCTTGCATTTTGTACATAATCTGCTGGTTTGCTTTTTTTGGACTTGGGCAGTTATTCTGAAGGTTTGATTAGATTTGTTTGTGTTCTGATTTCACACTGTCTCTGTGCCAGACTTCTGACTGCTTCTTTCAGTAATATAGATAATGGATCTCATGTCTCTTCCCTCCTGGAATTTTGCTGGGGTTTCAGAGAGGACAAGAATTGGGGGATCTGTGGTTGTTTTTCCCTATTGCTAAATAGACACTCTGTTTTTGCTGCGACAAGCAGAATTAGACACCCAGCATGTAAAAAAGTCCAAGGCACTGTCTGCCATTGCTTCTGAATTGTTTTTTTTTTTTGCTTTGGGAAAGCAGAGAGAAGTGTCACAATTTCCAATTTGGATATATGTGCAACAACAAGAGACTACCATTTCCTTGCCAAAGAGGCTCCTTTCATCTGGCATCAAAGAAATAAAACCTATCACATACAGATGAAGTATTAGTTCCTTTATCTCCCTGTAATATATGTTACAGTATTAAGAAAACTATTGCAATTTCCATGGTGACCCTCACCAAGAGGTTTCAGAGATGGCTCCATCTAGCTTTTTTTTTTTCTTTAAGTTCAGAAGTTGGGTTATGCAGTGAAAGGGAAATGTAGGGGTTTTTTAATAGCCATTCCGTGGGTCTCGGAGGGAATATTTTTAGATGAAATAAATACTCAATTCTACTGTAGTTAGTGCTTTGAGTAACATCTTCACACTGCAAACTGCAGTAGTGAAAAAAGCGTCCATTAATGGTCTGTTGCCTAAGTGATGCCCAACTCACTGCTCTGTATTCTGCAGCATGTTATTTTTCAGCCGTGGACAGTTTATTCTCTGGGCTGAGGCTAACTGGATTTTGACCACTTCAAAATAATAATGATCACTTCAAAATAATAATGATCACTTCAAATAATAACTTCTACTTTGGGCTATCTAAAAAGTAGCAAGAGGTCTTCTTACATAATGATGTCCACTGTCCAGCCACTTTCAGTATCTTTACTTCTCAGTTTTCATGTTTTAAACGATCATTTCAGCTTGCCTGCAACGCCTGCATATGGACACTGATTCTGGTTCTGGAGTGAAAATGGGCTTTCCTATCTACTGCTGAGAATCTTGAAGGAAGAACAACTTCTGCCAGCAAATGTCAGGGATGTTTTCTAGTGTTTAATTCATGTTTATCTGATGTGGACAATACTGAGATAGCTTGGTATTAACATCTGAAACTAGTAGTCTTGAGACATCTTGAGAAGTCCCCTTTGCAACAGTAATGCCTGGTATGGAGTAGAGTTTTATCAGCCAGCCTGATAAGAACAAAGGGAAGGGTCTGTAGATAGCCGTCCTCTGAGGAGGACCCATGTGCTTAGGGTCCATGATAATGCAAGCTACAAACCATCTAGCTCCATACTGATAAAGTTAGCACAGCACCTCATCTCTGCACTGTGCTTCACTCCACTGTGTGAGTGGATCCTCTGGTTCTAAATCAAACCTGCCTGAAAGGGGGTTCCAGAGGCTCCACTCCAAACACAGGACCCTGTCTGCAACCACAGCCTCTTGTCACCGCTGTACACCACTCAAATGCTGACAAGGGCTACCAGCCCACTGCCAAGCTAGGGAACGCACAGGCGTATGCCTAAGTGCTTTACTGGACCGGGGCCAGGGGAGGCAGTGCAATTGAGTAGCCATTAGAGATGCCCGTTGCAATCAATGGGCAGCACGAGGTTTGAATTCAGCAGATTGTTCAGGGTAGCTAGAGAGCTGCATAACATATTTAGTTATGTTGTGTGCAAAAGTGTTCATAAGATTCAGTTCCTATATTTAAGTGTTAAAACTTTGGTGGTATTATTTTGCACAGCTTCAAATGACACATTCCTCACACTTTCTCCACAGATGGAGAGTCATGCTGGTAGGGGATGGCAGGTCAGCTGTGTCTCAGTCCCCTGCTACGTCACCTACAGCAGCCCCAACACTCCCAACAGTGCTGGTAGCTGGAGCCACAGCCACCTCAGCATGAAGCAAATCCACAGATGTGGTCAGCTGCAATGGGACCACCACTACTGGACTCTCAGGTTTAAGCTGAGTCCTGACAGTGCCAGTAGGGTTACACACAGACATAAGCCAGTGGACAACCCCAGAGGACAGCATCAAGGATGAGAATTTTAGGAGAGACTATCCAGCACAGAAATACAGGCTTTCCAATTACAAATAGGATTGCCTTGAAATTATGTACTTAATTATGTATTTAAGCACTCACACAAATGACTTGTTTTCCAAAAGTGCAAGTGCTGTCATCATAACTAAAGAGGTAGAGGCTTGGCTGGTTGTATTTGGGGCAGGGAGTGGTGTTGGATTTTCCTCAATAAAGCAGAGTGCTGAAACGCGACAAGATTTTATGGAAATATTTTAGATCAGTTTTATAGCAATGTGCTATGGTTTTCTATATTCTCCACAAATACAACAGCCTGCATGATTTTTATTTTTGGATCTTAACGGGAAGAGTTCTTTTATTCATCCAAGGAAGCCTTCATTCTGCCTATCCTAATCTTAATTCAAAAAAAATACTCTGGCTGTCACTTACATTGGAGAAGCTTCTTATCCTGTCACAGTCTCTTCTTTACACATGAAAAGAGAAATATTGCTTATTTGCTACAGCTGCCAAGAAGCACGTTTTGAATTAAACAAGGCGATGTGACAGGCTGAAAGTAATCACATGCAAAAAAGAAGAAAAAGACAACATGCATACTGGAAAAATGAATCACACCTATTATCATCATACTGGCCTGTCCATGTTGGTCTCCTAAAAAGAGATGAGTAAGCTGAAACATAACTTGAAATTACAAAACCTTAAGGTGGAATAAACTATCTAGTATTCTGTCACTTAAAAAAAAGTATTTAGGACTTCACCTGCAGAAGCTACTTAGTGCTGAAACAGAACAGCAGCATGTCAAACCAAACTGATTTCACAAAGGGAGCACTAAACCTCCAAAGGGAACTCGGTGTTACTACATATCCATAGGTCAAAAGCTTAGCAGGTCTCAAAACCAAGTCAGGTAATGAGAAAAAACATGTCTGCATTAGACGGGGTGTGTTTTAAATTAAGATTTGTTCTGACCTGTCATGTCTCAGTTCTATGTCAATGGCTGAGGCAATAAGGTAAGGAATAATCATATCCTACTGGCAGTGCTTTTTCCTTAAAATTTCTTGCTATCTTTCTCTGAAGTTTCTGGCATGGGCTACTGTCAATCTTGAGGCTCTGGATCAAAAGGAAAATTGTGCATTGTTCCACAGAGCTGTAACACCGCTGCTGCAGAGAGCAGCGTGTACTTCTACCGTCAGGCTCTGTGACTGTGTGATCCTCCAGCCTGGGTCATTGTGCTCTGGCTCGATGCCCTTAGTGGCCAGCTCCCACTACTACCCTCCTTTTACTTTGGGTGACAGGCACTGCTAGGGGAGAGCTTGTGTGCAGAGAACATGGATGACCAGTGTAAGCAAGGTCTAGAAGCATCGCATCTGGGGCTGGACCTTGTTGGTCAGGCTGCCCAGTAACATATACCTCCACCATTAATTTGCCTTCACTTGGAGAATCCTTGAGGATTTAGTAGTGCAGTGATACTCTGACATTGCCTGTGAGGAGAAAATTTAGGGGTTGGTAAAGGTACTCGGTCCTCTTTGCACGAAGAAGCCCTAGCCAGCGTGAACTGGTACTTTGCTGCTACTCCCTCCTTTACCAGTGAATGCATCTTGCACCTTGGGCTCCGCAGGCATTGCTCCATTCCCAAGGAGCTTTAAATTAACTATTCATTGCTTTTGCAATTCCATAATGCTAGCCAGTAATTCCAGTGAAGGGTGGGCATTTACTCCCTTCCTGATTACCTACAATGTTTTCAGCTAGAATGCTAATGGGCTGGCTGAGTGACAAGCTGATGGTGATTCAAAAACAGAGTGGAGTATCTGAGATTTAAAATGCAGCGCAGTGCCTGTCTCTAGCAGCAGGTGGCAATGCAAAACGCTTCATGGCTGCAGTTAGGAAAAAAGCAGCAACATTCCAGAAAATACTCTGCATAGCTCCTGGAGTGAAGTTAACACAGCCTTCTGTTTCACAGATCTCATTTGGCTGTTCACTATGATCGCACTGACTTTCCTAAATGCCAGCATGCCCCCAAACCACTTACGCTGCTTTCCGTAAGAAACAACAGGATGCCAAGAAACAGAAAGTGGCTTTGACAAATGACAGATGAGAAAACAATCAGGTGTTAGAGACAGTGATACCCATATGCACCTGACAGGCCAGGCTCATTTGAACAAAATCACCAGAAAGCTCAACACTCTGTTTGGAGATGGCTCATTCCCCCTCTGATCTTACCAGCGGGTGCAGAGATGGGGAGAACCCACAAAAAATCAGTTGTCTCACTCAGACATTCACTCAGATCACCTGTCCCACAGCAGAGCTGCCTGTTGAGCACATGGAAAGAGAGCAACAGCAACAACAAATGAACTGGGGACATAAAATCAGTCCTGATTTTATTTGGTCCTGTGGTAAATCTAAGTTCTAAATTCCTAGCACAGAATTACTATCTCCTTGACTCCAGAAAGCATTTGTTTCCATATAGATGTATCAAATCTCTCTTCTTGCATTCTATTACAGTTCTAATTTAATTGCAAAGAATGAACTGTTACAGTTCATGTACAAGTTCATTGAGGAGAACTGTGAACAGCATTCTGAATGCAATGCTCCACCAATTAAAGGTAAAACACGTTTCTGAGGCAACAGCTAGAGACACAGGGGAAAAAACATTCATAGCAGATGAGAGGCAATATTCATCAAATGAAATGTCATAAAAACTGCCGGGAAAGAAAAATCATAATCAGCTCTCAGATTTTAATCATAAAAGGAGTCAAAATTCAGCCAATACAATATTTCTGTAATTTTTCTTTGACAGTCCTAGATATAAAAAACAAAGTCACACTTAACTAAATCAAGGCATGATTCAACAGCTATTACAGCTTGCTGAAGCTGAATGAAGATTGAGGCCAAAATGTTTTGTCTGCTTTTGGAGATCAACTAGCTCTTTAAAATAAAACTATGCAGGAAGGTTGGACAGAAGAGCTGTATTTTGCTAAAAACTTTTTAATTTTCCTTTCTCTTCCATTCTGCTCTGTACTGTCGTCTCACAGAACTGAAAAGGTTGGTACACACCTTTGGCCTAGTTATCTGATGTCCTGATACTTTGATGTGTTATCTTTAAACACACATTTTACCTGCATTACTGCAGATGATGCTCTAATACACTGGGAAGAAAATTTTTAACAAAGATATGAGCTAATCTGGAAAATTCTTACCTACTAGGATGCTTTGTGAGAATAGACAAGTAAGCAAAAGGCAGTAACACCCAAATACTCTGTGCTAGAGTCATGACATTTGCAGAAAAGTCACTTTTGCTGCTCCCAGAGGACTGTTTGGGGGGGTCTGTAGAAAGAAAAGCTGGACTGCACAATTGCTGCAACTGGTAGGTCACATCAACAAACCTTATTCAAGTTATATACTGAGTTTTAGGTGTCATTTACAGCAATGCAGGAAAATATCACATAGGGTGAGCACCTCTGCTAGCTTGGCACTGTAAAGACTCATCTTTGCCACTGACTGCCCAGCAGATCTCTCCTGCAGGAATAATTTCTTGTTTGAGTAGCTTGTTCATGGTCTTATACTTACTCAACATTGACCATGAGGCTCCAATACTATACATGCCAACTATTTCTGAAGTGGGTATTTTTCACAATCCAAGCAATTTAAACAATAATGAATAAGCGATCCAAAATAATGAATTTACTTTTAATTGAACTGTCAAATCTCAAAAAGTAACAATGCAGTACTTATACCAGAGCTATATTTATTTGGTTACAGATGTCCATTCATGTATCAGTTCTGTTTGTCTTAGTGAATTAATAAACAAGGTTTTTAATGGTTTATGGCAATTCACTATTTTATACATATAAAATTTGTTGAATAAAATGGACAGGTATGAATTTGAGACTTCTGAAATCCGTAGTCACTTTCCTAGAAATTTATGTACAAGTATAAAGCAAAGGCTGCTTGTGTCCACTCGCTGCGCATATCAGTAAGACAGCCTTGTTTCCGCACAGTGTGTTTTTGTTACTGTATATATCTGAATTTATTAACTTCTCTCTGACGTGAGAGAGAGGTGTGTCTTTGCTAGTGTCTCTTTTCAATGTCAAGTGAAATTCCTTACTTCTTTTAAAATAGATGAATGGCATGTTTACATGCTTATATTACCTGGCACCATCCCAATCCTGTTCCAGAACAGAGCACAAGCAGACAGCACAATGCTTCTTAGTGTAGCAGCTAATGGGCAGGGCAGGTTCTAGAAGATATTCGGAAGTCTAAAGAATCCAAATGCTTACTTACATCTGTGTATCTTTAGAAATCCTTCAGCTCACAAGGAGATTCATGAGATCTTCCCTGCTCTGCTACTTGACATACCTGAGCTGTTGCTTCCGGCCAACATGGTTGGACTGACAGAGGATCTCCCAAGCCTGCTGGACACCACAGGCGGACCTGGCGTTCCATCCCATTCCTGAGCTTTCCCTGGCTCCCTGGAGGAAGCTGTCCCATGATGGCCTCCCCTCTCTTTGTTTTCCAGCTTTGGTAGTGGTTCAGTGCTGTGACTTCTGATCTTCAGCTCATCTAGTGGTTCTACAAAATACACAAATGCACATTACATTACAGAGTGTCTGCTAATCACGCATATCATATGTCAATCTTTTGCTCAATATTCCATATATACCAATCATAAATATTTTAAGGGCAATTTATATCAAAATTTTACTATCTAGGCCCCAAACCTATAGTTTACTTCTAGATTTCAATAGACTTTTTAATTATTAAAAACATACACAATGCAGCAGATGGATAGAATGTAACTTTTCTGTTACAACTTCTATATGCCAGGAAAATATTTTTGAAAACAGTATCTTACCAAATTATGCTTTTATTAACAATTTACAGAAATACTTGAATTCTTTTCAGCTGTCATTTCATTGGGAACAAGTTCTTCCTCAGGCACTTTCTAAGGAAGCTCTCTCCTAAGGCAATGTCATGCAAGCAACATATCTGTACTCCTCATAAGTTCTAATAAAAAGCACAAAATCCACGAAACTGTCCCGTGTTAATATTTTGTGTGTTCCCAGCACAATAACCTAGAGAATAAAATTTCACTTGTTGAAAAATCCTTGAAGTCAGAAAATTACTTTCTGCTTGCAATACCATGAGTCAATATAAGCAGAAGAAATTCAAAAGCCATTGAACGATTTTTCAAGTGAAGCAGTGATATCTGCTTTCTTCATGGTTGGTGGTTTTCTTTTCTTTTCTTTTCTTGGGATCCTCATTTCTTTTTTTGCAGGTTGAACAACACAATGGAGAAACAATTCATTCCTGATCTTTTCCATTAAAAACTAGTTACAGAAGAAACATTAGATTGCTTTTAATTGTAAAAGCTCCTTTCAGAAAAAAAAAAAAAAGAAATCTGAGTTTGGAATTTTATACCTCATATTTAAACCCAAAGACATGTTTATCTGATACTCTCAGGTTCTAGTCATTCAGGTTTATAAATCAAACCCCTGATGGACCTTAATTTCTGTGTATATCTACAGTCTTGGAATTCACGTTTGATAGAGATGGACAACCTTCCTTTGAGCCCTATCTCAAAACCTTTTTGTGGCTACAAGGGACATCACAAGATTTGGGAGAGCCGGGAAAAGGCCAGGAGCCATTGGCAGGGAGGAGATGAGAGCAGCTGGCCAGGAGACCCAGCGGCAGACCCAGAGATGCCACGGCAAAATCTGTCTCTGAAGCCACTTCTTCCAGTCATCCCTATGGCCAGGAACTGGGACTATCCAACAGGAATTGCCGCTCTGATGATAGTGTCACAGAAAAAGAACCACATTCAAACTGTTTTAATTTATCTGCGGCTCAACCCCCCTTCCCCACATCGTTTACCATTGCTACAGCAAACAGTGGAGATACAATATTAGATACCTATATGGTACAGTAGAGACCCCACCTATGCACAACAGTAACAAAATCTCATATTGTTTTGAGTTCTTTGACATTCCAGTCTGCAGATAAACTTGGTGAGCGACACCACAGTCAGCTTGAAGTTTCCTCAATGAAACATCACATAGGAAACATGTAAAAATACCTAACTGCATGTGCAGTGCAATATGTAATAATTAGTGTATTTCATGAATTACTAGCAGTAAATAGTAAAAATTAATGTTAAGGATATCATACCCCAACCTTCAAGATCTTTTTTTATTATTCACAGTAGTAACACTCCATGAGATAATGATAAAATGACCTCGGTTTAGCAAGTCTCGTAAATAGGAGTCAGTGACATTTTATGTGACAAAGGCCTTCAAAAATTAACCGTCTTCCTCAAACTTCTAGATCATTTACCTAAGTGACCAGCAGATGCAAAAAGACACTGTAATGAAAATCCAAACTGTCTGTTTTTCCTATTTGGTAACCCCAGCAGAATACAAGGCTGAATAGCAGTCTGTATCAATATAACATGACATCTGCCTTTCAGGGCCCTTTGCTACGAAATGTCTGTAACAGCTCTGCCTGTGACTGCGCAGATAGACCCACTAATACAAAGAGCTGTGCAAAGAGATGCAGAGCCCAAATTATAACTAGATTTGAACTGTTTCAGATATCAACAAAAATGCTCTTATATTTTCTGAGCATTGATCTATCAAAAATAATGATGTACTTTTTCACATAACATATACATGCAATCATATTTGAATTTTTTCTTTACACCAATAACATTCACTTCTTTAAAATACTTCTTATCTGGGAAAAGGAAAGATATGAACAAAGTTTCAAAATTCTTTGGAAATGCAAATGATCTTTTTCAGCACCAACACAGGATGCTCTCTAGATTGCAGTTCTTCCTTTCCTGCAAAACAAAGAGAAAGCCAAAAGAACAGAATATGCTTTAAAAGAGTCACATTCTGGTCCTGCAAGCGCTGCACCAATTTAATGCATTGTGCAATAAATTTAATTTACTATGTCATTCAGCTGCTACTGGAAATGCTGTGATCACCTTAGTGAAAACCTTCTCTCTGTGTGCCATTGACACCACTTGAACACCACCCCTTGAAATACATGCTCCCGCAGCCAGCCCTTAGTGGCAGTGGAAACACTCTGGTTGAGTGTGGAGCTAAAAGGTTTATCCCCTCCAGTTTTCTTAACAGAGAAACATTTGTGCTTGTTGCCCGATAAAAATGATTTGTGCATTCTTAGTTTTATTATCAGCTGAATCAAAGCACAGCAGTTCTCTGCAAACAGCTGGAAACCACAGAAATATTCAGACTAAATAAAGATTTGGCTTATAGTCTACTTCTTTATAAGGTGTAGAAAATCAGTTTTCAGCTGGCTGTCTAGACTTCATAAATTTACATTTCACTATTCTTTCTTGGTGATTTTCAGTTCTTAGTTTATCTGAAAAGTAATATATCCTAAAAATGAAAAGCAGATTGAGGCAGATTATAATGTCATGCAACCCATCACAGAACCTGAATCATTATTATTTGGTGATCACTATCAGTAGCATTGATACTCAGTCTGAAAAACAACATGTCAGTGTTTCATATACTTTTCAGTAATATTATTTTCCTACTCACTTGCAAATACATAAAAAATGGGGAAAAAAAAGTAATGCCCCTCTTTTGCTCAAATATTTTGGGGATGATTTTCAGTTTACTTAATAAATATCAATAGGAATCATACTCAAATTCAGTAGAAGAAAATCACTTGCTCGACTGAAAGAATACCCTCAGTTCTAATGTGCCCGTGACAGCTCCAGAAATGCAGAACGCTCCCCTCCCGGGTCACAGCACATTACTGGCACCTTTTTTTGACTCTCCCAGTCACTTGGATGCCTTGTCAACTACTCTCTGCTCCAACTGCAGCTCTGTGGAGCAAGCTCAGTGGCACAAATTATTATGTCTCATAAAAGCATTTTCATTGCTCTGTGTTGTCTCTCCTGCAGCCAGGCACGAGGCACTGGCAGAAAGCAGAACACCCGGGTAGCTGCCAGCTGTGGTTACCTATGGGGTGGAGACCTTACCATCGACTGAAAATCAAACCAGTATATTTTAAACAGGGTAGCCCTTTATAAAAGCAGGATTTAAACGGCCACTTTATCCACATTGATCGCACACTGAAAACATGAACTCCAACCAGTCATACGTATATTCTGCTGAAAGGTAACAGTAGCTGCTGCGCAGGTATCTTTTTAATTTTATTTTAGAAGTGCAGAAACACAGATGGGATCTAAGTTACCTCATGCTGTTAAAAACCTTAATTTGGAATTAGGAGATACTGAAGCTCAGTGTTATGCTGGGAGCTTACTCAATCATATGATGGCCACAGGCAAATCTTTCCACAGTCAAGTGCTGTATTTTGAAAGCTGAAATTATTATGGAAAGCATCTTTATTGTTCAATAATTCGTAAGCCAAAATACTACATAAAAATGTAAATTTCAAGAAATAATTCACTACTTTAAATATTTATGGATACAGTTGGCTGAACTGCCATAAAAACATTTGAACATTTCAAGCACTTCCAGGTGTCACTGAATTTCAATATTCAAAGATATGCATTTTTCTTATTTATTTCACCTGAATCTCAGGCTTTTCCATTTCAAGAATAAGATAGCGGCTTAAATCTCTTAGAAAGAACATATTTTACAAATAATTGACCTGTACAATTTCCCCTCTATGAAAGGTCTCCTAATAGCTGGACACTAGGCAAGGCTGGCATAGGAGCTGTGGTACTGGAAAACTTGTAAATGCTAAAGAAAGTGTGAAACAAACTGAGTCAGCTGTAGCTTGGAGTAAAGCAAACTGAAAAATACTATGGAAAACGTCTTACCTGAAAAGCTATCATTCAAATGAATATACACTCTGTGGTCAGTCTGCCACTCTGCTCTTAAGCACAAATTCATTTCAAGTCCTGGTGGCTTCTTAGAGTAATGCTAAATGACATATAGCAGAATCTTTATAACACAGCTTGGGGTTTTGGAGGAAAGAAAGAAAAGCAATTGTCTTAAGAAACTTAAAATGAGGTTTGCTCTCTGCCATGTCTCTTAGCTGTGAGCTGAAATGCATAAGCTAATCATTCATGCATTATTCATTTACTCTTTTTTCTGTGTGTTTGTTATAAATCTAAATAAATAATACATCACTCCAGGAAGAACTCACATACTGTGGGAAGCAAATGGCACTACTCACAGGGTATAAAATTCAGGATATGCATACAGGTATAAATGAAAGTAAGTCACTTGGGCACAGACCTGGCTGAGGGAGCAGGAGCGCAGAGCAGCAGCCCCGCTCAGGCAAGCCCTTTCTAACCCAGGGTCCTGATCAGGGCAAGGCCAGGTCCAGCTCCACCAGCGTCCCATGTAACCTTGCCAGCATGACAGCAGCACCCACCTGTACACTACAGTCTGACCACTGCCACGGGCACTGGGAGCAGAGCAATGCTAAGCCCTTGAGGGAATCCCACGATTTCCTCTTCCTGCACACCAGATTTTTATTTACCTTTATTACAAATTTAAAAATTAGAGCTGCCTTTTAATGCTTTTTTGATGTGTGGTGGTTTGTCTGATCTGCACAGCTGTAAATTTATCCCAACCTCTACCAAAGAAAACTAACTTTATTAATACCACATGCAAGAAACATGGCTAATGCTCAGTGCTTAAGCCATTTTTTCCCCCCAAACAGGAGCATATTATACTGTCAGCGAAAGCCATTTCCTCATCTTTATTAACTATGGTGGTTTGTCTATTCTGACTTCATCTGCTTGCTAATTAAGCAGAAGTTTGCTTTGCATATCAATTTTTAATACCCCTTTTTTACAGTTAAGTGAGAGTTGCAGCCAGTTTGTTCAATTAAAAGCAGCTCTGACCTAGTTCCATGCAAAATCAATAGAAAGACTGAAAGAGTCTCACAAACCATCTAAGGAGACGTGGCTGAAATGCTTCTTAGTGTTCATGGAGCATGTTTCTGTGAGCAGTACAGGGTTTGTTTTGGTTTGGTTTATACAACAAAACCCAGCGATCACATCTGTCTGCCACAGAATTGCAAGGGTCAGCTCTGCCGGCTACAGCCAGCCAAGGGAGGGGAAAGAGGGCTGAAAAATGCCTTCAGTTTATTTTCTGTGGCTATCCCAAAGCTGCTACATGGGCAATCCTGGCTCGGAAAATAAGACAGGAAAAGAAACAAAAAAACCAAAAAAACACAACCACAGCAATTAATTAAAGACTAACAAATGAGGGAATAGATTTATACCAAAAGATCATCTAAAGCTTTAGAATAAAAATATTCAATGAAAATTATAAGTATTATAATCTGGTTGAAAAAAAAAAAAGAATAGAAATCTTTAAGTTTCAGGTGTCATTATCAGTCACTTAAAAGATGAAGTTTTAAAAATTCTGCATGGTAAGACATAAATTTATCATTATTTGATGTCCTAGAGTTACTGGGAAAATCCTCTTGTATATTGATGATTAACTGAAATACAGGAAAACCTGGTTTTGGTCTCACATACGGAGAGCCATTTGATCCAAGATGATCATATTTTGGCATATATTATAGAGTGTTGACAATATAATACATCCTCTTTCTAACAGGGCCATGATTATTTCTTAATGATTTCTTCCAATACCTTGCTTGATCTTTCAAGTGTGCCTATTCTGCTGCAGATCACCTCATGGCCTCGTGTTTTGTCTGAAAAGGCTACACCTGGAAGAGACACTCTGTATAGATCTATTACCAGAGCAAATCAAAAGCAATGTCCTGGCACTCTCACCATGACATCAAACAGCATTCTTGGAAAGGTTGTTCTTCTTTCACTCTATTAATAGGTTTGGTATTTACCTCGGACCAGTCACAATTATATAATTAGGCAGGACACTTTATTCGGTGATATTCACTGCATATTTTTCTTTTAACTTCCTTTCAGAGCGGGCAATGTTGGGAATTGGTGACTTGCACTTAGGAGAACCTCAACAGAAGCCTCTGTGTTCCCCAGTGCCTTCCTGGGCAAAAACCTAAGTACAGCAAGTCAAGGAGAATTATGCCATTTGCCTTGAACAAAGCAAGGGTTTTCCTTCCAGCAGTTATTATTCAGGGCTAACCGGCTGTGCTGACTCATAGGAATGTATAGCACAGCTGATACTGGTGAGCTGCAAACTTACTAGTTTGTGCACCCAGATCTCCTGCTGATAATGCAGGCTGACCTTTCAGTCAAACAAGTAAACGCGTGCACATAAATTTCATACATGCAGGTGGGTACGTGCATGGTCTATGTCTGTTTGCAGGAAACAGGATTTAAGTAGGAGAGGAAGAAAGGTGACTAGTCTGAAAAGTCTGAATCTTGTGGAACTGCTCTCTCCCCCACTTACCTCTACTGGTATCACCAACACTAGACTTGGTCTACTTAGTGACACACATACACAACACAAGCATACACTGCCATCCCCACCTTAAACTCAATGCTAATCAAAGAAAACACTGTTAAATGAAACATGCATTTAAACTGTGGAAATCAGTGATGGTAAAAGATTGCCCAGCTGCTTCCAGCATTCAATTTGAAGAGAAGATGGTGCCTATTCTTACTTAATTGCTTTCCTTCCCAACCCTGTTCATTTCACTGCACGCTCATTCTGTTATTCGGGTTCTTAAATAGAGAACGTCATGTTTGGATGAAGGAACGATGGTTTGATGGGCACTGCACATATGTCCTAGCACAGTATGGCAAGAAAACTGATGGCAAGGGTGAGCCAAAAACGCTAAAATATACAGACACTTTAAGAAAAATGTTTTTGTAGAAAGTTCATGACCTTAAGTTTCAAAGCTTCACTTCAAAAATATCAGTCTTTCATAGAAGTGCTGACCATATTAAACTTGTCAAGATTTTTTTGGTCCAGTTTTCTGCTGAAAACCAGCCTTTGAACCATATCAGCAGTTTGAGTGCAGGGTTTTTCCATTGTTCGACCACTTTCATTTTTTCTGAAGTGTATGCCTTCATCCAGATTCAGTAGAAAATAAAAATCTGCTGTTAGTCAGAAAAATGGCAGAGATAGTAATGGACACTCATTTGTGAAAACTAGGGACAGAAACCCTCACTCTCACATTTTCCCATTAAAAAAATAAATTAGAAAGTTGGAGCGAAAAGAAACTCTTTCCTGGCTATTTTGTCTGTATTTTAACTACCTTTATGGAAAAAAAAAAATATTATCAATGCTGTTCTCTTTATTGTCTCCAATAATGATTAAGAAATTTGCCTTTTGTTATTAGAACTAGTGTCCCATTTGTACAGCTCTCCTTCTACCACAGTATGTTACCAGTAAAAAGGAATCCTGACGTTGTTTTAACATCGGCCCTTCCTGAATTTTGCCCTCATTTTTACAAATCTGGGCACAATCATCTGGGTTTTTCTATGCAGCCTCTGTGCCAAGCCCGGCTGGGTCAGGGTCCCAGGCAGTATTTGCTCTGTAGTCAATGCTCAAGGTTTCTCCTGATTACAGAATGAGACCCATAGGTCATTCTGTCTCTCTGTGCCTTTTAACAGAGTCAATAATTTTAGAGGACCTCCCCACTTTCTAATTAGAGATTTTGTTCTGTGAAGGGGTTTTGCTCTTGCTAGCTAAGGAACAGTTAAGGCACGGCAGCACAGACTCCAGATCCTCAGGAAATAAGTACAATTGGAGATGGCCTTATACAGCTCAGGCTGATGCCTGTGCTTGTAAGATCTTGCATTTATTGCTTTCAGCAGTGTGCAGAGCAGCTACTGTGGCTGGGACAGGTGTCTCTGTATGTAATACGGTGCGTATAAATGAAATATAAATTATGCAAACATTGCCTGAGCAGTAAAATAGCTATAGATTTCCTAGAAGAAGGCATTTTTTCAGTTATGAATTTAAATCACACACAAAAAAAAGTCATTCCCATCTCCAGCAAAATTAAACATGCAGCTTCTCTTTTTCAGATGAGTTGTTACAAGAACAATAGTTCTCCTTACTCATTCTTAAATACCAGATAAAGTGCTAATTGCATGTTACTGTTTTAACAAAAAAAAAGTAATTATTAGGGATGGATAATTCTGTTCAGAGGTGTAAAAGTAACCTGAGCCTTCACATCAAATTGAATGTAAATGAACCTAATTTTTTAATATACATTATTATCCTGACAATTAGTTCCTATACTTCTCATTTTATCTATACCTATCATGTTTGTACATCCCTACAGTTTCATGGTTCAATATTTGAATCAATGTTACATGTATAACCCAAATAAAGCTATTTCTAAATCTTTGATTTATCTTGTAACTAATAGATTCCTGGAAGGTCCAGAGAAAACTTAAGGAGAAGCATATCCACCTTTTCTCAGTTAAGAGTCTAAAACTTTTTATTATAATATTTTAAGTAGACTATATGATACACTGACAAAAATGTGTAGCGTAACATGCAGCCACTCACTATTTTTTTTTAAGTCTTTGCATTATTCACTGCTACATTCTGGATACCTAAGTGCCTTGGTTTGCAGACTGGTTTTGCAAGGAACAGCAGCCTAAGACAAGGAGAGGATCTTTCCTGCCATAACTTATAATGGGATCCCCAGAAGTATATCTCATACTTCAAGGACTTTTGGATTGGGCCTTTAATGATGGGGTTTAAGAATTGAGCTCACTCTGCCAGGAATCAAATCAGACAAACCAAAAAAGGTATGTTTTTTAAAAATGGATATATAACCAACTTAGCCCAAGAAACTGTCAGTCCCTGTTACACAGGGCAGTAAGGTAAAGGTATTTTAAGAATAGCAGTCAGAAGTATTGGAGGACTTTAGAAAGGAGAGAGGAAACCTTGTTCTTTCCTTTATTCCTCCCAAAGTTACCACCACCTTCTCTTAAAATCACAAAGCTTCTAAAGCTACACCTGTGCCACTGTAAGTACAGATATGGCATTTAATTAACTCCATCTCTTGTAAAGATGCAGTGACAGCAGCTCAAGAGATCATGAAATCAGGTTTCAGATCATAAGCTGGCATGCTAAAGACCTTCATTTAATAATGATGCCAAGCAGCTCCTCTGGCTATGATGTAGATATTCCAGCTTCTGGAAAAAAAGAAGATTTTTGTTTGCAAAACTATTTTTTCACTCATGATAAATTTTGGGGAGACTGCTACATTCTGCTGTCTTTGAAACTTGCACAGTATTTCACCCTCCTAAAGCTTAAAGTCCTTGGATTGGTGGTGGTGTGGCCTGGGGGACTCGTTATTTTTCCTAAAAAAACCTGCCATGTCCTTACTTGTGATTTAGTTTAAGCAAACAAACTTAAGTGCTATCTCTATATATCTGTGGAACATGTTAAATATGGTTCAAAGTGCTTTATGAACACCATGGTGCTTAAAACCAAATCCAATTAATGTAGGCCTTCCTACTAACGGCCTCTAGTTTTACTTTTAGCATTTAACAAACAAAAATGCACTTGAATCCTAATGCAAAGAAAACTTGATTCTTAACTTAGAAAAAATGCAATTCAGAGTCCAGTGTTTGGTTGTAAAAACAAGTTCTGAAAAATATAGCAGCTGCCTTGAAAAAGGAGCCTTGTACTGCCAAAGGCAGGAGCACCAGCTGGTCCCACCCTGAAAGTCATCGCTTCAGCCAGCCCACCAAGCCAACCCACCAAAAGATGCACTACAGTCCCCAGCCACTGCTTTGATCTACAGTCTCATGAAATTTCTTTCTCCCTTTTGTACAGATAAATATGCACAGGCATCTTTTTGGTATCTGAACTGCAGTTCCTGCTTAAAACTACTAACTTTCCAGTTGCGGCAACTCATGACAGGATTTCAGTAAGACACTCTACAAAAGCTTCACAAACCCAAGCTGACACCAGACATTTCCTCCAGCAAGTGGCTCCACATTATTTTCAAATACATTTCCTCCAACTCACACCAGGTTAGAGATAATCAGACAATCCCTGAACAAGCTCTGTAGGGTATAAAGCTTAATCATGTCCAAGTTCAATACAACCATTCACTCTCCTAGCAGACAGAAATAAAGCAGGGCTCCCTATCAAATCCAGAAGCCCCAGGGAGGAGGACACTGATGAGAGCGCAGGGTTGGGACAGCCACCCACCCCGGGTACCACAGCGGTCACCCTCTGAGCTCTGGGCATCTCCTCTCAAATCTCTGGCCCCTCCGGGCTGGTCGGCTCCATTCAATGGGGCTGTGCCAACCTTCTGAGCAGAGGCTACGTAAATAAAACTGCACTGTTCCTCAGATCAAAGTAGTTCAATTCCTATCCTCCTATCCTACAAAAAACAGTGAGAAATTTTAAAAAAATTGTATTTAGCACTTTTGTTGAAGGTAATACATGTTTATGGAAATCATCAGCAGATTAAGCACTTCTTCCCATTACTGCTAAGCACCCATAAATTGATCATAAATTGTATGGTCCTGTCTGAAATAAAAAGACAATAAACTCTTTGATTCACCATCCTGCTGTATGACTACACCATTTTGAATACAAGCTGTTCTAGTCACAAAGGACACATTTATTTTCTTGAAGCCAGAGACACAGATGGTGTAAACCGGAGTAGCTCTCCCCATTTCAAGTAAGAAGTGGTGATTTATGAGTGCTGAGGATTTGGCCTAAAGGTCAAGATATTTCTCTGGCTTAGAAAGCTCTGATCAGGGAGCGAAAAAAAAAAAAAAAAGAAAAAATCAATGGCACTTAAAACCTGTTATCGTTATCCACATCCTTAAGTGCAGCACTTGTTACTTTGCTTATTCACAACTCAGAGAAGTGCCTATAACTGAATTTAAGGCTTTCTTTTTTCCTTTATTTTTAAATACTTTCCGAAACTCACATCTTCCTGTACATTAAACCTGAAAATGTATTTTTCAGTCCTTTACCTGAAACTGTCTTGAAATCTATCAAAAAGAGAATAGTTTTATCTCTATTAATTTTTCTTTTTTACCCCTTAACAAGTTTATTTCCTCTTCATAAAAAGAATCATGGAATGGTTGGAACTGAAAGGGACCTTAAAGATCATATAGTTCCAACCTCCCTGCATTAGTCAGAAACACCTTCCGCTAGACGAGGCTGCTCAAAGCCCCATCCAATCTGTCTTTGAACACCTCCAGGGAAAGGGCATCTACAGCTTCCCTGGGCAACCTGTTCCAGTGCCTCACCACCCTCACAGTAAAGAATTTCCTCCTAATATCTAATCTAAATCTCCCCTCTTTCAGTTACTCTTTGTCCAATCACTACACTCCCTGACAAAGAGTCCCTCCCCATCTTTCCTGTAGACCCTTTAAGCACTGAAAGGCTGCTCTAAGGTCTCCCTGGAGCCCTCTCTTCTCCAGGCTGACCACCCCAACTCTCTTAGGCTGTCCCCATAGCAGAGGTGCTCCAGCCCCCTGATCATTTTTGTGGCCCCCCTCTGGATTCGCTGCAACAGATCCATGTCCTTCTGATGTTGGAGGCTCCAGAGCTGGACAGAGAACTCTAGATAGGGTCTCACCAGAGAGGAGTAGAGGGGCAGAATTATCTCCCTTGACCTGCTGGCCATGCTTTTTTTTAATGCATCCCAGCATGTGGTTGGCTTTCTCGGCTGCCAGAGCACATTGCTGGCCGATGTCCAACTTCTCATCCACCAACACCCCCAAGTCCTTCTCCTCAATGCTGCTTTCCAGCCATTCTCTGCCCAGCCTGTATCTGTGCTTAGGATTGCCATGACCCACGTGCAGGACCTTGCACTTGGCCTTGTTGAACTTCATGAGGTTCACACAGGCCCACCTCTCAAGCCTGTCCAGGTTTCTCTAGATAGCATCCCTTCCACTGTGTTGACTGCACCACACAGCTCAATCCACTGTCCAAGTTGCCAACAAAGATGTTAAACAGTGTTGGTCCCAATACCAACCCCTGAGGAACGCCACATGTCACTAGTCACCACTAGGATATCGAGCATTGACTGCAATTCTTTGACTGCAATCATCCAGCCAATTCCTTATCCACTGAGTGGTCCATCCATCAAGTCCATGTCTCTCCAATCTATAGACAAGGCTGTTGTATGAAATGCTTTGCACGATTCCAGGCAGATGATGGCAGTTGCTCTTCCCTTATAAACCAACACTGTTGTTGGCTGTCACCAATCACCTCCTTATTTCCTACATTCCTTAGCATAGTTTCCAGGAGGATCTGCTCCATGATCTTGCCAGGCATAATTTCACAGAGGTGAGACTGACTGGCCTGTAGTTTCTCAGGTCTGTTTTTTTTCCCCTTTTTAAAAATGGGAGTTATATTTCCCCTTTTCCAGTCAGTGGGAACTTCACTGGACTGCCATGACTTCTCAAATATGATGGATAGTGGCATAGAAATGCTGATTAAATTGCTAACCAGGAATTCTATCAAGCAGTCAAGTAATATAAACAGAAGGAATAACTAAATCCATATACATCAATCAGAAACAGCAGCTGTTTCCAGAAAAACCTGAGCAATTATTTATGAAATTATGTCTTCTTCAATGCTTCTGTATACCGGCACAATCCCAGGAGGACCCAATTTTCTGATAAGCCTAAATGGCTGAATTAGAAGAGGAGACAATGTCATGGTACCAATTAAGAAAACTATTGCATATCATCTCAAAATGTGTGTTTCCTTTTTAAATAACTGCATATAACAAAGACATTCCTTCATCTTAAAAATGGAGGGGACATCCCACCCGTTAGTGACTTGAACGACTAAACGCCCTTACAATAGACATACTCACTTTTGTGTGAAAGCAGCAAGACAACAAACGACATAGCGTGCATTTCAATCGAGAAGCAGGTACCTACTGATTTATACTGATTTATCCATTCAAAGCCAGTTCTCAAATGTGGCATTATCCTTGGTGCCGAGAAAGAACTGAATTACCTGCACGCAATGCAAAACAGGGCAGCGATGGCGTAGCTATGGCAAGGGATTAGCACTCAGGGACGTGCAAGCTGCCACTGAGCTGCTGTGCATCCTTTCACACATGTCTTCTTTGGACCTTTGCTTCTCAGCTCACTCCCACTTAGAGTTAACCTAGGTGAAAGGCTGGTTTCCTGCCTTTTCCATGTGTAGCTGAATGATCTTACTGTCACGTTATGATTTTATTTTTGCAATTATTTTCTGGGATTGTTAATAGGGCAACATGTGTCAGCTTCAACAAGAAAGAGGCTCCAGCTGGCCAGGCCAGCTGTTCTGAATCAAAATATTTAGTCCAGGGCCCACTTCTTTTTGCTAGGGGATCCATGGATTACTGGTGTAGGACAACAACAGATATGGCTGAAGCAGCACTCAAGACCACTCAACTGCAAAATGAATCTTGTATTTTCCCCAAAAACAAGGTTAAGCCTTGGTTCCTGAAGGATGATGACCACATCTTTTCATCCTCATGTTTCTACTTCAGTCATTTTCAGCTGTTTCACAACATTGCGCACTGACCCAAACATCCCTTAGTGAAGGGCAGAATTTGAGACCTAACTGACACTAGCAGACCAGAGAGCTCATGACCTTTGTGTGTGCAGGTGTACACAGCTCTTTCCCTGAATATATACTCACAAGTGAGCACCTGAACAAAGAACTGATGCTGTAGCTCCCTAGCTTGGTTATATCTCAATAAATAGTAATTGATGGACAAGGACAGAGCTTTCTTCAGGCTTTGACTAAATGCAAGTAACTGTGGTATGGCCATATCCTTCCAGCAGTGAGCGAGTGTCATTCTCTTCAAAGCCAGTGTTCTCTTACCCTCTATTCCTTTTCCTCTGGCGCTTCCCCCCACTCCCTCCTCTAAGTTTTTCCTTTTGGACCTGCTTTCAGGACTGTCAAACAAGACACAACTGCTATGATCACCTCATCTAATCTCATACATACTATGGATCATCAGACTAGAAAAGCTAGCTTCTAGTGAAACAGGTGACTCACCTATGCCGGAGAAGCCAATACATCTCTGGCTCAAAGGTTCAGGAGTAACTTCAGTTATGCAGTATTGTTTCTGTAAAGGTGTAGCTGTCTTATTAACTGAACATAGCATTCATACTGCATGCAGTCAATTGCTACAATGCAGGAAAGGGCTGGAGAATTAGGATGACAATTCTTTATATAAAACTAGAGAAAATAGATTAACCTAGGGGTTAGAAATGACATAGGCTTCCAAATTTCAGTCTCTGATACTGACTCAACTATGCAGTAGTTGAGCAATGGTATGTAGTGGAGTAGCTATAACACTTTTTAAGGCCAGCCTAGTCTCGCAGGCAAGTTCTTCCTCTTCAGAATACCAGAGGCTGAGCAGGTATCCAAATGAGAAAGTATGCACAGTTCAATGGCATACCAATTTTTAGGTCAGCAATTTTCATCCTAACTCAGCGAGAAATATGTAAGCTGAAATCCTCCCTTGTCTGTCTATTTCCCTCATCCTGCATTTAATACACAAAGGTGGAGGTTAAACACCAAATAGACCGATGTGGGGTGAATTTTCACTTGACTCATTTGACTCATTTCCCAAACTCTCTTTTCCAGCATACTGTTCCATCTAACAGGGAATCCAAAGCTGCTTTCTAGCTCCCTGGAAAGCACCAACATAAAAAAAACCACATCAAAACAACCAAACAACACCATCCCATCCCACCCCCCTGAAACAAAAAAACACCCAACCAGAAATCCAGAAATTAAAACAAAAAAAAAAAAAAAAAGAGAGAGAGCAAAAATTCTAACTCCATGATTTCTTCATGGGAGTGTCTCAGCTGCCTGAAAACAGCAAACAGCATGAGTTCCTTTTTAAGAAGTTGAGCTGCTTCTTCCCTCCCCTCCCCACACTATTTGACACCTTATAATAAATTGGTTTAGACTCTTAATGCAGTGGGTACCAGCCAGGAACAGGAAATGTTAATAATTATCCCAATTTTCAATCACTGTAACTGAATTTTCAAAGTAGCACGTTCACAAATTTCCTCCCTATATGTGACTAGAAGCTGAAGAGTGAAACTCTCTGTAGACAAAAGCAGCAGCAGCTAGAAAGCCCTGCAGAGCAGCTCAGAAAAAGAGCAATGAGCTGCTGTGCATCTTGTGTCCTGATGTCACACCTCATGCACAGTCAGGGCACACAACAGAGGTAACTATTACATTGTGTGGTTCATTAGGATAAATATTGGTAATACCTGCTCAAAACAGGTGCAAAGTTCCCAGGAAATTATGAGGAAACTGAAGCCTTAACAAATGGAAACAGAATCAATATGGAAACAGAAAGGGCTGTTCCTAGCAAGAGTTTATAGGACCATTTCACACAGAAAAAATGTACTGCCTTGAAGCGAGTGCAGTTCAGATGCACACCAGCAGCTTCTCTGCTTTGCCTTTTAGGATGTGGGTGTGCCTATAGGCACATGACTTCAGTTCTATATTTTCACAGAGTACAGCATGTTTCTATAGCGCAGAAAAGACAGAGGCAGCAAAGACAGCTCCAGAAAATCCCAAGACCATTCCCTCTCTCTTTCCCTCCGTAATTCCCACTTCAATAAAGGAGGTGGGTAACACAGACACTCAGTGCATATGCTAAAAGCAAAGGGAATGTGTCATTCAACACAGCTGGATTGAGTGGTCATACTTAAAAATCTTCCAGCTGCATTAGAAAAGGACACACTGCAGCAGCCCAAGGACACCAGGCAGTGTTGGTACCCTTTAAATAGTTTCCCTTTAACCTCTGAGGACTGATGTTATATTTCACAGGGGTCTACCAACTGTTAAGGTCATGTTATCCCACATAAAAGCAGGAAGGGTTAAAGAACAGTCAATGACAATTAATAATATCTATCTTTTCCTCTCTTTCACATTTTTCATGTTCTACATCTTTCTTCAGTTTTCCGTATGGGTAGCCTCCATCATTCTGCCTTTCTTTGTGATCATCTTGCAGCATTTTTTTCATTTCTGATTTGGCCTTACAATTTATTTTTCTTTGTTCTTTTCTCCCCACCTTCGTAATTGTGTTGTAATGCGTATTTAAGATGCTAACAGCACACAGGAGGATTTTTAGAAGAACACAGCACAATAAGTGAGCTGCTTATAAAATTCAGATACACACATCACAGCTGCAGCCGGTGGATGCTGAGTGCATTCAGCAACATGTCTGGGGGCTTCAGTGGAAGCTCATACCCCCAGCAAACATGGCCCTGAGGTGATGGTCATCCTTAATATCACTGATTTATCCCAATATCCCACTAATGCAGTTTCAAATGAACTCTACGGGAATAAAATGGAGGGGGATAAAAAAGGAAAAATTGCAGGAGAGTAAAGAAAATAATTCAGAAAGGCTACAAGGGCAGCTTTGCTTTTATATTAAAGTGGAAATACATTTTGTGCAGTGCCTCTGCTCAAAAAGAAACCAACTCAAAAATGCCACAAAATAAAAACCAGCAAATACATTCCAAGTTTGGACTCAGATACCAAATTTCTACAAAGTCAGTTGCAGTAATAACAATAAAGATGAGAGAATTTTCTCTGTAACTGCTGCAATATTTTCCAAATACACTCAGCTGAATATAAAATTTAGTATCATGCTATTTTTTTTTGACTAGCATATGGCAGTGAGAACTTCAGACAAGTCACAGAGGGCTAAGTCTTGGAGGATTCAATGAGAAAGTTGCCTGAGATGTGCTCAGAATAATTTTACATTTGAGAAGCAAATATTCTTAGTTTCCTAGCACGATTTTTTAAGAGTGATATAGCTTCCTTTTTTTTTTTGCCTTTATTATCCTCTAGATTCTGGAAATCTTTCTGTATGCTGAGAGCAAATTACACTGAAGTGACAACTATAAAACCATGGCAGTCCCAGTTAGTCCTATGTTATGCATTTGCTCTCCCATAGCTTAAAAAAAAATAATATCTAGAATGGTATCAGTGCCTTAGGCTTCCAGTGTGGTTTGTAGGAGCAAGATTTCTTTAACAGATCACATGAGTAGTCCAGTCAACACTATCCATACTCTATATAATCACGGCAAGTAAACATGACAGTCTGGTCAGATTTCATGTTAAAATCCCATGAGTTTGATTCTTTATGGTAGATCATTTTAATGTACAATTGCAAGACATAAAGTGCTAGACCTGTATGTGTTTTTTATAAATCTTAGACTGTCTTCTACCTCTGTAATATCTGAGCAGAAACCTGGTTTTTGCTCAGTGCAGTAATCCCGCAGGATTAAGTCACACTGTAAATACCAGACAAATTACAATCGGATTAGATGGACAGTCTGTTCATTTACTCAGCACAGCTGCACTCCAGAGTCTTTTCACCACTGGTGTCTATTTATAACATGAATGTTTTATCCTTACTTGTTTTACCATTTGTGACTAATAGGGAGCACTACTTCCTAAGGAGCAAGCATTATGCTCCTTGAGAGGCCAGGAAGAAAGCTGTTTGTGACACGGATCTGCAGGTCAAGATTTATTTTAAATTTATCTGTGAAAGGTCCCTTGAAAGGTCTGCATTCAATTTCAGCCAAGAGGAATATAGAGAATATCTTTGTGGAGTTAGATATGACACAGCAGCACAGATTTGCTGAAATTTCTCACTTGCCACATTTGCTGCAGGAATTCCTATAGGTTCCAAACCTGGTACTTCTGCCTACGTCAGTGAGCACAAACCCATCCAACATACAAAGCTCACCAAGTAGATCTGGTGTAGTATGGGGTTTACAAGGGATTTCTGCTCATTTATGAATAAGAAGTATGCTTAATAATGTTCAATATTGTCTATACTTTGCCATAATCTCCCTACCCCTTCACTGCAGTTATTTATAAATGGCACATCACACCCCTCAGAATTGTTCAAAATGAGGAGAACTGTCTTGCCCTTCAGGTACCAACTTCTTCCATCCAGCACACATATCTGGTGTTATTGTATTTTTATTACTGTAATCATGTAGTGAAACCCTACTGAATCATGGAAGTCAGACTGCAATGTAACGGTGTTTATGACTGAAGGCCACAAAAATATTAAACTTAAATTAAACAAACTGCTGCACCAACTTGTATCCTCACTATCCTGCTAGCTCCCTTTTCACCTTCACCTTCTGATTTCAGAGTCATTATTCCTGATTGGAATAATCAGGAATCTCCCTGATTGGGAGAGTCTGTTCACAAAGGCCGGCAACGACAGAACAAGGGCTAACGGGTATAAACTGGAGAAGAGCAGGTTTAGA
>JAOQGH010000051.1:18995234-19045731 GCA_025769975.1 Gallinago jamesoni
TGTGACTGCAGGGGGGCCGGACTAGATGACCTTTGAAGGTCCCTTCCGGCCCAGATGATTCTATGATTCTATGATTTGCACAGAGATAAATAAGGATAAAACCTCTGAGGCTGGGGCAGTGGAGTCGATGAATGAGGAATGCTTTGTATGCCAACCCAAAGCCCCGCCACCAACCTTCTCCATACTTACACATTTGTGTATACTCACTCAGCTGCAGAGGTGCGAAGCAGGAAACCTCTGCCCATGAAAACCCAGGGGGGATGTTCTTGTGAGCCCCCTAAGCATTCCCCAAAGTGACATGACCACACTGAGATGAGTAATGTCACACAGCAGTGCAAACACAATCAGAAAAGCAGTGCAGAATTCTCTTCTGTAGAGATATGGTAGCCTAGAAACCAGAACACCTTCCTTTATCAGGTATAAACCAGCCTAGTTTATCACATCGTATTTAATGTTACAGCTGCCAAATAGGTATAATATAGCACTTACACAAACATAAGATCAGCTGCTCTCCAAAGAGAGGTTTTCTGTTAGGCAGGTGTCAAGAATTCAAAGTCATGCACTGATTTTACTGAAGCTGGAGGAGAAAGCATACTGAGCCCACTTTGCACTCTGACAGGAGGTGTTACAGCTACCTTCCACTGCGAGACATTGTCTTTGGCATCACTGAATGCGAAAGTTTTTGCAAGAGAAATACTGGTGCCAGATTCTGGTTTCACTCACGCCCGTGATTCCTGGTGATTTCATTAGGAGTTTCCATGTTTCACTAGCTCAGAAATAGATTTACGTTGTGTGAGCCTGAACACGTATGGGACAATGGTTTTATGATACAGCATATGAAAAGTCAATATTGGCTTAAGGTTTTCCTGAACAGCTTCCTCCCTTGCTTTTCTCTGCATGCGGGTAATGTGTTACAGGTCATGTTAGTTTTCAGATCAATTTGCAGTGTGGACTCCTAACCAGTCACACTAGGGCAGCTGAAAAAGATCCTCTGTGGCACAACAAGGAAGGAGGCAGTGGGAAGGAGAGGAATGCTTTAGTCTGGTACCCCTGGTTGCCATCAAACACACCATGATCTCTGGCCAAGTTAAGGGTGATCAATGGATCTTTGCCAAAAAACCCTACTGTTTGGTTATTTTGCTACAAACTGCTTGGACAATTACTTCTTTGCATCCATCAAGAAAGGATGTGACATGGCAGGAAGATCCCAGCTCACGTAGCACCATTACAACTGGAAAAGTTAATGAAAACTGACTCCTTTTGCAAGACCAACCCATGAATTGTACTTCTGTAGTGCAGTATGCATAGTTAAAAATCTTAAAAATATAATATTATGAAAACTAAAGCAATTTTAGCAATAATCACTTTCCTTCCCGTTACAAGAAATTTATATAAGGAATTCAGACTTCTGAAGTATTTGATTTTTGTAAGCATTTGATTTAGTACAATATAGTGAAAGATATTATTATACATGGAAGAACGAGGAAAAATTACATTAAGAACTTACTTTCTGCAGGTTCCTTAGATCTTCTGCCACTGGAGGACTTCCTCAGGAGACTTCGTCCTGAGGTAAAGAGGCTGGTAAGTTCCTCCAAAGGACTAGTGGGTGTCCGAGAACGGGAACCACTCTGAGACGATGACCCATAGGTGCTGACCGAGGCATTTACCATCTTTCCTCCTTCTTGCAATGTGTTTCTGGCTGTAGAATGAGGCACTGATGGAGAGCTTCTAGACAGACTTCCTGAATGTACAGAGTCATAAGGTGGAGGTCTTTTGAGGCTTAAGGGGGTAAGAGACCTACCCATACTGACAGGAGAAGGTGAGGCAGAGTGACTTTTAGGGTAACCATGTGGAGACTGTGTTCTGTATAAGGTAGAAGGATGAGGAGGTGAGGAGGTGTGCCCAGAGGTGCTAGTTCCATGAGACACTGTCTGGTCTTTCTCCAGTTTTTGATGGCCTGGTGTATGAGGTGGCAGTGAAGATGGAGAAGCTCCAGCTTGTTGTTTGATGTAAGACACATTTTCTAAAACGGGAAGCTTTGTGACCTCTAATGGAGTTAGAGGAGACTCGTCAGAATTTGGGGAACACTGCACTGGTGCTGGTGGGAACACCAGCAGCGGAGGTCTGTGAGAAAGCAGATTTGGAAACGGTGGGGGTATATCACAAAGCAAGCCCTTGGGAGTAGATGGCACTGAAGACTTGGTGAAATCTAGGTCAGGCACTGTGGGAGTAGCACACTGAGAAGAACAAGTGTGATGGTCATATTCACATTGACATTTTGAATCTTGGCCTACATCATCAAATATAGGGTATTTCATCTCCTCATAGACTGCTTCGCTTTGGTCATCCTCCTCTTTTTTGAAGTCTCTGAGAATATTCCCAACCATTTCAATATAAACAGGCTCTTCTTCCTCTGTGTCTGGAGCAGGACTGCTGACCTGTGACAAAGAGGCATCCCTAGTGAGTGTTGCCTTCATGGGGCCATGCTTTTTGATATACGTTTCATCAAAAGATGTGCTTAGCTGAGTGTTCGGATTTCGTTTCGGCTTAGGAGGTGGAATCTTCTTTGTATATTCATCACTGTGAGGTCTTGGCTTGGCTGACACTGAAAACAGAACAAAATATAAACTTATCAGAAGTTTGTAACACATTTTGTGAACCACAGAATCTCTGTTACAGTTTCATAATTCTTCAATGGATTTCCTGGGACTAGCCTGTTGTTGGATTTCTCTGGTATTACATCAGTAGAACACTATAAAAATAACGCCCTATTCAAAACACTCCTAATCTTCCCCCAGAATGCTGTGACACTCAAGTATTAAGTAGCTAGTGAGCACTTCCCTTCCTCCAAGACATCTGTTCTCTCCCAAACTCTTTGGACATGGGACTTTCCATTTTTAAATATAATGCTTTTCAAATATCACTGAGGGATCTTAAAGACCCAAGGAGTTGCCAAACACATAAAACTAAGTATTCAAATGACCTCCTTATGGCTACAAAAGAACAGTTAAGAGCCTGGACAGTCATAAGGGAATGACAGTGATGTAACTCTGCAGTGACACAGTGATGAATCAAGACCTTTTTATTTATAGTAACTTCTTGCATAAAGCACAACAATTCTCTCAGCACTGACTGAGAAAGAAAACACTCACATACAAATACTGTAAAATTTGCTGTTGGGATAATCCTAATTGTTTATCTGGACTCTATCCTATGAATTAACGAGACTTCAGTGAAGTCAAGGGGGAACAAAGCATATTGCAGATTCTGATCCCTCCCAAACAGGTTACTTCTAGAAACAATAGAAGTAGTTTCTCTTCAAAATTTTGTCAAATTTTGTCTTTGAAATTATAAATCAAAACATTGAGATAAAATCTGTTTGAAATGAGAGGTCAAGGGTTTCTTAGAAATTACCCCTTATGAATTAAACAATAACAAAAGTAATGGAAATCACATTTTGTTCACTTTGCATAAGTAGTTGATAAAACATCTCATTAAACATTTGAGTTAATAAAATGCCTCATTAAGTGTTTGGGTGAAGCCAGTTTTTATTCTAAGCAGACTCAACAAACTTAGTCAGAAACAAATTTTACCACATACACTAAATCTAATTTCTGTCCCTATAGGGTAAATAGTTCTTGCATTGAAAGCTTTGATACCTCATTGGAAAGCTTCCCAATTTAAAATAATCCTAAACAACGGGCCAGTTCAGAGTGGCAGCTTTCCTGTCTAACCAAACTTCACTCCTCTTCGCAACTCACTGCGACGGCCCTGCCGCCACAAACTCAGCACTCAGAGACGTTTCCAGACACCTTCTGCTGACCCATCAGAAAACAGCCAGCACATTTCTAATCTTAAACCAAGCAGGCAGTGCTCATGGAGTTAAAAACCCTCTTTTAGAAACAGCTTTAAACATATTACTAAAGCCAGCATGGAGGCACTGCTCTGCCAGCTGAAAGACAGTATTATGACATTCTGCAATGGCACCGTCTCCAAGCTGGAAGAGCATCCTACGAATGTGATTTGGTCAGTATCAGAGGAGGATTCAAACACAGCATCATCACTTTGCCACACTTCTGCTTTGATCTGCTAAATAACCTTTCTTCCCTTCTTACAAGGAACAGTAATGGCAGATGTTAAACAATATTCCAGTTTTGTTTAGGAATAAGGAGTGTGCGTGTGCACATATTTGAAGTAAAAAGACCAGTCTTCAATCACTGAACTGCTTAAGCCTAAGGTGTAACAAAGCAAAAAGAAAAAGAAATCTTGCCAGAAAAAAGAGTGCAAACCCACTAAATCTAAAAAAAAGATATTATGCTTTCATGATGGTTCCAATTAATGTGTTCCACTTTGCAGCAGGCTAGGGACATACAAAAGCTTCCACAGACAAGAGTATTTGGTAGCTTGATAGTTTTTCACTATGTGGATATATCCTAATACACTTTAAATTTGTCTTTTTAATTAACCCAAATTAATTTTCTTGAATGTATTAAGATAGACTTTTGGGAATGAGATGTAGGCTACCAGAATCATTTGGGCTTTGCAGAAAATACTACTCCTCATGATTTTGACAATACTAGCAGATTTTTCTTACCGTGCTTCCAGCTAAATCACCATTTTCTTTCCATTTAGTTTGTTATTTGTATTATTATGTTTATATACATTCTAGTGACATAAACTTGATTTCAATCCTTTCTCCCCACCTCTGTTAATCTGATTTACAACCCTGGCAAAAGCAATCTACCTCAGTTTGGTGTCATTAAAATGAAGAGACAGTCAACAAGACTGGCACAAACTGCCTAATCATTTCTGAACATGTTGCTCAGGGCCTGAACTCTACTTCAGACCAGCTAAAGGATTATAGACTTTGCTGTCTTTTAGAATTGTGCATTTTGTACACAGAAGCTTCTCTCAGTCCTCCATTCCCTGTGCATCATGCACATCCTCACTGTATAGCTGAGATGCAGAGATTTCCTGCTACTCTCCTTCCTCAGACCCCTGTTTCCTACGCTCTTCTACATCTTCTGTGCCATGGGTGCGACATTGGGAACATGCTCTGTCCCGTAGCCATATCCCTACTCTTCCATCTCTTTACCTGGAGAGATGTTACTGATCGACAAAGTAATCAAAAGAAGCTCTTGTGCTGAAGGCCATTCAAGGCTAGTCTTAACTGATATTTTTACCTAAAAATAGCCAAAAGTAGTTAGGTACTCTGTTTTCAAACAAAATGCTAGTAATAACGTATTTTGCCTCTTCCCTCCTTCCATTTTCACAGCTTTTATCCAACTCATAAGGTTGTGCCACATGGCCTAGACCTGTCCTTAGGTGTTGGGGTTTGCATATACAACATTCACAGGTTATTATATTACAGACAAGGAAATGAGAAACGTGGAAAAAGATTGACATTCTGCCATCTAGCCTTGTAAAATATTTTTGCATGGGTTGAAATTAAGTACCGCAGTGACACACACAGCATTCTCATCTGCCATCGCATGATATGTATCATTAGCCTAAAATATCTTGATGACATTATCAACAAAAAGGTCAAATGACCCAGTTCTGCTGTATGATGTACAGGGTAAAACACGACAAGGTGAAAGATTTACTGTGCCTTTTCTATTAAAAGCATCTTTTCCTCTGCCACAGTTTATTTTATTAAAGCATGTTTCCAGGAGATGGTATTCTACTGAGATCCTTTTTCCTTCTTGACAAACTGGACTTTTCAAACTAAAATTTAAAACTAAATCCTTTAAATATTTTATAAAGCTTATAAAGATATAGAGATACCTCCTATATGCTAGACAGAGCAGGAACATTTGGTGCTATAAGACTTCCTAGAGAAAATACTCAGGTAAATGGATAGGGTAAATAGCAAAGGAATTTTTTGTCGTGACTGGGAACAGAGGAACTGCACAACACCTACTGGGAACTCCCCTCAGCTGCGGTGAGGCATCCAGGAGCAAACTGAATTAGCTTTAAGAACACTATGATGCAAGATGCTTACCATGTTTATTTAACAAAGGTTTCTACTCTGAAACACAGCTCCATAGCAAGGGCTGAACTCTACATCACGCCTGATAACAGAATATGGATCATCAACTACCGTTCTAGCCCAGAATAGCAGAGAAAAAACCCAGGAATCCCACAAGTGAACCGAGCTGTGCAAAGCCAATGAAAGGAGCAGGGAGTATTTGTACAGTTCTTGTGTTACCAACATTTGGCAGAGATAAATGTGCATGAATGCAGAAGCCCTGGCAAGATCCCACAGCCAATGGAAAGAGATTATTTGGCAATCTCCGGAGAGGAACAGGCAAGATTGCTTTAAGTACTTGACATTTATCAGGCAGAAAAAGCATTCAGTGCCTGCTGGGAACATAAAGTCCTATGAAAAGCAAACCATGCTGACATATTGGTGACACACATAGTCCATGTTGTCTGCTCTAAACATGGAGTAATTAAGTGCTTTTCAACATGGATTATTGCGTCCTTGGTGCAACTGTCGCCAGTAACTTGCCTTGAGACTCTGCCACTAGTACACGGGGCCCGATCCAAAGCTAAGTGGAAGAAAAGAAAGTGAGAACTATTTCTTTCCCTGCTAGGCACATGGTCCCTTAACCAGCCATGCCAAATGGTGCCACAAAGCTCTAGTGAGTCCTGCTACTACAGAGACACACAAGCGCAACGGACTGCCAGGTCTGCAAGGAGCTCGAGCAGACTGCAGGCGACCAGAGGAAGACAGGTCTGCAACTGCTATATTGTCCTCTGCCCTTGCTCACCGGACCTGCCCCAGCTGCGGGAGCTTGGGCTGCGATGTCAGCCCCTCCTTTTTTGCATCAGAACCACCCAAACCACCACAGCTGACAAACTGGGGGCACAATGAACCTTGCAAACAGAACTGGACTTCACAGAGTTTACACTGCTTGGGCAGGAACTTGCCTTGTTTAATAGCATCCTACTGCCAAGCAATTATCTAGCTCCAATAGACTGAAAATGAAACAAAACATGCAGCCTGCAATGACTTCAGTTCCCATCTAGAAGCAAGAAGCACATTGCTTAAAATAGCCTTATGGAAGCCCTACTGAACAAGCAGAGTATGACATTTTTGAAATGAGATATTTGTAGCGCAAAGGTTACGCGTAGCTTTAAGACATGCCCAGATAATCTGCCTTTCATAGTTAATTTTGGAAATACAGAATGCTTATTGTCATCTTTTCCTTCTGAAGTATTTTTTTACTCTTAAGGAGAGATTGAAATATGAAAATGTGTTATCACATTGGTTTTTATTACTTGCTTACTGTATAAAGAATAAGTGAAAATGTCTAAAAACTAAAATGAATTTTGTCACTTTCTATTGTCCTTTGGGTGTTTACCAGCTTCTGCAGTTCAGAGACCAAGGCAATTTATACATTTAATACATGTAGCAGGAAAACTCCTCCCTTTCAATTTCTACAAGAGGCTTATAGCATTTGATTTCTTTCTAAATGAAGGAATGATTTGGGGCCTAAAATTTTTTAAATTCTTAGCAATGTTACTTTAAACACAGAAGGAATTAATCTTGCTATATTTTGAGGGGTACCTCTATCAAAAAGAGCCTCCAGGAGTGAAAGGAAATAGAATTCCTTTAATTAAAACCTGAACTTGCTGGATACTGAATCAAAGACATAGAAATTCTGATTTACATCACATAATTCAACGGAGAAAATCCAGCTCTAGGGTAGCACAGAACCTATAGATATGTGTAAATTCAAGACTATGAGTAACCCCACTGGCTTTAATGAAATGAACTGCTTGTTCAAAGTTGCACATCATCTTAAGCGCATTTGTGCACCAGTGCTTATATTGGGTTAGATTTCATTATCTCTGTAGATGAAGTTTGAATAATCCTAGTTAGTTTGAACTTAAAAAGGCACAGTCTTCTGAACTGTGCAAAAGATTGGCACTCAGGAGACCTGAGTTTAATTCATTACTTTGTCACAGGCCACAGGGCCTCACCTGTCATTTCACCCTTTTTTTTTGCCACTTGTCACCACCTATCTTTTGCCAGTCCATGCTCTAAAGTGGTTTAGGCAAGATTTTTATTTTAATTTATTTGTTTACACCAATCCTTGCACAGTGGTTCTCACCGCTGGAAAGCAACAGTAGAAAACTAAAGCAATTTTAAATATATCTATTTGAGAATGCGCATCTTTTCTTCTCCAAGGAATTTTTGAAGGTAAATGTTCCTCCACTGTGAACATCCATAAAATGTACACACATAGGTGCATTTCAGCAAATGACCATAGAAACGTCATCACTAGGCTGAAGTAACATCAGAGAACGTATCTCTGTCACAAAAAAAAATTCTCTTTCAAAACAGCATTGTCCTCATGGACACAAGTCCATTCCCTGCAGGTTAGCTTTTCCTTTTCTAAAAGATGTTAGTAGGAAAAAGCAGAGTGGGAAAGAACACAGAAAGAATAAAAGAACCGTCTGAATCATTCAAACAGTTTTGCAAGCCATAGGTGGTTTCTGCACAATGATTTCATGGAGTACATATTTATTCCCTCTTCTGAATCTATTAGCTCTACTGGAAATTATTCAGGCATTTAAAGAACACCAAAACTATACTGAAAATAAAAGGACTAAAAGTGAGCATCATAAAATAATATGTGCTACTCGGATGTCTCAAGGCTATGATTAAGGAAACTTCTTCAAGAGTATTCAGATCCCTTTATTTTGGCTACAAAATCTTTCAGCTTTTAAAAAGATTTATTTCTGCTCCAATTCAAAGTGGTAGAAACCCAGTGGCTTCAGTATTCATATTCCAGAATTAAACACCAATATAACAGAGAGCAGAACTGGGTCTTGCGGTTAAATTCAACAATTCAATTACTACAACAACCTCTGCAACCGATTGGCACCATGGCTGAAGATGTGCTGCTGCCAGGTTCAGTTTAGGGCTGTGTATCTGGGCCACAAACCCAATTCTCAGCCCCAGCCACACAGTTCACATGCTACATATACCAAGGTATATGTATATGTATATCAAGGTTGATGTACCTGCTTGGGATTCACAGAAGGCAGCTGCTGCACTAACTGCCCGGCCGTCAGAGCCTCCCCCCAGCACGACACGGGCTGCAGGTCCTTCCCTCTCCATTATCAAGAAGGTAGAGATATCAGGACCTTTCAAAAGCTCTGGAATACCAGCATGCTGGAGAGAGTCCCTCCACATACTGCCGTGCTCCAGAGCAGACTGACTTCCAGGTTTTATCCTCCATAGCCCTCCACTTCTCTGAGCCTGCTTATTACCCTTTCCCACAGTGCAAATGTCTCCAAAAGCTTTCAGAAAATTACAAAGTCACTAAGTCTCCTTCTGAATGCCCAGCCTCATGCTTTCATACATTTTGAACTTCACATCCAAATTCTTGGAATGAGTAATTGATGTCCCTGATTCTTCCAGGTAACATTGAATAGGCAAAGAAAAAAAGAAAAGACAGTGTTTGAGAAATAATTACAAATTATTTGCAATCAAGCCTTTCTGTACTATTCACTGAAGTAAAAGTTATTGTCAGTCAGCACAGCCCTGGAAAAGCAGAAAAAGCAAGATTGTGGATATGTGAGAAAAGTCAATTTGAATCATCCTCTTTTTACAGGAAAACTGATGAACTGAATGCAAATGGAGGAAAAAAAACATCTCTCACAGTAACTTCTTTTAGGTTGCAATGATTTCTGAGCATCCATTTAGAAAAATATCCTTGAACTAATATGCCCAGACACAAGGGGCCAGAATCAATGGCATTGCATGGGTGTCAGTTACAACAGTTCCAGTGGAAGCAGGGCTCTGAGGAGGGAGCAGTGGGAGGATGACTGGGGAAGTGGGAATCTGAGTAAGGGATGCTCACACTGCCCACACATGCAACCAATATTGCTGCTGAAGTGCTGGTTTGTTCTGTTTCAGAACCTGCAGTCTGCGTACACAAAATAGGTTTTGCAGCCAGTGCAGCGGTAGCCCTAGAAAATTCTGTAACTGTATGTAATCTGAAGGAATTCTAGATATAGAAAGTCAATTGGCATGGGAATTTATCAATTGCAAGCATCATTAGATGGATTACATGAAGAGTGTAATGCAAGTAGAAGAACTACTGAACCATGCTTGCAGAGAAATTAATTTACAAAGTGTCTGTGCTTGTTGGTTGGTGGCTCTAGTGCTCTGCTGCGGGAACCTACACAGAGCTGGGGCACTGAAGAGTTAAACATGGTCACAAGAGAGTAGGAAAAACAGCCACAGATCAGCAATGTGAGTAAAGCCCTTCAGTTTTAAAGCAGCAGTAATGGTATCTTGACTGTCACCTTGGAGATGAAACCTGAACAGCTTTCGCTGTTTTACTATAAATTAACCGTTATCGCTCTATTCTTACAGCTACCCACAAACTGACTGCATTTCACACCGAGAACGATGGGTGACATCAGCCCCCTCCACCTCCCACCCAGCATCTTTGCTGTGGTGCAGGTATTAGAGCCCAGCTCTCATAGAACTGTCATCCTGTGCTGGCTGCCCCCTCTCCCTCTTCGTAGCTACCCATCTCCCGTTCCCCCAACATCACGCAGAAGACAGTAAAGCTCCGCATTTTCCCCGACTGGCTTTCTACAGGCTGTGCCGCGTGATGACTGCAAGTGCAGCAGCATTTCTGTGGACCTGCAGAAAGAAAAGATCTCTCTGCTGCTCAGAAAGGGATGCTTCTGGGTATGTGTGAAGAGCGAAGTCCCACTAACACGTGCCTTAGACACCTATGTCGCATGGGCTTGGTATGTAGTGGACACCACTATTACACCAGTAAGCCTTTGAGGGCTGAGCTGCTTATTCGTGTATTATCTACTGCCCAAAGGGCACCGAAGGCCACTGTGGTGTCATTTGGCAACATTCATGTAAACAAAGGCATACTCCAGCCCGAATGCAACTCCTGGCCTCACAGGAACAACACTGCTGTTGATTACTAGCTATTGGAGCTGAGGGAGAACATGTGGGAAATAATTTCATGGATTTTCATTAACTGCTTGGAGAAGGTACGGTACAGAGGCTTTCTGACCTATTCTGAAATTGAACAAAAGTGATCTCTGCAGGAGTTCCTCGCTCTGGGTGATTCCTAAATCCAGTATCTGCAGCCAAATAGTGGACTCTGAAATGATTTACAGGGAAAACAGGAAAGACAGAAATCAAGCTAGAGAAAGAGCAAATGCCTAATGAAACAGTAAGTTTAGTTTACCTACTTCATTTATCTAGAAAAATAGTCTGTATTCGTTCACGTGATTTAATTGTCACTTCGGTTCACAAACATCCGGTCCAGAACATTAGAGGTGACTTGAATAATTTGTCCGGAGATATGAGACTCTTCATGTTTAGATCCACAGTAATGCCTATCTTCTACTTACAGATACAATAAGTAGGTCAAATCTATTATTTGCTTACATAAGTAGCAATCTGTTTGCCAAGCTTCTAAAATAATTGCAGCCCATTAAATCAAGCTGGCAGACCTACCGAGGTGATATTGTGCATAACACTGACCTCTTGGGGACTGCAACACAAAATGAATTGTGTCCCACTATTCCACAGGCACGGCAGCCCCACACACCCTGCCGGGCTTCCTCAGCGTCTCCCACCAGCGACGAGGAACCAACAGATTTCAGTAACCTCCTCCTCTGCCCCAGAAACGCCGTGGGCTTTGTGCAATTCTGTTCCTTGAGGCTTTTGTATAAAAAGCCTCTGGCTGCTGCCGAATGACACATCCGTCAGGCCCTTCTGCCGCGGAGCTCACGTTTCAAAACAAAGCACAAGGTTGATCGCAGACGTCAAATGAGTCACCCCAGCAGGAGCATCGAGACGGCCAGTGAGCCCCAGCGAACAGGAGTTCATCTAAAGGGGCATTCTTGCCTCTGCTGACAGGACACAAGGTGACCCTGCAGAAGCAGTTCCCGCAGGTTGTCACTGAGCATCTTTCGGGTGAATATGATGACAGCCGAAGTGGACAGAGCGCTGCCAGCGCAGCTCACAGGCAGCAGCACTGCCCGGAGATGTAACACCTCTGTGGTCAGAGGCTGAGCGTCACTGAAACACTTGCTGCAATCGGCTTTAGGAAAACAGCCTCACAGATATTCATTCTACCTCCATCTCCATCGGGGTGACTCCTCTCTCCTCCTCATCTCTAAATAAAGTGTTGACAAAATTAAAGACAAGCCACACGTTACCAGCTGCCTCCCACTCAGTGCTTCTCTGTGCACCTGGCATCTATCGTTTCATGTTGCATTCACTTGCAGAGTGGTCTAATGAAGCTAGTAGAGACTATAATACTGTTCATCTGAAAGGGTCATGCAGCTGGGCCTAATCACCATAAATTCACCTGGTATGGCTGCAGTGTACAGTACCATTTTGACAGTGTCGTATGCAGTTCTAGACAAGCTTCGGGAGAGCCCTCTCCTGTTTCAAATGCCAGGCTTAACCTCATTGTGCCACCTGAGAAACGAGACGGAGCATGAAAAGACAAGGAGCATAAAAAGGAACAGAGGAATTGCTGCCAGAAGCTGTTCCTACCTCACCCACAACTGCAGAACCTGTTCAGTTCAACTGACGGGCAGTACTAGTGGGAACAGGAAAGAGACTTGATTAAAACTAGGACCCTGCAAAAAAAGGGAAAAAAGACCAAGAAACAGAAGATGGAAAAATGAGGAAAAGTGCTCTCCAGCAAAAATGTTTGGAAAGCCAACATAAATGAAAGGCAATTAAGCAAGAGCAGTATCACAACGCTAGAAGCTAGCCGATATCTAAGGGCAGAAGCAGGCATCAGCTGCCAGAGCACGACTGGAGAGAGCCCAAAAGCTCTTTACATGAATGAACTGTGTTACTATTGCCCCTCGTCTCTCCCACACTGTTTGCAGTGAGCACACACACAGCACTCCCCTCCTCTTCCCCTTCTTCTCCTTCCTCTCTATTTTTTCCTCTTCTCCTTCCCATCTACTTATAATTTGGACTCATCCAACCTTACAGAACAGCTCTTAAGCCAGCCCTAATGGTTCAACTAAGTGCAGAACACAATGTAGGGACAAGCCAATGCTGGTTTTGCCACTGAAAAGCCAGTGTCTGCTGAAACTGTTAGACCAGTCAGCTTTCTCAGATAACATATCTTTCCCTTTGCCAAGCAACTTTTCATTGTGAGGATTATTCTTTTTTATTCTATCTTGCGGCTGTGTAAGTTTCCCATGAAGACTGAAGTAGCATCTACTCCCACTGTCACCAGGACACAGGGATGCACCCAGGCCTCGAGCAGTTGGACCACCACAGGAAACCAGAAGCTATTGCTATAACCCAGTGTTTACAGCCTGCTTCGTTCTGCTGTTGCTAAGAGCCAAGATCTCTGCAGGAATTCATCCACACTGCTGAGGCACAGCCTCTGGTAGAGGACAGCACAGAACAGCCTAAGCTCTGACGGGGGTTGTTACCTACCATTTCCCAGGACTGTCTGTGCATCCAGCATTGCACATAATTGCAACCCAAAATTTGCCATCCTTATTCATGCACTGCAGCATCAGTGATACCAAGAGACGGCTGGCAAAGGGAACTCGAGCCATTCTCATACTCAGAAGCTGTTTGAAGTTCTCCTTTCCTCAGTGACCACCCTGAGTTCACAAATGAAACCCTGCCAGATGTGTGGAATTTCACATTAAGCAAGGACAGTCTTTTTCATGTATTCCTTTCTTTGCTCAAAAGCCTCTTTCTACAGTGCTGTTCACAAAAGCGCTCACACATGTCCCATTAGCCCAAGTTTTGACTGTGAGCAGAAATACTCTAGCCATAAGTCATAAGAGCCCTGTTCTTCCACTTACACCACTAGGAGATGGTTAGTATTATTTACAGAAGTCTCCATTTGGCATAGCACTTACTCACAGGCAAGCATGTACTGGCAGGACTGGGATCTTAGGGCAATTAGTCACTGCAGATATTTATCCACAACAGCTGGAAAAATTATCTCATCTTTAACAGAAAATAACAAATAATTCAGAATCATAGAATACCTTAAGCTTCCATGCTTTGATTTGCAAAACCTCTTAAAGTAAATAAACATTCTTTTTAATCAAAGGGTCACTTAGCATCTTATTCACCAAAATCCAAGTATTAAGAGACTTATATTGTCATAAGCAAAAAACTAACCCCGTTAAAATTGTCCTTATTGAGGAGACTTGTGGCATCGTCACATTGATCCTAAGGCAAGATTTATAGCCAAGCCACCCTTCGGTATTCTACCAAGAGGAAATGGAAGAGAGCTCCTTTCCAGTCACGCATGGAAATTGCCAGGGAACTTCTTCATCCCACAAGGCACTGTTAGGGCCAACAACCCAAAAGTTATACTGCTCCCAACAGAGAGCTGAGTTTTTCCAGGCACATTTATACTCAGAGAGTCCTGTACTTGTAATACTGGTTTTGTTTTACTACTAAGCATAAGAGGAGCGAGAATTATTCAATCATTACCTGCAAGCTGGTTGTGAATTCAAAGACAGAGTATTATTCATTAATATCTCAGAGAAATTGTGGAATTCATGGCAAATATACCACTGCACTGGGGATGGATATTACGATAGGCCTCTTGATGATATCAAGTACACCATGCTTCAGCATGTTACGTTCCACATCTAAGCCTCCTTCCATCCTGAACAAGCAGCTATCTGCAAATCACTCTGGACTTTGGGGGATATGCTTCTTGTTTCACACACCAGCAGTTCAAAGTTATGCCCACTAAAATTAGCATAAAAATTTGTGTTCGATTGTTTTTTTCACCTTGTGCATCTCTGAAAAGCCCAGGCTGGTACACTGTGACCTGCAGGCAAGTTGATGGCATTGCGAAAAGGAAGCTGTGCTCTGTTGAGCTGTCACTGCTGTGGACGTTATCCCAACACAGCACTGTTTGCACACGTGCGAATTGAGAAGAATGAAGTGCCAAACACAGTTGTAACATGTCGGGCATATGTTGCTTGATGTCATCCAGCATTAGGCCAAGAGGAAGAGATGAAAGCAGCAAACCAGTGCACCAACCAAGCCCACTATATTCAAACAGGCATGAGAAAGAAATTACCAATGAAAGAGAGGAAAACCATGACAGGATCCCACCTGGAGCCAAACAAAAATCTCTTGGGATGTGATTCTGCTAAGCACTGTGTGTTCCCAGTAAAGCCAACATGAGTGTAAGGTGCTTCCCCCCCAGACTCAACCTCTCAGCAGGAAATGCCTTGAGAGCTCAACTCATGCTTCACTCAATAAGTATTTGTCCCAATCGGTTGTTTAATGGGAACAGAATTGAGGCACCAGTCAATAACAAGGTAAGAAGAAGAGGTGGAAATCCAACATATTTGCTGTAGAATAAAAAGTGCAGATGTTTTGTGGTTTTTTCCTTTAATTCCAAATGAGTTTTGCCAGACATCTCTATTATCACAAACCAGCTCTGAGAGTAAACAGGGACTTTATTCAAGCCCTTTTTCATATGTCCACAGTGTTTCTAACAGACAATGCCAAAGACAGTATGGAAAACAGAAGTGTAGTACAAGTATTCCAAAATTGTTTTTGTACTGTCATGGGCATTTCATTTTACTTAACAAATTCTGAAGGGCTGTCAAAATGAGGCAATAGAATTACCTGGATTTCTCCTCCCCTCTTCTCCTGGCCCTGACTTCAGAGCCATTCAGTGATGTAAAATAATGCAAGAATCTAGTGTTTCATAGTATTTCAGCTCACAGGTGGAAATCCTGAGAAGGCCCTGTATTATTGTTCCCTGAGGTATCAACAAAATTAAAAAATGAAATATAGTCACAAATATGATGACTTAGATTTATTTCTAGCAGTATTTCACAGTTGACATAGAGTGACCTTATGATAATGAATGGATTCATTGACACTATAGCCTTCCAGTTATATAGGGGCCCTGTCTATCAAGCTTGCAAATTAACCATGCAGTGGACAAGAGCACCCACCTGAAAGCTTTCTGCAGAGACTCTCTCTTCATTGTGGTCCTTCTGGTAAAGATTATTGATTCAGACACCTCAAGAGCATAGCTGAAATACTTCCAGGGCTGGGTTGGTGCTAAAAGCAGCCTAGTGACTTTCATATGATGTGAAACCTGTGCTAATACTCTCTCCTAGATCCCAGCTGGCTGCATGAATCAGTGGCTCATGTTTCCTTGCCTTGTTGGCACGTCCAGGGACTACAGTGACCCTATACAGTCAGCAGACTTCATGGTGGCAGCACCCTGGAGAAAGTCTCCTAATCAGCATGTTGGCATTATACCCAACACTGCTTTGAGGTCCTAGATGGTTTGCTAATTCCAGAGCAGAATGGTGTGAATTCATAAGTGCACTTTGGGCCTGAGGCCACAACCAGGCTTATAAATTCTCCTGAGCCCTGGAGCACTGGAGTACATAGTGCAGAAAAGCCCACATGCTCAGCAGGAATCACAAGCATTCTGCAGGGCTTACTAGCCTCAGTTAAGGGCAGGCAGTCTCCTCCTGCACCAACTGCATTTGCAGTCAATCTGGTAAACCAGCACAACACTCCCTGAACTCACATTATTAAGGCTTTTCCATTATCAAGAACATCACAGCTTCCATCACCCTTGAGAACATAGAGATAGCGGTACTGCAGGGGGGCTTCACATTTAATTTTGTGCTTTTTTTCCACAGGTGCAGTGTCTCTCAGCAAATGAGCAACATCCTAATGTGAAAAGAGAGATGAGGAATATATAAAACAACTTCGTTAAATTAAAAAGAGGGGAAAAAAAGACACTAAGGATACAGGATAGACTAGCACAACATAGCTAAAGTACCAACTGCCAAGTCTTGGGCACAATGCAATTCCCAAGCGGGTAACTACATCTTCGTGTCTTTTACCACTGCATGGTCTATTTTCTGTTCAATGCCTGCAACTTCCATTAACGTTAATGAGTATGCATATGTGCCTTGAGGGTAAGAACGTACTCCCTCTGCGGCTTCAAAACTTGTTTATAAATCCCTCCAAAAATCACACTGTGTTCATTGTTCTACACAGAAAGCTATTATAACAGCTATAAGAACTGCTGCTTTCATTCCTTCCTTCCTTCTTTCTTGCCCTCCCTTATCTGAGGGACCAGAAAACCAACCTGAAAAGATGAAGGGCTGGAGGAGGTGGCACACAGAGGAAAGTAACCCAGCTCTGAGAGCTGCAATCTGAAAACCAACTCACTGCAGGGAGGGGCAAACTGAAATCTCAGCAAAAGCAAAGAAAACCAAACCCCAAAACACTCAAAGACGACCACCATCCTCTCTCCCTCCCCACAAAGCAAAGCCTTTGAAATTCTCTAAACTCTGAAATGCTAGACAATAGGCTGATGTCTTTGCCTTGTCCTTCCTGCTAGAGCACAGGTCCGTGGGAACAAGGTACTTCAGCAACTAAGTGGCCAGACACAGAGCAGAGGCACTGCTGGGCAGTGTCCCACCGCAACGTCAGGCCAGCGCTGCCCTCCAGCCTTTCCATGACCATAGCAGCAAGGAAGCTGCCGAGATGCAGGGCTGAACAAAGGGAAAGGAGTACTTGGTTTCTAATAGACTGCACTGCTCTAGCAATGTTGAAGACACCATATCCATCCCTGTGCCGCCTGGAGACGCAGGGCAGTTCTCTGGAATCACGTACAGTAGTTAAAAGCCAACTCCACCTCACTCTACTGACAACAGGGCATGTATCTTCTGACTCTGCCTTTGGCTTTTACCTCCATCATTGCCAGCTGCTTTCTCCCAATGTGTACAGTTTCAAGTTAAGCCCTCTCAAGCCTTGCAGTCCGGAAGAGACATTACAGTGTACAAAATATAATGGGTAATGCAGCACCGGGATCAAGAATCAGATTAAGTTATGTGGAGGAAAACAGACTCTGTTTTACACGTGGCTGAATATCAGCTTGCATTATATCCTTAGCCCTAACATGAACACTTGCTTTTCATGGTTTTCATTTCAGGTCAAAATGCTGTGCTTAAAATACAGAGCAGACTGTAGGAAGAGGAAAACAAGCTAAAAAACATACAGTGCACAACATGCAAGCACTCAGGCCTCTTGGGCACCATGACACATGGGGGCTCCAGCTGAGCGGATGCCCTGAGAGGACGCCTCAGAGGCTGGACCTCAGGAGGACACACACCCCGTCCTGCCACAGCCATGCAGCCTTCTCATCCCCTCTTCTCAGACCCACGGCCCACCAGGAATCACAGGCCACAGTGATGCGTGGCTCTCGCTGAGGGGGAGCACTTTGACAGAGCCACCTTCATGAGAAGAGTGCTCACTGCGCTGGGCTCTGACAGACTCCCCCACAGGATGCTTCTGCCCACACCTGCCTGCCCCGCACCCTGGCCAGAGCTCCTGCCCTTCGGCAGGGTGGTGTAGCAGCACCTGTGTCTCAAAGATGAGTCCCTAAAATACTGCATTCTTCTATGGCAGCAGTGGGTTGCCATGTCTGGCAGAAGGCCAAGCAAACAGCCCAGAAGTAGCATCTTAAACTGCCCACAGCTGTACCCCCCAGAATTCGTCTGTCAGTCCCTCTAGACTTGTTAGGTCTGATAGGGCTCATTAGTGATATTTCTTCCTTTAGTAGGCACAGATGAAATTATGCAGGGCTAAGATCTGGCTATAAGGAAGGACATTACATGGTTACTGCAGAGGACACTATTTCAAAGTTCAGGTTAAATACATAATTAGCTAAGGTACGGAATAAAAGGAAACCAGCAGCATGCAAATCAGCAAAAGTGCTAAAATCCCTTTAATCCAAGTTCTATTTAATGAGAGTAGCAAAAGTTCAAGTTCACAATGCAGAGTCACCAGCCTAGCTGACAGAAAACTAGATTTATGAGAGAGACCAGCTGGACTGCAACCCCAGTTACAGTTACTGTAATTGCTTTTCTCCAGAGGAAAATTTTCCTTCCAAGTTGCCCACCTTTAGAGCTTGCTGAGCAACAGAGAGAGGCTTCCACTGCATGAACTGAGAAAGCAGCAAGAAGGGTATCTTCTTCCACACAGGACACTCAGAAGGAAAACAGTAAACACATGGAGTGCATTTGAGAGGGGGAATCCCTGCAAACATTTTCACATATCAGATCTAAACGTCTCATGGGCTCTGGCAGGAGCTAAATTACAAACATGAACAGCATTTTGAAAATACTACTCTGAGTTTTAGTTTGCATTTGGATGCACATGTTCGTATGTATATGCAAGCACACACAACTTGCATTTTCATTACACATAAATGTGTATATTATGTATACATAAATTGCATTATATGATGTATATTTTATGTGTATGTATTTATCATCCAGTTTGCTAAACAGAATTTTAACAAAAAGTTAACTTTCAAAATGCAATTCACTTATGCCTCTTCATTTATGTTTGCACTGCAGTAAGTTTGTAAACCTTTCTTGTGGACATGCATTGATCGTATCAAAAACCACAGCTTGAGGGTGGTTACATTCACCAATTATACTGTTTTACTAATTCCTTTTTCTGTAAGATTGGGCACCGAAAGCACATCAATTAATTAAACTCCTGCATTTTCTCAATAAACAACCTCTTAGGATCAGATTAAATATGCCTTCCATACTGAAATGTTATTTAAAATTACCCTTTTTAGTTCACTTATCACTCCCAATGTGGGATGTATGGGGAACAGCTACATTTGTTTGCTGTTCCTACCATAGTTTGAAAACTCTGCAGAAAGACAGCCCACGTTTCTAAAAACAACTTTCTAGAAATCTGTCATGGAGGAGAAGTGCATTGGGTTGAAGGCGTTCAGTGGGTGCATATGAGAGGTAACCGGAAGAGTAAAAAAGGAATATTGAAACATAAGATGGGACACAGAAGGGTGGAAACCCAGCAACAAAATTAAAGTCAAGGAGAACAGAGCCTTCAGGCTGGAGAGTGCTCTTTCAGGCAGAGCCAAGGTAGACAGGGATAAAACACAGAAACAAGAGTATTATCACACTGATGCACAATGAGACAGGGTTAATACGTGCCATTGCAACTTAAAAGAAGATTCTCACACTCCCACAAACTTGGAAGCAAAAGCGCTTACAGGAAAAGTGTACAGAGCCGGTGTGGCTGTTACTGATGCCATTTGTTCTTCAGGAGGAAAAGGTCTTTTAAGCTTATGACCAAATTTCTCCAGCCACTTATTCTTGCAGTACAATCAGACTAATATTCAAAATATAATCTAATGTTATGGTAGTTGTTATGATGGGATGGATTCAATATTTTGACTTTATCATGATCAGAAAAAGAATAAAAGTTACCATAAGTAACTGCTTTTGTTTTCATAAACTGGATCATTATAAAAAGCAAAAAGTAAACATGTTTAGTAAAAACAAGTGGTGAGGCTGCCCCTGGTTGCCTAGGAAATGTACAAAATTCCTTCTCAAAGTAGCCACTGGGTCAAACAATACACATTATAGTCTGAATTATTCTGCATTGCCATAAAGAAAATGAGCTGGCAACAATTTTGTGACAACTCCTTTGTAAGATTCCACAATAGTTGATGGAGAAACAATAGGGTTTTTTCATCTTTGTTTTTCATAGTTCCTGGAAAAAGCTGTAGCCATTCAGCTTGCAAACACCACAAGTACACACAAATGTGTGAGACATGCATATACAAATATTTGGGTACAATACGGACAACAGCAACTGAAAGTTAGTCCTGCATGTTCTTGTACTTGAGCTCCCAAAGATCTCCCTAGAAGAACATTAATATTGTATCCTATGGACTATCTCACCTGAAATTAGAAAGATATAGTTGCATGATTTCTTGAATTCAAAGACTGCTACTAGAATGAGAACTACTAGATATGGAAAAACTTAACCACTTCCACATAAAAAAAATATTGGCAGAATCAGAGCTTCACAGGTTTCTTTGAGCTAGGCACAATTTTAGACACTAAATTTGCTGTGAATTAATTATGGAGCAACGGTAATAATTTAATTTTCTAGGACAAAGCTCGTTTAATATTTGTATCAAATCAATACCGCAGATAATGAACTTTGACTTTCATTTGGTTCTGCTCATCTTTAGATGTCCTCATCAACATATGGCCACAGTTTTTATATAAGCATTCCTATGCTAGCCAAACGATGGCTGTGAAAACTCTTTCATCAAAACAAACATGTTACCTGGGAGTGCACAGGTGGTAACAAAAACTCTCCTGGTAACAGCAAAGCATTTTAGAAATCCAGCCTGTTCATCGAAACGCCATATTGTAACACCCTTAAGTATATATCAAACTTTAAATTTGAGCTTACTTCAAAAAAACCCTACAATCTGATGTTACTTTCCATGTATCAAACTCTTTGGTGAAACCCTTCCAAGTCTGGGATATATAAAACCAGACAGATACAAACAGAGCAGATATTATGACCACACGAAAACAATGCCACAGTTAAAGGCTTCTGTGAATTCAAAATATCCAGGAACTTTTTCATGATAGTGTAAAAGCACATATTTCAGCAGAATAACTATAATATAGGTCATATATTAAGTATCATAGAGATTCTCAATATTCAATGAAGGCATTTAGTCACACTAAAAGGTAACACTTAGTGATGGAGTATTACTTGTTCACCAGTTCTTTACAGAGATTCTGCTATGAATATTCAACTCTTGATTATAATAATGAATCTGAGGCACTCTGCAATACTTAGTACTATGGTGTAATAGTACCATTGTCATGCAAACTATCCAAGGTGAACGCTGCTATAATACCACTAGTGCCACTCAGAGCCACCACATGATGGGATAGATTAAGCTCAACCTGTACAGAGTGGGAGGAGGCAAAGGGCCGCTACTAAGCACTTGGATTTGTCATGTTAGTCTGTTTAGTGGAGTTGATGTAACATTCACTGTAGAGAACAAGCTATGGAAGCAATGGTAAAAGTCATATGCAAAATTACTACCAACAACAGCATAAATAGGCCTACAGTTTTGTTCAGACCTCACAATCGTAGACATACATGCCCCTAGTTGAATTATACATTCCTTTCCACCTTTCTTATCACTGATGACCTTTTAAAATCAGATTTACTTAAAAGGGACTGTTACTTGAATAAAAAAGCAAAGAGATACGCATTAAGAGCACAACACACTGCATGGGATATCAAAACTGATCTGTAACATAGCAGTGGGAAAGACCAGCACTGATCAAGCCCATATGCCCCTGAGGGTTCCTTCTCACTGTTCACACTGTGCACCAGAGTCATCCTGATGTACTCTCCTAGCAGGGAGTATAGCTGGTCCTACTGCTGCACAAAATGCATTTCCAGCAGGAGAGAAAGGAAAGAGAAGATCCCTATAGCGTTAGCTCATCTTTAGTAGTTCAAAGTAAGGAAGCAATATCCTTATTCAACACGTTTGTTAATTTTCTTCTGAATGCTGCATTGTCTGAAATGTAACTGGGAGGAATGGGAAGAGAAAATGTAGATTCATATGCAAACAGAAGCTTTGGGCAATACAATATACCATCTTGGGTACAATTTTTACCATTGGATGATACTTCCTTGCTGTAGAGTTTCAGTGCCAGGCAGTATCCTTTCTGATCATTTCTGTCTTTTACTTCTTTGTTCAGGGGCATCCTCTCTAAAGTTGTGGTTTTCACAGTGCTAGTGATATGATGAGTGGTCTTTGGCTGGCATGCAGGTAACAGTGTCCTATATGTCATCTGATAGCAGTCTCTTTTTCCCCCATTTTGAATAAATTCAACTCATTCCCTAGTATACAGCCAGGCCATATAAGTGGTACAGTTCTGTGAGAAATGTCAAAGGTTGGCAATTACCCACAGGTCCAAAATTTGGAGAACAGTGATGTAGGACACTTATGCTGGCACTGTTACACAGATGGGGAAACATACAGGTAATTCTTAAATGAAAAATTATCAGCTAGCCAATCTTAAAAGTGGGTCACCAAAAGCTGTTTTTTCCATAGAATTATTGTATTTACCTTCAGTCCTGTCTGGTAGTTTCCCACTCTTACTTGTTGTTCCGGTGTTGACTGTTTCAGATGAGGTGCTCAATTTGGTGTTGGGGTCTCGCTTAGGTTTTGGAGGTGGCTGCTTACGAGAGCTGCTACTTTCGTCATCGGTTCCTCCAACAGAATGAAGAGACTGGGATCTCACGGTAAAGCCACTGGAGCAAGGATGTGGCAGTCTGTCCTGAGGAGCAGGCATTGTCATAAATCCCATGCGGAAATGTTTCCCCACATAGCTTCCTTCATTTCCTCTCACTACTTCTCCACCTATGCTGTAAGAGAAAATACACATATAAGTAAATGGTCCATCCTTGCCTGAACTATACCTGGAACCAGGGTCTCAGTTCTGCCTGTGCCGAGCAGAGTGTACTTTCAGCTTTGTAAACAAGCGATACTCTTTTCTTAAAACAAGATGACAACTATAATAGTAGTCAACATAGGTTGCCATTGACTGAAACGCAGATATACAGCTATACACCCCCTCAAAATTTTACAAGAAGTAATTGAGAAGCTTTTGTTTAGGTTCCATAGCATTGCGACTAGAAATGCTCTACAGAACAAGTTTCAAGCACTGGAAGTCAGAACTGAGTTTTCAGGAAGACAAAAGACTGCCAGTAGGGCAAACAATACTGCTTTAGAAATGCAACATCATGTATTGATCTGCACTCCCCTGCTCTCATCTTTGACTACAGACACTCATGCACCTTGGGAAACAAGGCTCCAATCAATCACTTCCCTTCAGACTTAAGAATAGTAAGAAAAAGCAATGCACTGAAAAATTACTTGGGTATTGGAAACTGAACATTAACATCTCATCAAATTCTCATGAAGCCGCAACATGAGCAGCATCAGACTAGTAAGGTACAAGTGTAGGAGATGAAAAGGCTGTAGGCTATGGGACACCAGGAAGAAAATAACCTCTTACCCACTCAGAAACAGAGATATAGAAGAAGGAAAGCTGTCATACCAAGTACTACACTGTACTACGGATGGCAGGACTGAGAACCTGGTATTATTTCTGCTATACTCACACATGCTTACCAGTTCAGAAAAACAGCTCTTACTGATACTTATACTGTAAAATCTACAGCACATTTCAATTAAGGCAATTCAGTAACTATGCAGAAACTCAGCAACACACACACAGGTCAACATGGGCCCATTTGCAACAAGGTTTGAAATGGTAGCAGTGTGGGCATGTAGAAATAGCAGTATGAGAAATGTGAAGCTCTGGAAAGCCCTAATTACCTCCTGTTTCCCCTTCACACAGATTGTATCTCTAAGCAGGGTCAGCCTGCTCCTCTTAAAGTTTCCTATTCAATGTTTCCTTGGGCTGGTGCAATTTATTTGGTGCTGAACATGTTTTCCTCTTTAAAAGACAAGAACATTTCTAAACAGTTCATGTGAAGAGTAAGGTCACTTCATTCTCTGATACTGTTCCCATCTTCATTGTAGGTAATGCACAAGCTGTATCTAATTGTCCTAAAAACATCAGATGGGCATTGTGCAACACACAACTTTGTGCATGATAAAGCAGAACCTTCATTCATTTACTACTATCCTTGCATTTTCATTTAATTTCCATTTGCTTTTCAAATTGGTAACAACTGAACATGTCTAAGTGAACACATGCAACTCTCCAGGGGCACTGACATCTACCTGCACATGTACACACACACACATGAACACACGCATGCCACATACACACACACCGGTCTATGTTCATAACCAAGTTATTACAGAATCCTAATTGGCATCAATCCCAGAGGGAATTGCAGCCAGCAAGATCAAAAGGTAGAACTCATTAATTTGAAGATTAATAAAAAACCTGTAGCTAATTTAAATGATTAACTATGCCTCTACTAATCTTTCATAAATTGCTCTAAAAATCTTATAATCCTCTGATGCTGGACTACGAAAAGGGCCTGATACGTTATTTAAAGAAGATTACTATCCAAACATGCTGAAGAACACAGGTAGGGCGTTTGCTTCTTTCCCTAAATCCATTGGATAAGTCATGTTTAGCAAACAAAATTTCAGTTTGCCATGTCTGTAACATTAAAATTCTTATCATGTTACATTATTGAATTAGTGCATTTACTTTACTGCTACATGGAGGTGTTTAAACCACAGGCTATAGGGCAGATTTGGTTGTGGATGAACTTACACAAATTCCTCTGAGCTCAAAGGTTTCACCCTTTTCCTAAGAATGCACAGAACTGCATTTGTACAAAACATGGTTTTTTGCTAAACCGGTAATCTAGTAATCTAGCAATCGAGAAATAAAAGCTTTCAAAATATAAGTCCAGTGTCTAAATGCGCTATCTTATTAAATGATTAAATCACGTCCTTTCTTTTTTCTTCTCTTCCCAGAGCTTTTTCATTCTTCACTGAGTTCTTTTCAACATCACATATGAAAATCTGTCTCACCTGCTTCCTACGCTTACTCCAGAATAAACAGTCTACAGCCAAGTCAGAGGGAGGCTGCAGGTACAGATGGGAACAGACCTTGCTGTTCTGCTTCATGGCTGAAGTAGATTTGATCTTGCTTTTCTACATCCTCTGCTCAGCTACTAGACAGAACCAGCAGGAAACCATTTCCCTCCTTTCAGCCACATTTAAAAAGAAGTCCATTTCTCTCTGAGGTTAGGAGCCAATTTTCAGCTGACAGTTATGCTCTGTAAACTCCAAGCTGAAGACGAGTAGCCTCTAATTTTTGGCTGGATTTCAGGACCGTGGTCATCAATCAGGACCCCAAAAGGCTTAGGTTTGTTACTTATGCTGGTAGCAAATCCTGAGTGCTGGGCAGTGGGTGTTTCCTAGAATAGTTTGACGAATAAGTGCAAGCATAACAGTGGGTGGAATGTCAAACTCACATCTCAGTAATACAGACTAAAATCCATCATGGCGCAGGGAGAACAGGGTCACTCCAGACCCATACCCAGAGCACATGTACAAAAGCAGAAGGGCAGATTTCAGATGTGGCATCCCCTACTCTCAGGCAGCATCATGCTGAAGCTCCGTTTGGACTTGCACAATGCAGCTTTGGAACGCACAGCACTGATGTTACATCATGAAACCAGACAGAATTGAGGGATTTATTTATATACTCCTCCTAATTGCAACCACAGGAGTTGGCTGGGGCTGCTGTATGTCCCACTACAGCACAACAGGCCAAGAAAGATTTATATGCACCTTGCTGCATAAATGACTACAGAGACAGCAAGGGAAAATAACTGTGTAGATGATCTCACTCCATTATTTCTGACAGGAAAGAGCCTGTGCTCCTCATTGTACTGATAATGAGTTCTATCTCATTTCAAAACTGTATTATGTGAGTCGCTGCAAGTATTACACAGTTTATTAATATATATGGAAATACAGATTTGGATTATTCCTCTGGGAAGTTTCAATTTGAACTTGGCCAGGTTCAACTGCTTCTCCGGCAAAGAGTTATGTACAACCGTTAAAAATGCAAGACATTTTTCTACAAAGAGAGACATGAGTTATATAATAACAAAATTAATCACACAATCACTCACATTACACACTTACAGCAAAGCTGACTCTGTGCTGAAAACACGTTTGCCTACACCTAGTGCCTGACGCTGCAGTGGATGGAAAAAGAGGGCAGTGCAGTGAGGCTGGCTCCAAACACCCCTAAGAACAGTGTTCTGAAGCAGCTCTCCTTTCAAAACATGTTACAGGGCTTCTCCAAAGCCTACCAAACAAGTCCAGTGTAGACCATGAGCGCTGCCAGATGACACACTCCCTCCGTGGCTGCACTGGAAGGTAAGTGAGCTTCCCATCCCTCTCCCTCTTCCACACTGTTCTGGAATCGTTCATTACAACAAATACCAAAAGGGTTGGATTTGCCTTAAATCAGTGATAGTGGATCTCAGCTTTCATTTCTAAAATATGAACAAAAGCTCCAGCTGATGGATTTGATGAGGCTTGTTACACCTCCAATAGAGGTTTTATCTATCAGCTGAGATTTCTGAGATGAGAACTGGCCTAGCATAACGCCACATTGACCTCGCTATTCCCACCTGTGGTGTCAGCCCGTCTGCACGGACGCTGTGACCGTGGCAGCCCTGGACACGTTACAGCTCAGGTTATTGCACTCTGCCTGCTCCGTCCTATCAAGTAGTTACTGAAGCACTGACCAAACTACAGCACAGAATAACTGCAAGATTTGAAGAACTACAGAGGGGAAAGGCTTTTGTATTCTTCATTTTGTTACACATCACAAGAGGGCAAGTTATAGAGGAAGGAAAAAGGCTAAACATTAAAAATGAACATAAAAAAACTCTGAACGGACAGAGCACAGGCAAGGTCATTTCCACCTTGCTTTGCCATGAGTTGTAATGTTCCTATTGGCTAGGAATATATTTTCAAGTTGTTCAGTTACAAAACTAAAAAAAAAAAACTCATCCTCACATTGCTGAAAAATACATGATAAAGAAAAACTATCCAAAGAGTGCCTGCCTTAGTTAGTGTGGTCTTTTTAATTTGCATTGTTCCTACTTAGCATTGCAAATAACAGTTTTACTTTGCTTTGTGAGGTTTCATTTCTTGATCCAGACACAAATTGAATTAATTCCTGGAAAACTAATTAATACTTGTGTGAAAACTTTTGTGTTACTTGGTGTCACTGCTTTAACTGTAAACAATGTGGAATATTAAATCTCCCAGTAAGGAGTACGAGAATTCTTGGGAATATCTAAGTCCCATGAAGTCAGAATACCCTAGAGATACATTTTCTTCCCAGCCATCTATCTACCCTTGTTCTTGGTATTCATCCAGAAATTCTCTTATCAGTTTAGACTTACAATGGATTAGTTTCACGCTTCAGGCACAAAGAACCACTTGGTAGTTTTCCTCATCTTTGTGCAGTTTTAATTTTTCTTCCTGTGCTCGTACTACATGAGACTTTCTGACATTTTATCCACAAGTTCAAAAGGGGAACTACACCTGATCATGAGATTTGACCTTCTAAGAGGAGGAGGGGAAATGTCCTCTGCTAGTGACATGGCATCTTTGACGGTATTTTGCCATTTCTTTGCTGTGATGCAGCCCAGTCTGGGACCACAGCAGGTCACCATCCTTCTTTGAATGTTGAAATTCTGGACAACCAAGGGAAGCCATTTCAATAGCAGCTGCTCACTCCTCTTGTGCTTCAGGAAGAAGACTTGGTCATACATACTGGTTTGTTAGCTAGCAGAAACTGGGTTGTGAGTCTCTGCAGACTTCTCTGTGGAATTGTGGAGAACTATGAATTACAAGGCAAATAATGCACATGGATGGCCAGGCCTCCTCCCTCTGGGAGTTGACATACAGCTAATCTACCAGGGAAGCCACCTGAGTTAGACTGGAGAAAAGAGAACTCATACAAAATTAACTGTGATGACGTAGGAAGATTTTTTAAGTCCATCATAAAAATGACTAATAATCAGTAAAAAGACAAAAGGAATAAAAAACTCAAGGATTGTATATGAGCTGGCTTGATGCTCAAATAGTGGTTCATTCCTTGGTGCATCTACCATTTTTTGGGTCAAGAGAATAGCTACTGTTATTGTAGGCTTTTTTAACCACCTCCCCAATCTTACAGCAATGAACACCCAGCTCCTCTGCTCATATCAAATGTTCAGAGTATAAAGGGCTGAAATGGCTTTGAAATGTCTATTCCCCATCAGAATAAATTATACACACATATACTAAGGATGACACATTTTACTTTGTATCTGAGAAGCACTTTCAAGATTAGCATAAATTATATTTGTAAATTAGAGGTTGGATGCCAAAAAACCAGAAGATATACTATTTTTATCCCCCTAAACATGATTTCAGCAGACCATGAAATGTAATACGGAAGAAAGAAGGGCAGGATCACAATCATGGATTCAGAGACTGCACCGCAAGTATGGCTTTACACAAAGCTACACCGTTTTTATTACAGAAATTAAACAGAAAAACAAATTAGACATATTTTCTTTCTTTTTAAATCATGCTTCAGACGTGTCCCTCTACTCCCAAATAATATACATACATGATCTTTTTCTGCATTACTTTGCTGAAAGACTCCAAATGACTCATGATGATCTTACATCAAGGTCCGGAAGATAATACTACCATCCTTTTAGATACAGGCTAAAGTGGAGATGAACCATGACAAAGGTCAAATTTAGAGTCATTTTGTGCACCTGAAGGACTATCTGAAGTGAGCAACTGACATGTCTATGCACATCAAACAACTTACCTCTGCCAAATGCCTCTGCTTTTGAGGTAGGAGATCAGGTACTGCTTAAGAAGTCAGGCCTCTCAGGACACAGAATACATTAATGCTATAAAGCACAATTTATTCTTTTATCAAACCTGTCAAACTCACAAGCCCAAGGTTTGATCCTGCAAACATGCAATGAGCTGACACTCCCTCGTGTACCTGCATTATCACACGAATAACTAGGAAGCCTTGCAGAAATTACTTGTTGCTTGTGAATCCATTCTAAACAATACCACTTCGAGATGTGCCCGCGTAGCCTGATGATAGATTATTTCTAGGAAGTCATTTCTTCAAGCCAGCCTGTGACCCCATCAACACTCTGTGCTGCTCCTGTGAGTCTGGCTCCTGCCATCCATGGTATCTCGCAGGATACCATGAATCTCGCAGGAAGAAATCTGTCCAGATCAAACTGAACCATCATATGTTTTGGCTACACTGTACTGTTCACTGAGCCCGTGGTGAGCACCCAAAAGGCAGCTGCAACTCCTACGCAGTGCACAACAGTTTATAAAAGCAAAACTAACCAAGACTTTCCACAGGAGGTTTTCCATAAGATGGCAGAGAACCTCATTTCAAATTATGATCTGTAATGCTTCACAGTCAACTACTTCTACAATGTAAAAGGTTGAAAATGGTAGCAGTAGTTAAGGTTTTGAGGAGAAAAAAAAAAGTCAAAATCAAAACAACCAAATCAAATCCAAAACACTTTTATAAGAAACACTGATAAATAAAAACTATATATGCTAATTTTGCAAGAAATCTAACATAAGCTGGACAGCTTGGAAAGGAGTAACTCAGGAATAAATACCTTTCTGATCAACGCAGAGCTTAACAAACCTGTATTTCATGAGCTTGAAGTGCAGGTACTACTACTTATCTCCACTGGCATTCCTTCTGTCCTCAGCCAGCTGCCTCCTAAACTGGGGACTAACAACAAGTACGTTGGGCTGAACATCCGCAAGGAGCTGGTGTTGCTTTCCTCAGAAGGCCAACCCTTCCTACTGCATCTGGGGCACGATCTCCAGCCCCACATGTGACTGGTGACGACTGATGCATATGGAAAGGTCTGTACATTGTGAATACAGAGGACACTTAACAGGCAGGAGTGAAAAGTGCTCTGCTTTTATACGACTATAGATATTTTTAATTTTGCATGGGAGATGCACAGCTAAAAGCCAGTAAATGAAAGCTCATATGTTCAGAGTCACCTAGAATCAGACATCAACCATATGCAACGTTTAAACTGAGTGCAAATGCATGTTCACGTTAATGGAGTGGGGTTTTGCATCCTGTCAAAAATGGGTGGAGCTAAAACAAGGCTGTGTTTTTGTCACATTCAGTGGAAAACCACATGGCACAGACTCAACCACAGTTGCTCAGGCAGAGTGAAGTAAATATTTCATTGAGCTATGGGAATAAATTAACATATAAAATCATTTTTTGTGGATTTCTGTAATAAAATGTTTCTTTGGTTTTGAGTCGAAGAGTGAATAGAAGGAAAATGTGTAAAAAGTAAAAATGCCTTTTTGTGGATCAGATGCCAGGAAAAGTTTAAACCTGGACAAATGAATAAAATGTGCCAACACTCTAAGAACAGTGATTTGTAAACCAAGTGCTCTGTACCTGCCGAGATATTACATTGTGTCTAACCTTTCCAGATCCAGGCTTATTTCACACAGTGATTGTACCAATGCTCTTCTGAGTCCCTCAAGCAAACATAACTATACTTTCCTTTTAAAATCCAAGCTCAAATACAAATGAAGGTATTAAATAAAGGGTTATTTTAAGGTTTTAAATAAATGCTTCCTGTGGCCTCCAGTCCCAAAGAGAAAGGAGTTCAATCCTGGCCAGTGAACAGGAAGAAGGCCATTTCGTTTTGGAGGAAAACCCCTCATATTTCACTTCAGCGTGATCCATAGCAAAACATACAAATATTTTTTTTTTTGTTCAACTATTGGCCTGAAACTCCAGTTATTCACATAATTCTGCTCATAATATTGTCATTCATAACCTCAGCTCAAAATACATTCCCTAGTCTAGATTGTCTCCCTGTTTTCTTTTATAAATGCCATGTGAGTAGGTAAGCAGAGCCTGGGCACAGGTCTCGGCAGCACACTCGCAGGAGGGATGCAACAGGGATGCAGGCTCCACTGAAGGGACAGTTTTATGCAAATGCTTGTCTTCTGGCAGCTCGTCACTCCAGATCTGTTATATTCATATAGGGCAATTTTGCCTCCAGACATCACAGCACATGGCAAAATTCTGCAATTTGCATTCTCTTGAACAGGCTTATATCCAAATATTCCAGGTACAATTTTAGGTACTGCTTTCATAGATATTCAGGGTCAGTTTGCTGTTACTAAAAAAGCATCTGTACATTAGCAATTTAAATAGGACTAAATCCATTTTAATCTACAAATTGTATCTTTAATTTTTTATTGAAGGGGAATGCACAGTACAAGTTCCTACACAACAGCACAAGACTTACTTGGGTATTTTCCCTGCTTAATAATGTTTGTGTGTGCCGAACTGGTCTTTGCACAGGAAACAAGAAAAAATTTAGCTTACTGCAGCTTACCTCACCCTAAGTACATAAATGCTCTGCTGGATACATCACCTCACTGTCACGGGTGCTGAAGCCCATAGAAATCTTCACCAGAAAACCCTTTTCTCACTGGAAGAGCCCTGCCAGAGTCCATTGCCTTGACGTTACAGCCAGCGTTACTACCCTTGTGCTGTTCAGCACACGTACTAACCATCTCTCTCTTCCTTCTGATTTCTGGAGGGAAGTTTTCAGCTCATTTGTCAATCACCACTTTGTGATTTAACTGGACAGCTTAAATATCTGTCCGTGCCTTGCAAAATGAAATGAAGAGTCAAAAAACTATGTGAAACATTTTTCACAGGTGTGATAAACCCAGAAAATAGGAAAGGGAATCACTCCACAGACATGCGTATACTGGTCTCTCCCTCCTCTTTCGCTGGACAGTCTCAATCTGCTAAATGAAACTACACAAAATCCTGTACATCGGTATCAACAGCTCTCATCATCAAAGCTTGGAGAGGCTTGTTCACCAAGATACAAAGTCACTTTGAAAATCTCTGCTTATGTCACTTTTTTGTGCATAACAAAATGACCATTATTGCCACAACAGAATATTAGTGTGCTTCACATCTAAACTTAGAAATAATAATATAAAGCAGCTCTTTTCCTGTCTCGATGGATGCCAGTTTCTTAGCCAGGACTGTCAGAGGCTGGTTATTTGTCCATAGAAGAAATAAAAGAGAGATGGCTAAGACCTACATCTACCAGTCAGGAAACTGAAAGAGGCCAGCCAGTAAAAGTATAGCTTGTCCATGCATACCTGTATCCAGAGTGCCCCTGAACCAATTCCACACTCAGTCTTCCAATCCATTTGTTGCATGTCCATGTACTTCCTTTAGAGGTGAATTGTTCAAATGCAAAGTATAGGAATTTCTCCTCTCTATCCACGCAGAGCCAGTAACTCTAGCAGATTACCAAAAGGTCTCTACATCTATAGGAATTTAACATCAGAGAAAACCAGCTGCAATAAAAGCTGACAAAGCTGACAAAAATAAGCAAGCACTGATTTTCATCCCTCTCAGAATTATTTTTGCAAATGGGAATGTTCAGCTACTTATTTTTCGGTCACTGCTGTGTTGTGGTGTTTTTTTTCTTCTTGCAGGAATAGCTTTTTGCTAAATAGTTGAGAAAAATTACATCCAACAAGCTCTGACACCAAAGGAAGGCAATGTCAAAATACTCCATTAGTGACATATATTTACATTGCCCAGAGGATCGTCAGTACAACCTATGAAGCTGCAATGAAATAAATTTTGCTAATCCAAAAGTAAATACATTTTCCAAGCTGTGAAAAAAATGTGTGAGGATTTATTAGGGAGTTAAAACATTAAAACAAAGAGTAACCTGCATTCAATGTTATAATGCTAAATTAAGAGGGGAACGTAGTGGTTTAGTTCCCTGCATAGGAGGTGATAAGCTCAGTGCTGTTTGTATTAAAAAGGTGCAAACTCCCTTTATTCCTCAGGTAAAACCTTGAAAGTGTCATTCATTGAGTGACATGCTGGTAGTAACTGAGCTTGCAACAAAAGTACTTTCTGTGTGTCGAGGTGGTGAGCTGTAGCAACCAGGGTTATGCAAAGTCTGGACCTCCTTTTACAACAAGATGACAAACCAAAACTAATATGTTGCTACTTTTCTTTTCACTAAGAATTACTATTAAACTCTGCAATGGTGCTGGTACTAAGTTTTAGTGTATATACATTTCTAGGTCTTCTAAAGCCCCTTTGAAAAGTCTTCTATCTAGAAAACATAACCCCGCCATAATACAAACTGTGTTTTTCCCAATGCTACATGGCAGGCAGCCAGCGAGGGGCTCAGAGACACCTTGTGTGTATACACCAAGCACTGCAGCTCAAATGAGCCAGTCTGCAGACTAGGCACCACAAAGGGATATCTCTGTGTGTCTAGTAAGAGCAGTTGAACTCTGATTTTTTTTATTTTTAAACAAGAAAATACTGTTATTTTCTGCTCCTGAATATGCAATACCCCTTTCCCTGCCCTGCTGCCCAGCACCCACACAGGACACAGTAGCCTGCTGCTGTGTGCTTACTGCACCAGCTACCCCAGGATTGCAATTTTTGTAATCACAAGCCAAAAAAAAAAAAAAATTTCCTTCAAGATGATCTCACAATAAAAACCTTAAACAAGAGCAGTCTTGACTCAAATTTTGGGCTGTTATGTATAGAACTTGATCAGGCAGGCTTTCAAGTCCTACAGAGAGCTCATGGCAACATATCTTTTAACAGGTACTGTCACCCACTTAGTAAAGGGCTATTGAGTTCTAGGAAGGATGAACCACACTGGACTTGACACGCACACTTCTGTGAATTTGCCTCAGAAATGGTTTCTAGGCTACCTAGAATGTCACGCAGAAATGTTAACACTCTTAATGACGACCACGTCATTATTCTGGTCTCCAGAATCTCTTTGTATTTTATTTTTTACTCAATAAGAAGTGAAATATAATAACAGTTAAATAAAGCCTAGTTATTTAGCCAGTGGATACATTGCTTCACAACAAAGGCAGATGATTAGAGGTAAGAAAAGACAGAAGCAGCACGATTACATTATTGTAGCTCTAAAAAGTGCCTTCTAGAATCCACGTGGAGGCAAAGGGTAGAACTGTTATATGGTTACCTGTGGTCATTTTTTCAAGTTTTGCTTTATACCCACAAGTAACAACAGGCCAAGGTTCTTCTGTAATCCTCCTATTGAATTCTGGAAGGGAAAACTAAACACAATCTAAGGATTGCAAGACACTGGAGAAGAAAACTTGGGAAATCAAAACTATGGAGTTTTGCAGATGTTTGTGAGTGATCCACGATAAAGTTTTTAATCCACCCTCAGGTACTAAAAGGGAGTTCATACTTCACAGATGTATTCAGTAAAATCTGTAGGATAGCTTTGATTCAAGACCCAGATCAACTTCAAGACCGTTCATGAAAGAATAGTGTCAAGGGAAGAAAATATCTCCCAGGGAGAGATTCCCTACTGTGAAGTTAACAAAACTGGGTTGTCTAATAGATGCTAGCATCTATAATTCTTGAAATGCAGATAAAAATAAATGCAAATTATAATCTTTCATAATACATATGAGTTATTTACTCATATGCTTATTAATCTGTGTTTATTGCCCTTCAAGCTGAAAAGAGAAACAATTAGATCCCTTTCTAGCAGTAGTAGTATGGGACATGTAGATATATAACTTTGATTTACAGAGTATGACAGGCAATCAATGTGTGTCAGAGAAAGCCCACATCAGCAGAGAGACATGTTAAAGCCGCATTTGAATTTTCTTTTTTAGGAGTGAACAGATGAGTGTTTCCTTCATGTTCTGAAGACAATGGGATTGGGAAATAACCTGAATTTCAGGCTAGGAGAAAATGGGTTGCTTCAAATTATAGGAAAATGAACAGCACTAATTTTATTCTTCACTTTCAGCAGAATCAAGCAGTGCATACCAGAAAAAGGAAAGCCAGACATAGCCCTAAGTCTGTTATTAAACATTTCCATTTGCGCACAGTGCAAGCAGTATAGGAATGACAGCTAAAAATAAACTATTTTCCTATATATTTTACACCCATGACATAAATGTTAAATTTGGCTCATGAACTTGAAAGAAAAAAGTCTATGGATTATTTTTTCTAAGGACTAAACAGAATAGGAATATAGCCAGGAAATGAAAGACTGAATTCCTATATTGATACTGATGTACAATGAGAGCAGCTAAAGATCCCATTTAAAAGACATCGATGTTACTTCCACAAAAGGTTTATATCAGTTGTTAGAATATGAACCGACTTCCTATTTAAGCTGGGAATTGTCTGATTGCAAAGTCATGAAGCTATCCAAAAGGCAGGCTTGTACGAAACAAGCATCTAAGCTGAACAAATCAGTAGCATCTTGCTTTTGAGACCAGACAGTCACGTCACATTGTTTGTCAAAGCCAGTCTTGGTCCCCTTCCCACTAATACTTCATATGCTTTGTCAGGACTACAGGGTTAGAGCTGGGTATGAACAAACCATTCTGTTTTCTACAGAAATAAACAAACACCAACTTTTTTCTTACAAATCAAGTAACTCAGTATGACTATAGTGCATATGAATGGCTGGACAAATGACTAAGGCTGCCCCTGGAAAGGAACACTGTGCCCTCCTGCATCTTGCGGCTCCGCAAGGAGGAGGGCGAGTCAGACGGTCTCCCCACTCACTTGGTGACCTCAGGGCTGCTCCTCTGTCCTGCCTCTTAACTGCTAAGTGCAAGGTAATTGAGAGACGAAAGAGGAACTAAATCACAAAACAAAGCTCTTGAGAATCAAGCTCCCCAAAATTTCCTTCAGAGATAGTTATACACACGCATATACCTCCTACACGTACCATTTATACAGCTTATGCAGAAAGCTTCCGTCTCGGCGAGTGCAGACTCCCAGTGACAATGCTCCAATACATAATTTTAAAATTCCATTGGTATTCTTTGGGAATAATAACCGCTGTTGATCCTTCTTGTTTTGCTGCATTTTCTATTTTTTTGCTAGCTTCCATTCCTAATATGTTTTATTATTATTATGGTCCTTGCCAAGTCTGTCCGTTGCCTGCTCATTAGAACTTCTGTGGCAGAAAATGTTCCTGCAAGAAACTAATTCTAGTACCTTTCAATTTATTTTCAGGCTGAGTGAGTCTATAAACTCAGATTATTATTAAGGTGAGCTTGCAGTGATGTGTGCGATAGACTCTGAATCTTGTTGTATTAAGGCAAAGGGAAATTCATCTATATAGTTTGAACTTTATACTTGGAAGACTAAACAAAAATTAAGAAATTCTAGGCCCTCAAAGAAGCTTGCCCCCACTGGGGTTTAAAGTGACCAGCAGGTCAATGGGCAAAATGACTTAGAGTGCTCCTTTGTTAGACATATGGAAACCCACTTTGGAATTCTCCAAAGCAATGTCAGAATTTCCAATAGCAGGCACACACGTGCTCTTAGTTAATATTGCTAATAAAACCATGGACTCACTCAGTGAGTTGAACCTATAGCAAGCTCCAGCAACACAGAGTTTTTACACAGTTTGAGGGCTGAGTTCCCTACAGAATGATTGTAGAGCTCCTACTCCACAGGAGTTATGACTATAAAATATTAACAATGTTAATGTTAAGTAAACTATTAGAGTTTACATGAGAATGGCCTTTCATCAGTTAACAGCTGGGCCTCCAAGCTATCCAAAACAGGCCTTATTACTTGGATCCACTTATAATAAAATCATGTTAAAGCTAACACTTAAACGAGAAAAAAAAATGAAAAAAATGAAAAAAATCAGAGTTTAAATAATCATAGCTAAAAGGTTTACAGCATGCACATTTTCCCCAATTTATTATTAAAATCAGCAGCAAAAATTGACTGTGATTTTGCAAGGGCAGGAGAAAATTAAGCAATGTCTCATCTACGGATTCTAGCTAAATTTGAGCACTGGGGTTTTTAATATAATGGCAATTTTATTGCTGGTATTAGAGATGTAGTCATCCTGATCTCCAAACACACCATTTTCTGTGCAGTTCTGTGAAATGTGTGTACATTATTAACCCCAGGACAGGTCATGCCAGACAGAGAGCAATTATATGACTGTTGCAGAACTGTGTGTTCTCTTTGGGTACCAAACTTTGAAGCCACACGTAACCAGGGGCTTGGGACTGAGAGAAGCAGACTAAGCCACCGGCCAACTACCTCCACGGGAAATGAGGTGGCTTTAACACCCTCTTTACCCTTCCCTGCATTTATTTTATCTACACCCTCTCCTGAAGCAGGAACATTGGGCGTGTGTCTGGTAGGTAGTACCATCACAGTCAGCCTTGGCTGCACGGGGGCCCTTGTCTTCCCAAGAGCCCTACTAGCTCAGAATGACCTCCCAGACTAGCACACCAGTGCAGGGGGAGCCTCGCTCTACCCCAGCCGTGCCTTAATGAGAAGATCACCTACCTAACTACGAAAGACACCAAATAAAACTGGTATTTAGAACTCATACTGTCACGAGGGGGAAAACTGCTACTAAGTATTATCTTATCACTAGGTATCCACAACCAATTTCACAGAAGACTAGCAGCATCTCTTTACGTTTAGTAATATAAGCTGTCTCTCTTCAGTCCATTTATAAAATGTAAGAAGGCAGCAGGAAACAAGTACGCACAAGGACTTCCTGGAGAAAAGAATCCACTGTTGTCTCATTTCTTTCAGTCTTTGATTTTGGTCTCATTTTTTCACAGTTCTTTCTTCTCTTTTCTATACGCTCCCCGTGCTGCAGGGCCACCAATTGCCCTGCGCACTCCATGTTATACACTGAGGGAATCTCTGTGCAAATGTCCAGCACCACCACAGCTGGAGCCAGCTGCACTCCTGTTCTCCTGACAACGTTTTACAACAGTTGATCTTAACGTAGGGACAAGGGTAAAGGAGAGCACAAGGAGCACTGGGGAAAGCAGGGACCACCTTTGAGTCTACACAGATAGATGGAGTTTGTTTTGACAAAGAGCACTCAGGCCTACAGGTGGAGCTGCAAGGCCAGAGGATGGCAAAGACTTCAGAAGATCCACTGAGAAGTGTACAGTGTGTACAGCTGCTTTGTACAGCTATAGAGTCTCACAGACTTACAGTACCTGAGCATCTCCTAAGCACCTATTTATCTCTGTGGGATAACTGGTATTGCCCCATTTCAAAGGTTGGAAGATGATGGAGCAAACACACAGCTGAGCAAAAACCTCAATCCACATCCCATAATTCCCAGGCTGCAATCTCAAACCCAGAACCACCCTTCCCCTCTGTTATGCTTCTGCTTTTCTCCATGTGGTTAAAATTTCACTTCTAAAATACACAACAAATACTGGTGTGAATGCAGTGCATCATGCCAGAACAGAGCACAAGAGTCTTCAGAGAGGGGTGCATCACAAGCCATCACGGACCACTAATTCAGGGAGAAGCTTTTTACACTACAGAGACCCCTCATCACTCTCTTTTGACACAATTGACAATGGCAATCTCTCAGGATGAGGCCAAGCCTTTGGCCTGAGTGCGGAGAAGGGGTTTGCAGTGAGGCCACAGATTTGGAAAGCAAGGGCAGAATGTGCTTTTGGCTTATCTACAGCTGCCATTTTATTCTGTCCCGTACTGCTTTCCAGAGTTCCCCAGAACACTGGCAGGAGAAGCAAAAGTCTGATTATATGTAAAATACAAGATATATACAAAAAGGAAAAAATAAAATACTTTATGATATCGATATGATACAGCCCTCAGCCAGTGACCTGTGAAAGGATTTGACTATTGGGGCAATCTGCTCATAACAAGTCTCATGACAGAGAGAAACGCAACAGCATGTCCAGTAAATGGGGTGAAGGGCCAAGGCTGAGAGAATCAGTAACAACTGGAGACACAGGCAAGTTATTGTGCCTTTCAGAAGGCAAATAAGCAGGAAGAGAAGGAAAGAAAGGGTGAAGTCCTGCCCTGAGCATGCTAAGATGCTATGGATGGATTTGCTGCACTGCAGATACACTTACACATAATAAACCTGAATTCATTAATACTAAATATTTACGCTCATCTTGTAACTGGTCCAAAAGAGCAATTATGATACATCATGTTGACGGAGAGTATAAAGCCATTAAAACTTGGATCACTCACACAATATACCGTGTCAATGCACAGTTAACAATAACATTCCTAGTACAGTATATTTAAATGGGGACAGCTCAATGCTTTCTAATAAAGCAATGCAAAATCTATGTTTTGCTGTTGCTGCCAGCTCATCTCACACCCTTATGATGGCAGGTGATGAGAAGCCACACAGGGAGAGACTCTGTAGTGCCCATCCTCAGCCCATTTCCAGTCCACTTGAATCTCTTTGAGAAAGGAATAAACAACAGTAATGCCTTGGGTGGAAATGAAGAGTGGAGCTGTCAGAAGTCAGACCTCAAGATGTGACAGTCACATTCATTTCTCTTCTCTCTTTCACAAATAACAATCTTGAGACATTAACTGTGTGGTCTTTTACAAAGCAACATGCTCTCTGTGGAAGACACTGTCCATAGAAGTGTTATTGGATATGGCTGCCAGCTCTTTAAACGCACCAGCCTTGGAAGCAAAGTCTGATGAAGTAGAGATAGTAAAAAGTTTTGAAATTACCAATATCTACTTTAAAAATACATGGCCTAACACACAGTCCAAATACACTGCAGGAAAATTGAAATACAAGCTGATGACAGAGGTTTTAGGGGAAGTAGATGTCCAGTACAGCACTGCAAATACATTACTACAACAATGTGACCTGCACAAGTCACGGGTGTCCCCTTATTCCATTTACTCTTCTCTTTGGATAACCCTATGTATAAACACATGGTGCCACTGGTAAAACATCAGCTGCCAAGATAAATGGTAAAAGACATAGTATTAAATCAGTCATTTCCAGGGCCCAGATCCAAAGACACTAATCCTTTTATCAGGATTCAAACTGGCAATGTTCCATATAGGAGGACATTTGTTCTCTCTTTGGACTGGATATAAACCCCATCTGTTGAAGAGAGCAAACTCTCTTCTACTCTCAACTCAGCAACTGAGTAAAGGCATAAAACCACGTTTGCCTTCTCTGTGTCCCCAGAATCACCAAAGTGACCACGAGTGCAATGATGCTATTTGAATAGATATTGTAACACTTAGGGCCAACTCAGATACAAGATTTTGCACTGTATTTCATAAAGCCCATTGATGGTGTAGGAGTATACAGCACATTTGATTTGCACCAGAATCAAACACACTTACCTACTGCATGTTTTGATACAGGCCCACCTTTCACATGACTTGATGAGAGTCTTGAATTCACAAAGAAATCCGAAGTTTAGATTTAGATCTGCTGGCATGTTTCTCATTGCTGCCACAGCAATGCTATACTTCAAAATTTCCCTTGGTTTGGAGTTGGGAAATTATGCCACTGGTCTACATGCCATAACATGTAACTGCTGTTTTTTGTGGTGACCTTCATTCCCCCAGAAAACTCTCATCTACAGCAAGCAGCTTTCCAAAACAAAAATTGCCATTTTGATACAGAAAGACGATCTCATGATTTAAGTTGAACAACATGTAAAATGAGTTGGAAATACCTCAGAAGAGTCAGTCTGAGATAATTTCCTTGAATTCCAGTTTTGCCATCTTGTTTATTTTTGAGGCTGAGCCTGAGAACGTACATCCATGCTCAGATCAAATTGTATGTTGCTACTTTGGGCAACCACACACTGTAAATGTCATTGTATGTATAAATCAAATTTCTCTGATTGATTCCTATGCACCAGGATGTTTATAAGAATAAACAAGAAGTTGCTTCAGACTTCAATGATTCAAACAAAAATCCCAGTTCCAGTTTATTTAGATACAGAAGGCACAGGGAAGTATTAAACGAAATGTTAAAATTAACATGCACATTCTCTCTCAGGTAATTTGTTTAATTACTATAAAGAAATTCCTCCAATTTTGTGTTGGCTATCTTATGCAATAAATGAAGAACCTCATCCTGTAAATTCCTATACATATATAAGTAGAGTATTTTCATGGGTAAGCTTTTTCTGCTAGTATATGTTTATGCATTTTATAGCATGTGAAAAATGGTTCAGGCAATTCAGGCAGAAAATCAATTCATTTTTGCCATACATACTTGCCATGTTGAGATGGAAAGTTTTTTGATAACAATTATGCTTTAAACATAGTTTTCTATAGCTTAAAAATAAAATCAAGGATTGATAAGCCGTGTTTTAGTAACTTCTAAAGGAGAAAATTACTTTCTAGAAGCATGATATAAAATATTACTTAGCAGAAACCATCAAAGAACTGTCTGTTTTCCAACATTTTATAAAGCACTTTTGTGCATGATACATAAAAAGACATACTTAATATTAACATCATGCAACAGTAGAATTCATGGTCCTAGGACTTGTTATAAAAACAACCCTTATAACTTTCTGTTTATCAGTTTCAGCTCAGAGTCACAGAAATATGTCAGAAGAATCTTCTTTACTCTTTTTTTCAAGTAAAGTAATCCCTGTCTTTTCAGTTTTTCCTCACGTTGCTATCTAGATGAAGTTACCTTGTCAACAAAGTGTCATAATATTTCTTTGAAGTACTTAAAAATACTTTCTAGATCTGTTCTTTTAGGATAGATTAAAGCACAATAAGACATTCCAGTGCCTTGGAAAAAATATAAGTAGCTCAAACCTGCCTAAATATTGATTTAACTGCTAGAACAAAATAACTCTTTTGGGTAACCCTAATAAAGGATTTAAAATACTTACTAAACATGTATGATCTACTGGGTAAACATGACTGTGAAGAATCCATTTCAGTCTCTCAAGCAACATTTTACATATTTTATAACTTTCCAGGGAAAACTTTCAAAAGTTCAGTAGTTTATTACATATTTATTATTGAACTATATCTAGGGACCCAATTTAAACTTACATCATGTGAGAAGGAATTAAGATTGCCTTCTTTTCTGAAGCCTGTGTTGTCTTTGTCCTGGATCTGAGCACCACAAAGGTGAACACCTTGCACCAATGATGTATCCTATCCCCAAGTTCAATAGCACTAGGATTTTATTCTCTGAATTATGTCTGAAATTTGGCTTTCATGATGTGCTTCCCTTGCTGCTCTTGCCTAGGATAGAGAATTAACCAATGAAACATTTCCCCATCAGTGGAAAGAAATGGGTAGTATTGGCTAAACAAGCGTAAGGAGGGTGTTCCTTCAGATCAGCCCTGCCTGCAAGCACTGGCTACCAATAAAGCTGTAAGCCAGATCCAGGCCACTCTGTTTTAAAGGCTTCTTAGAGCTACTGCACATACGGCACATCAACTGTCTCTATTTCAAGGTCAACAGGAAGAGTTGCTGGCCCAAGGATTGGCAGAAGCTGAGTAATCCTGGCTGGAAGCATCTGTATTACTGCTGGCCTGAGCTAGTCAGGAACAAGTCTGTATTAGTAAGGTGTGATCTAAGTACAAGACTATTCTGCTTCTATACTACATCGCTGAGTAGGCATCACACCACTAATTTGAAAACAGCTCAGTGAGAGAAACAAACCCTCTTTAATAACTTTTAATCACCTCACAATTCTTATGATTGGCATTAACCATCAAGAAGCCTTCCCATTGCCAAATTATTGCAAGACCATGCTCTTACCACTCCTACTTTGTGGGAAAGTCCCAGGGGTGGCTCATCTCATAAATCAGGGCTTTCCTGCTAGGACATCAAGACTTTCATAGCTCCTTCTCCTCAAACTGATCTCTAGGGAAATGATGTGACCAATTACTGACTTTTCAAACACTAGAACAATTCCCCTGTCCTTCATGAAGTATCTCTTCCTGACCAGCATATAACCTCAGGTAATTAGGTAGATTCCTAGATGGCAAATACCCAAGATTAGTCTTTAATCTCAAGGGATAGAATAGTGACAGAGCTTTTAAAATATTTTTCAGGTAATTCATAGAGACATTACATCCTTCATTATAGTCATCTTCAATGCAACAGAATTGACTGAGCTGGAGTTTCTGGAATGAAATGAAATACAACCTAAAGCATGCTGAATGGCCCTTTCCTGGGCATCTCCCCTGGTCCCTAACTCAACCTCATCAGACAGGTGATAAATTCAATCTCTCCATTTATTGGATCATATTTCATCAAACACAAATGTATGTGTCACTATACATCTGTGCACTCCCTGGATGGCCTCTCCAGATTGTGCTAATGGGGCTTGCAGCAGGACAGAAGTAGGCTCAAGTCCCCACAAAGCAGAACTCAGGACAGCAATGGAGGCTGGCACAGGGAAAGAGTTTCATCTGAGTATTAACTCAGTATCTACATGGAAAATAAATTACCCATTTCTTCAGAAGGCCTCTCTAATTCTCAGCTAAACAGCAAAGCAGTTTCTATTCATACTTACCTAAGAGATCCTGGGGTGAGCAAACCCCCAAGTAAATGTCTGATGTAGTAGAGCACGTTCACCCTGATCTGAGATTGGTTCAGACCTGGCTCAGTTTAGGGCTAAATATGAAAGAATATTATCAGATAGCAAGATTCAAAGTGGGATGGTCATACCGGAAACCCAATATGCTACACTGCTAAAGCAGCACAGTTAAAGTCACTATTATGTCTTTTCTATTGCAATTGCCCTTAAAGGTCCCACACAGGAGCCCAACACTTATCCTACAGACCATGAAAAAGCATGAACCCGAAGCTAGTCATGAAGCCAGAAAACACCAGAAACCGATAACCCCTGAATTCAAATTCCTCAAAATAAATTGTTTATAAACTATTTAACAGCTCAAGAATTAGCTACAGAATTATTCAAATAATTATCACAAATTTATAAATGTATGAATACAATCATAAGCCCCCTTAAGCAATTGATAAAGGAGAAAAATAACATGTCAATTATTTACTGTAAAAAAAGGTCTTCTATTTTAGCTTCTACTAATGTAGCTGAAAAAATAAACAGTTTGCAACCATGTTGTTTTGGCATAACCGCATTTGAATTTAACTCTTAACAAAAAGCAATTATGATTTTTGAAGTTCACTTTCATTTCAGAAAAACAAAGAATATATACTTTTTTTGTCTTTACACTTAAGCACAGGGCATGGACCTTAGAGAGAACAGCACAGAAACTCTGGACTGGAGGAACTGCAGAAGTGCCTCTGGAGGTCCCCACAGATCACCAGGAGTTAGTGAGAAATAAGTCAGGATTCAAAAATCCCTGCTTATCACGGATGAGATCCTCCAAGTTCACTAAATGTGACCTATTTCAAAGTTCCATGAAGTTCAGATACAAACTAAACTGCATCTTGATCATGAGGACACAGAGTAAAATACTAAATCCAAACCCACTTCACATCTGGTTAAATCTATTCTGGGGGGCCCAATCCTCAAAAGGTTATTCTTGGAACAGAAGTACAAAGCTGAAGCAGTATGACAGGATTGAGTGTTTTGATGAACACGGAGATTGGGAAAATGGGTGAGGAACAGCTGAGGAATTACACCAAGAAGGTACCTGAGCCTCACTTAAGAAAAAGGCAGACAGATAAGTGATTTCAAAGGGAAAGAGACTATGGTAAAATGAACAATGTGGGGAATGACCTGAATAACTTTAAACACGTATGACTCAGCGATGTTTGTCATACGGATCAACTCCAATACTTTAGCAATACACACTGAACTATTGCAGCTAATGTAAAAAGGAGTCCGTTAATTATCTATGCATATTCTTATATAAAATGGATAGGAGTACGTAATTGTTTTTCAGAGTATAGTCAGACCTATACTTCTTAAATTACACAGCTGCTAAAATTTCAATGCTCTAGATATGCAGCAGGAAACACGTGAACTGATTTTACTTAACCTAAATTTTGAACTGCTTTCTTACTTAGCTAACAGCATATAATAACCGTAAGAACAAGCCATAAAGTTATCATCTTATTTGTATGAATATTGTACTAGAATCAATGAAAGTATTGCAGATTTACACAGTCATTGGGAGGAATATCAAGTCCATAATATAAAAACATTAAAAAAGATTCTAATTAGGATCAAGTATTTTTGACAATTTTATTTCCAGCTAATTAGCACTGATGTTTTAGTACTGGGGCCTGATTGCACTGTATTCCGCAATAAAGAATGATTCATATCTACATTCAAGTAAATAATTTAGCAGAGAAAGATGCATAGAAGTGCTTTTGTTTATAGTGCTGTCAAAATTAAATACTTGGGAAAAAAGTGTTAATCGTCATACACTTTTAACAGGTTGAGACTAGACTAAGTGCTATTTACTGGGCTTCCATGAGCCATCCTGCAGACTCAGGATAATTAGTCACCAGAGCAGGTTTCTTGCAATCTGACAAGTAAGGGCCAATTTCTGGTGTGTGCACTCCCATGTCTGTAACAGAATGGTTCTCTGTGTACAACTGGAAGACCGTGGCTACAACAGCAAATTAAGTGACATCTTGGGTGGCTTCCTTTCTCTAGACCTTAGAGGGACTAGGGAGGCTGGGAGGCTGCTGGCAGTAAGGGGGAGAGCCTTTCCCTGTATCCTGTGGAAGAACATGGATATACGCTTGTACAACTCTGCACCCAAAACCAGAATCAAGTTCCATGTCTGTACCCCACCGTGGGGCCTCTGCCACACTCCTGTCCAGGGCCAATCGCTGCCAGAATATCATACACCTGCTGTACAAATGCTAAGGTACAAACCTGGATCTGCAGGTACAAACCCAAGAAAATGGGATCACTGCACTTGGAAATGTGTGTTACCATGTATAAAACCTTCTGTACACATGCAAAACTGTAAAGGTTGCATGTACAAGCCTCAATATTTAATGCAGAATCTGTAGATGAAGTGACCTGGAAATACACTAACCACTGAGAGAGTGAGGCTTCACATCCAAAACCCAGAAATATGTTGACAGTAGTAGAGAAACCTGAAGCACTCCCGTGACCCTTATGCACAAAACAATTACATTATCCAAGGTGCTTTTAAGAAAGAAATTACTTCTAGGCAAGACCGCTATCCAAAATGGCATAGGGAGTGAAAACAAAACATCAGAACAGTTTCTCTGTGATTGCTGTGAAGGAGAGGACCTTCCTAAAGCCATTCAGAATTTGGAAAGCCTCCATTCATCTCTCTGCTTCACCACACACTGCCTGAGCAGCCTGGCTCAATCATCCGTATCACCATTTATAGAAGTATTTGCCCTTTGGAGGCTCTTGTCCTTCCACAGCAGGTCCCAGGCTGTTCAAACCTAAAGTCCTGGCGATTCAAGCCTTGGGACTAAACTGAGACGAATCTAGAGTTTGCCCCAATTTACAACCACACTGTAGAGATCAGGTGCACTGCAGATCAGAAGGTACAGAGGCGCTACAACAGGCAACACATAGGTACTTAAGACATATTGAGGAGAAGTGGTGCATTACAGCTATCATTTGCTTAGTACGTTAATAAAATCAAGTTAATATATGTAACTAGCAGCAACTGAAATACAGAGCCATATTTTTCACCTCAAATTTCTATCTCTGTGTATAAAACACCTCAAAGAGTATAAATAATTTCAATGCCCCATTTTGCTCCTCTGTAAGTGACAAAGCATTGACTTCAGCCCGAGTAATAACCGTATACACCAAACACCTTGTAGGTGATGTTTCTCTCTCCCTTGTCTCAGTCCTGCTTTGAGCCAGACTCAGCTGGTGCAGGCCAGTAAAGCTTCACAGGACTAAAGGAATGACACTGACTTATGGCAACTAAGGATCTCTGCTTTGTTAAGTAGGAGGAGGAGGGAGAAGGGGGATTTATTAGTGTACTTACTTTAAAAGGCCAATTACAATTTTATTAGAGGAAAAGCTTCAACAGTTTCAGTTATTTACAATTTAACAGCCATGCTATGAATTAAATTTATACAATTTTTTTCAAAAAATAATTAACACTATAAACAATAAAAATTAATTGAGTGTTGATCAAGACAGTTTGGAGTAGACTAGTGGTATTTCCATTTGGTGAAGCCTTTATTATTACCACTTTAAAGACCTGAGCTTAGACGTTCTACTTCCTTTTACCATATGTTACTTTTATTCTGCCCTTCTGGATACATGTGTGGGAAGGAGTAGGACTGATGGATATTGGAAAAGTAACTCTGTCAATTAATTAAAGCCCTTATTTTTACAAAACTAACATTCATGAAGAGGGAAATAAGAAATTAATTCTAAACCAATAATAAAGTATCAACAGCATTAATTAGACCTTCAATAATGAGTGACAGTAATAACCCCAGAGAGTAAACTCCATTTTAACTCTGGTAAATAAAAGTTGATGCAACAGGGGCATGGTTTTGGTTCACTAGCAGTTGATTCATGTACCTCACCTGGCACCTCACCCGAGGACAGTGAAGCCCTTGCTGAAGTCTCAGACAAGGTACTGGATTTGGATGCAGTTTCTGTTGGATGGAAGCATTCAGGTCCTTCTTTATTCCCAGGGAACTGACATGAGTAGCTAGATTTCACACCAGTTTAACACATCAGTAACGTTTCAGTAGTGTAATTCAACCTCTGAAATTATGTCTTCAGTTACACTGATAGCCAGGCAAGGTGAAAAATCAGGCCAAAAGAACAATTCCAGGAGCAAGGTAGCTTTCCTGGAGTCAGAAACACACAAACTTCCCACGTACCCATTCTTCGCAGAGAGAATAATTTCAGTCCATTCATCCAGAACAAGCAAACCCACAAATAGAAGAAATGAAGCGTTCTTTGTGCTTGGATCCACAGCATAATGAGCTAAGATCCAGTCTCTCTGCCATGGGCATATTAGCAAGCAGCTCCTGCTGCCTCAAGGGAAGAATAAAAAGGGGGATAAGACAACTCCATCACGCCCACACCTACCTGCTGCACCAGCAGGATAGGGGCACAGTGGGATCAGAGCCAAGAAATGAACTGGTTCCCATCTACTCAACCAGCTACTACTTCTCCTCCCTCCCTTCCTTATTTCTGTAGCTGTTATGCTAAGCTGCCAGCCTAGCCTTGTGCTTTTGATAACTACCAAAAAAAAGATTGGGAGCAAAGCAAAGGCACCTCTGTCCTGCGGCTGCTGTTTCTCCCTCAAGCACATCCCTTCCCCAAGCTTCTCCTGGCCTGCAGCAGCCTCTTCCCTGGCAGCGCTGCCACAAAGCAGTCGTCTTCCCTTGAGGGATTAGAAGACTTTGCCATCCCCAGTTCTGAAAAGTCGACATATTTATTTGAAGTGGGCTCTGAATGCAGCGGAGCTGCATCCTTTTTCTCAAAAACCAGTCAGTCAGTCATTAAAACTGGCTGAGCCTGGCCACCAGATTCTGCTGGCTTGCATTTTACAAAGCAGCCATGGCAGCTCCTCATTTGCTCCTCTGTGCAAACGTTAGCAATTACAGCTCACACAGACATGAAATGTAGGTACGTGGGCCTAATTAGAGCTGAAAAGATTTAAAGACAAATATTTTCCTTGGAGAAAACTCATCTGAAACCATCCTTCAGACACTTACTTGGACAGGTTCTTTGTGCTAAAAAGAGTTACCCACATTGCACTGTGCTGGAAATCTTTAAGGAGAGCAAAGGAATCAAGAGCTCAGAGCAAGCTTTAATTCCAAACTCAGCGCTGATGTCTATATTCCTGTGATCCCTTGACATGTTTTTTAACCAGACAGCTGGGATTGCAGCCAGACCAGTAACATTTAGTTCCAGACTACAGGAAAAGCTATTTGCACATTCAGCCCTCAACCATAGATCAGCAACATTAATAGTTATCATTGTGTTATATATAACAATGAATTAGAGCTCAAACATAAACTAGCTTTTAGAAGATGATTTCATTAAACCATACTGCAGTGAGCCTGAAAGCAAAGTAAAATTCTGCCACCTGTCTCATTTCAGTTGACTTTTACTGTTCTGTACAGTCAGTCTACTGTCATTTACAGTAATAGGAGAGATATTTTTAAACACCTTTCATCAGGCATTTTTTTTGTGGAAACAGCTGAAAATAAGGATTGTCTGGTGCCATGTCATCCTGTCCCCTCTCACTGGGACAGGAGACTCACACTGATTGATTCCAGAGAAGCAAATTCCTTGGCTAATGGCAGAAATCCTGTGGCTTCAACAAAATCGGTGGCACAATGCAAGTTTCCATGCTTGAAAATTTGGCTTGGTAAGGATTTACCTACCATACCTAAATGTGGTCCTGGATAACAATTTGCTTCCTCCAGCTAAATTAAAAATCCAAACTTAGATTTGTTTAAAACACTAAAACATAAAATCTATTTTCTTCTCAAACAGACCCCATGTGGAAACTTTAGACGTCTGAATCTTCATAAGCAGATTAACTTTGGCATCTCCCACCATGAAGCAGGAATATTTAAATCTAAAAATAGCATGCTAAAGCTGTTTTAAGTTGGATAATTCAGCCGGAGGTGGCTCTCATTTCATCTAATACCGAATCTAGCTCTACCTAATTTGCTACAGCAAAAACCTATTTGAGACATGCTGAGCAAAAGGGAGAAGCAAAGTGTCCCCTTGTCTGTAGCTTAAAACTCCACATTAAATCTTGCAAGTCACTGCACACATCCTGTCCTATATTTTAAAGGTCACATTTGACTAAGCTATCATTAATCACACATCCACACAATTTAGTCAATTGGTAGAGAGATTATATTAGTAGTTTCCTATAGCAGCGTGCAAATATTTTGCCCTAGTTCAGCTTCTTTTCAACAAAGCCAAGCCAGTTTACAGCAGAAAGGTGAAGAGCTAATGTTCATCTGTTAGAGGAGACAAACATAGGAGATGCCTATTTCTGTTTTCATACTTAAAGATCAAGGAGAATGTACATTGGTATGGGGAGGCTGTCGTTTAATTATACAAAAGCTATGGAGAGATAACAATCTCTTTGAAGTGCTTTAACTTCTGTGCCACTTTAAGTGAAAAAGGAAGAAAGATACTCATCACTTTGAATGCTGCCAGCTTAGATCTGGGGAAGGAGGGGGGGGGGGGGGGGGGGAAAAA
>JAOQGH010000051.1:19054766-19215950 GCA_025769975.1 Gallinago jamesoni
GGCTTCTAGCTCATCCTGTTTGTTGCCCATGCTACGTGCATTAGCGTAGATGCACTTGACCTGGGCTACTGATTTCGCCCCCATCTGTGGCCCTTGACACTCAGGTTCATTACCGGCGGGTCTGGTTTTATCCCCTTCCCCCTTAACTTTCTGCTTAAAGCTCTTTATTTATATATTTATATATATATATATATATATATATATCATTTATTTATATCATCTTTATTTATACCAGAGCTTATCTGGAATCTTGTGACAGGATACTTTGTGAGAAAATTATGAAGGATTTTGCTGCAAGCAAGACTTTCTGCAGCCCGTGCCAGTTTTGATAGTGTTCTATGTTGAAAAACAACTTAAGAGTGAGCATATCCACTGAATCAGTATTCAGCAGTGACATTTCAAATGTTTAACATGTAGATGTTTCAACATGAAGTGACCTTTATTTTCAGTATTTTAAAATTACATGTGGAAAAAGAAAAATGTGGACCTTGTCTTTTAAATTCATTTAACAGGAAAAAAACCCCAAACCAAACAACTCTGGCTCTGGTTTTAATTGGAAAGAAAAAATTGGAAGATGTAGAATTTCCTACAGAACAGAATTTCTGAAATCCACATAATGTTTTTTCAACTGATCATAATTCTTTTCTGGGAGGAAAACATGACTGTAGAGTTGAGAAAAAAAACTTCTCATGGCAGACTCGAGTAATGATCTGTAGAATGAGAAAGCACAGCACGATATACGCTGGGCTATTATTTGCTACATTTGGTGATATTAGACCAGGAGAATTCTAAGCACCTGAAATATTTTTACTTTTGTGTGATTTATCATATGTGTTTCTTTGTCTTGCTTTGTTCTCATCTTCCTCAAAGCACCCTTTTCTCACCATTCTTGAGCTCTGTTCAGTAAGATGGGAAAGTTGAGGGGATCTCTACCTGCAGCTTTCAAAGCCCACAGCTCCTAACTATCAGCATGCTCTTGCTGTGCTGTTCAGATTAGAAATGGAAAAAAGCAATGTTATGGAATATTTCTGCCATAGTTGAGAAGAATATGTATGGGCCTAATCCACTTTTCAGGCCTGACAAACAAGCAGCAGAGAGGCTGACAGAAGTTTTGGGTGGAGATAATTTTACAGACAAACAAGAAATTAGGAGAAGAGAAGGAAAATAAGCCCAGCCTTCACAACCCTGCGCTTGCGCTGCAGCACACAGGCATACACTAGTTACTCCTAACCTGATCTTTCCTCCTCTATCAACAGGAGGACAGGGGGCTGGTCTAGGCATCTGTAATAATGCAGCCATGCTGCTGGAATGCTTCCTGTCATTCATAAGGGGCCGTGATAAAGAAGCAAACCTCAATCTGAGAATATGCTACTTTGTTCAGCATATATTTTCTTCAGGTGTTGGCTTCAAAATAGAATTACTTTCATCTGCAACTTCCTGCTCCAGTATTTGGCTCTGCTTATGACTTGGGATGTCACTGGACTAATTCAGACACTGTAGAGTTTCAAGCACTATTTGTTTTGAAGAACTAAAATAGTGCCCATGTTGTATGACCAATCATGGAAAACAATCATCTTCCCTAATATCTCTGATTACATTTGGGAAATACTATTGTTAATGTAAAAATAAGGCTATGAATCCATTTACTTTGAAATCTACACCAACCAGAAAGACCAAACGGATCTGAAATGGAAAGAAAGTGGGACTTACATTTTTGCTCATCGCCAGCACTCCACTAGGTGAGCACAAGGCATATTACCTGCCCTCAGCTGGATTCCCTAATGTTCTCGTCTTTGGCTTTCCATCAGGCATCAAAGCATAAAAGAACAGAATTTGAACAAGCCATAACCTTCTGTGAATACTGGTCCTTTACACAACAAGCAGATCTGAGTTTCTTTTCCTTTTACCCAGTAAATGAATTCTCCAATATATTCAAAGCCAATACACTCGGAGCCATCATGTTAAACTAAGTAACGATGACCATGTACAAACACTACTGTAAGCAGAGTTGTGAACCAACCACAACAAAACCCCTGACTCCTGTAGCAGGTATTTTTACTTAGTTGAGTACAGTAGAACCTAGAAGCCTCCAACAGGCACCTGGACTTACTTTCAACTCCTGTTCTAAACACAGCTAATAAGCATCCGAAGAAAGCTCCTGAAGTTATGTTCTTATTTGTACAAATCCTCTTCCTCGGAGGCAGCAGGCTCATGCCTAGTGACAGCAGCTCTCTTCTGGAGCCACACACAGTCGCACGCGAGGTTGGCTACAGCACTGAGGAAAACAACTCTATCTTGTGCCCTGGGTTCACGCTCTGATGGGAGCTGCAGCTGCCACAGAGGAGCTGAGCTGTGGAACTTGCCACCCAGGCCACCTCCGAAACGCTATTTATATACAAACCCACCACTGCATAAGCAGTAAATCTGAGTGCTGAGCAGCTGGTGATAGCTCTGCCCAGTAAAACCTAACGCACTCAGAAATGGGACTGTCAGATACAGTAAACATGGAGGCTCGAGCTCAGGAAGTCGCCTCCACAGTTCACGTGGAATTTGACCACAAGCCATAGAAACGCTGAAGCCAAGTTAGTGCAACTTTGTGAAACCAAGCATGCAATTAAGTACCAAAAAAGTACAACAAATATGTCCAGCATATTAAAGGCTATCAGGTATACTGACGCTTTTCCACCAAAAACAAGAGCATTTTATTTTGTCTTAATGCAAAATACCATGTTATAAATGAACACATGGGAGGATAAAAGATTTTTTTTTTTACATGATGCCAAAAAATGGCAGCAAAATATTGTCCATTTTAACTAATACAGAAGACATACTATAGACCATTTAAACATGGTATTGACCTTGCAGCAGGAGGTTTAGTATGACTGTGTACAGCACTAGGGGACACGCTAGAAGAAAACATTACTTAAATTATGCATTCTCTCATGAACTAGACTACTGTAGTAAAAGATATCTGTAATTTGTTAATGTGCATGAAACAATTATTTACATTTCTTTAATTAAATAAAAATATAACCAGCCATGCATTCCACAAAAAAAAAAAAATTAAAAATTAAGGTCTCTTTTGCAAATAAGTATCAACTAAAACGGCTTGTCCTCATAATAAAATTATAAAAGGCAGGATTATCACCGTTACCTCAAAACAGAAAAGAGGCACTGGAAAGACCCTAGCTCATCAGTCATTCCAAGAACTTCAGTATCAAAGGCATTTCTTTTCCAGTTTTCACTTACATCATCTCCATGTTGCAACATGAGGGTGGAGAGTTAGTGATTACAGACAGCAAAATTGGAAATCGTGTAGGAAAAGCTGTGTGCCAAAGAAACAGCAAGATACACATAGCGTCACCTTATTCAGTGTCAACAATACCATCAGAGTGTTTATCCCAGACTTTTACAAAGCACTTTATAATATGAGGTCGACAATAAACATGCAGTTGTGGTGGCCTTGCCATTAGAGACTGAAAAAAGCCTTTTGCTTCCCCTTATTTGCATGAAAGGGGCAAAAAAGGTTGAAAATAACCAACCTCCCTTTCTGCTTTTTGAAACTGCATTTTATTTGCTCTCGAACACCCCAAAGTGACTCTGAAAAATAAAGAGAAAAAAAGCTAGGAGATTCAGACTGCTTTTTAAAGAGGGGGGGAAAGTTTCAGAATCAATTCTTTTTCATCTTGACAATTGGGTGTCTAGAAGATGAAATGCATAAAGGAAGATCACTTCCATGTTTAAATGACACTTTTTTTTCCTGACTACATGTGTAGTGTGGAGAAAAAAAAAAAAAGAAAAAAAAAAGAAGGTTGCAGCAATGCCCCTCACAAAATGACATCTCCTTACCTTTCGGGCTTTCTGTATCCAGACACAGCACACGGTGGTGGTGATGCAGTCAAAATAGATCACCCAACAAGAAATCTTTGCCCTCCTAGACCTCCCTGGAGGAGGCTCAGCTCCATTTCTTAAGGCAGCATATAATTTTGTCTGTGTTGCACATGGGAGCCAAAACACTGGATCGCTGGGACCCTAAAGAGAAAAGAAGCAACCACCAGAGAGGTCTTGCTGAGGTCCTGTGGCAGAGGAGACAGCTTTTTGGAGCAGTCAGCTGCTGTCAGCAGGACAACTGGGACTTTATCCTTTGGCTACCCAATGCCAACATCGACTGCTGGATTGCTACCAGTAAAAGTTAGAAGAACGATCATCTGTGAAGCAGGCTGATTTGCCTGCAGCTTTGCTATTTCTGATGAAGTCTTCAAAAGATGTGTTTCATCAGCATTTAACCAAGACTCCTTTTGCAGCTACAAGGATAAGAGAATGATCAAGAGTGATATTAAGGGGCTGGTATTATCTCCCCAAAACTCCAGCATGCTTCCCTGAAGATGTGACTAGGAGGCAAAAGGTGACCTGCCTCTACGAAAAAAAAAGAGTCTGGCAAGTAAAGTTCTTCTGGGACAATTTTTCTGGGGAAGTGACCTGCAGTTTGGATCTAATTTCATCTGTCCTGATGAAATTCAGTGAACAGAAGGATTCACACCCCTTGCTGGAACGAAGTGCAGAGGCCAAAGACCATGCTCCAGGACAACCCTCTTCCTGGAGCAATATCCTGCAAAACAGTAGCACGTTCGTATGGGCACACTTTAGCACTACGCGGTCAGAGCTACTGACTGAATACCAATTTGGATTTGAGCTTGCTATTGGGCTGGTCTGAAGTGCTTATTCCTTTCAGTATTGTGGTGAGTTCTTCAATTTTACTGCTAGTGTTTCACATCAGCTAAAAATGAGTCTTTATTTCCATTAAAGAAAAAGAAATGGAAGATGTTACCATTCTGGAAACAGAGGGAGAAACCCCTGCTTCTCTCTTTTTACTGCCTGTGCTTAACTTATCAGATGCATGCCCTTAAAACCAAGAAATTAATAGCTTAGGACAGCATAAATCTTATACTGTCTACATAATAGCCACAGTGACACAGAGAAATGTAAACTTCATTGTGGCACAAACCTAGTTTGCACCCAAAATAAATTGCAGTACTTATCTCAAAGCGCAAGCAAAACATAAAACATTTCGGAAAAAGAAACATAAAATGAGCCAATGCCTCATGCCGGTAAACCTTAAATTAACATCAGCATACATCAATAATGGAATCAAAATACAGGAACACTGAAGATTGCTACTATTAAAGAACGTACCATTTTCAAGAAAGCGTAGCTGAAAGTCTTTTACTAGAAAAATACTATTTCTATATATTTAATTTTTTCACATTTTTCTGTATCATCAGTTAAAATACATGCAACGTATGTAAACACTAGGAGTGAGAGGAAAATGAAAATAACCGATACGAAACATTTAGGAAAAAAACCCCTTGGGTCAAACTTGGAGCTCTCATGTCATTTCCAAATGCCCTTCTTAAAACTGCATTTGACAATAAATTGCATTCAGCTTACTTTGCACATAGCTTAGAAATCAGGATGGTCCATAGCGCTTGCCCTTCTAAGTGTTTGGGAATGGTAAACAAATTGGCTGATAATTACATTCTGTCTCTTAGCAACCTTAACTGTCTTGCAATGAAGTTATTGGGCTTTTTTTTCTTATGTATTCTGATAATAACACTATTTCTCCAAATTTTAGATCCAGTCTGACCCCTTTTGTACAGAATCTCCTGGATCAGCCCATCATTAAATGACAGCAAAGAGCAGCTAGTGAAAGCTACCATCTTGTTCATAACCTCTTGGGAAGACAATTCACAATAAACATACACTGAGGACAAACAAATGAGTAAGTAGGAAGAGGCTAGTCAAAATATTTTGTCATGAGCCTAAACAGCCTTTTCCACTGTTGTGACCGTAAACAAACATAATATAGAAACCTGTGGTTTAGATACAAACCTTTAGAAAGCAAAACTCCCAATTACTTAACTGAAGAAAGGAAATTTGAAATTCTGGAATAGAAGAGAGGTTTGGATAGAAGGTTGGTATTGGTAGCCTTTTTTGAAAGTGCAATCCCACTTGTAGGCACAAAGGAATTCTGAAAGGCCAGTTCTTACTGCATGTGAAAGGGGAAATATTGCTGCCACTACTCCACTTCTGCAACCCTGGGACTGTGCAGCAGCAGCAGCTGCAAGGAGCAGCTGCAGAAATTTTCCCTACATTTCAGTGGGCTGGGCAGGGTCTTTGTTCAGTGCCTCCATAGGAACGAAATGATCTCTAAGTTCTCTTAGTAGTACCATAGCAGGTATTAATAACAGAATAGTTAAAGATGATGAAAAAGCAGTTCTGTCATAAAATACAATTTGAAAAGTAACTAAAAATACCTTATCCTGTCAAAAGACTTTATTACACACCATCTTAAAATGTCTCTTTCCACAAATGCTGATTTTATATTAGAATCCTTGTACAACTGCCAGCAGAGATGCATGAATATACACTTAGGAAGAGAGTAACTTTCTTATCTGTGTGCCTAATAACGCACATAATACTGCTTCACTGTGTAATGGCCAATTTATGTACAAGTACCTCTTTCAATTAATTCCCAAAGCAGGTTATTTCTCCCTTATCACGGATTGTCTCTGAAATGGTAACCAAACAATAAAAACTCATTTGAAACAGAACACAAGAAACCAGCAGTCTCACTGAAGAGCATTAATTTTAAGTCTTTGCACCTTAACTGATTACTTGAGAAATGAAGATGAAAATCACAGAATCACCTAGGATGGAAGGGACCTTTTAAAATCACCTAGTCCAAAATCTGACACACTGGAACCAGCCATTGAAAACAGATTTTCCTTAAGTTCAAGAGCAACAACAAATCACAAAAATTATTAATTTCAGCACATGGACTTGAGAGTTGATCTCTCTGTAACACTTGGTAAATTACATCTGCATAGCAGACACAGGGGACTAAATAACAGAGGTTTTTATGAGACAATTACTAATTAAGACAAATACAGTCTTTTCAGAATGTTTTGTTGCTGTGCAGAGTGTTATTCTCCATTTTAGTCAGGCACCTGGTGATTTATCTGGGCTCAGATGAAGTGCTTGCCACAAAAAACCTCAGGCTCCAACTAGATGAGAAAGAAAAAACTATCCCACTTCAGCCAGGCATCCGACAGTGGAAAGACAAAGAGAATGGGAAAGGGATTCCTTTCCATTGTGTGCTGTTTTGGTAAAGATTCAGGTTTCCAGCAGCTCCTCTCTGAGCATAGGGGTGCACTCATCCTCAAGAACTGTGCCAGCGTGCAGAAGATATGACACCAGCAGCAGCAAACACCGTGCCTGCTCTTTAGCAATGGAACTGGGACAAGACAGCATTTCTGCTGTTCTCCTTTCTCCTTTGCTCTGGGGACATTAAGGTAGAGACAAACACACGTGCTCAGCTCCAGCCCCACCTCTTAAACTTCTCTTTGCTCCCCACCACTCATTCCCTTCAGGTCACAGCCCCTCAGATTTGCTAAGCAAGTGCTATACATAGCTTGGAAAAAGTTTGGAAAAATCTTGTATCAGGCTACGTTTCGCTGGGTGAGGAGTTAGCAATCATCCCTATAATCATCAGGTCTAAGAGGAAGCATGTTAAGCAGCAAGGAGCAAAGGTACTTCCAGGCAAATGTTTTAGGAATGCTTTGTTGATACTAAAACAGACTGGGTTTTTTTGCTCTGTCTTCATTTACTCTCCTGAAATCTAGGAAAATGTTAGAATGTGACAGCAGAAAATGTCTCCAAAAAAAAGGCAGTATATTGTTCACTCAACTGCAAAGAGCCCCTTAATTTCTAATTAAAAAAAAAAAAAATAAATAATCCCCACTATTTTACCACTATTTTATCTTTGCACATAGATTTTGTTTTCCAAATGAAAGGCAAACAGAAAAAAAAACACCAACAAGCAGAGTCTTGCCAACCTTCATCTATTTTTAAAAACTCAACACAGAATCTAAGATGAGAGGCAGGAACTCGGACAAGATTATGCTGATGAAAACACTACAATTCTCAAATACAGTTTCCCTTTAAAAAGCTGCCAGGGTGAGAGCAGTCACATGGCAAAATGGTGCGTGTCTGGGTCTGTGGTGCCTGTTTAATAAGCCATGAAGCTCTTTGGCCGAACTAGCGCATGTGTCATGTGATACAGGGGTTGCCATGGCAAGTACATATTCAGTTCCTGATCTGCTTCATCACAGACGTAGCAGAATTCAGATTAACAATGCAGGGGTAGGATTTCCTAGGAAAAAGAGCTGCGCTTTGCTTAGCCTAACAGTTTGGATGTACAGCTGAAACAATTCAAATTATCTGTGTAATGGTATTTGTGATGTGCTGATTAAAAATTTTTAATCTCAAAAAATAGCTATGTAACACAAATGCTATCAGTTCAGTCTTTGAAATCAGCTATGTATTTGGCATATGTTGCAGTACATGAATTTCAGTATACTTCTCCATTTAAATACACAGAAAATTCTATTTCTGCTTCAGCACTCATAACATAGGTATCAATGGTTGAGAGGGGAACAGGGGACAACTGTTCCAGCACAATAATAAAAAAACATGTCAAACCAACTAAAAAAAAAAAAAGCAATGACTGAATTTTAATGTGGCAATCTACAGGTTGACAATCAACCTGTAGAGGTTAAAATTCCTGCAAAAGATGTTCCTGCCACTGAGATAGAAAATACACCATCAGAGTTTTAACACCTAGTACCAAAATTAAGCAGCTTGCTAATGCAACAGGCTGATGAAGACCTGCTGCCATTCCTAACATGGCGACAACATGTGGCTGGAGCTAGTTGCAAACCACAAACAGGTTTTTAAAGATGGTTCTGTTCCTGTAGGGGCAGCAATAGAACTGAGGTCAATTCCAGTGTTCCTGCACTTTTAGGAACCTCACTATGGAGCCAAGATCTTCCATGAAATGCCCAAGGCCCTTTGGCATACCTTACCTTCAGCATTTAGTACATGTTCAGGTGATTTTCATGTGCATTGCTGCTCCAAGAGAAAAAAATATCCAAGTTCTGAAATAATTTTTGATACTGCAGAACCAACAACCTTTAAGCAAAAAATTACAAGGAGCTTAACTACGAAGAGTGAGTGCCCAAGCCTCTAAGCAATTATATAAAAGCAGGCAGATCTCAATGCAATTAGAATTTTTAATAAAAGATAGTCCTTTGTCTCCACACTCTTCATAGAAGTACTTGAAAAGAGATAACCTATATTGAAAAGACAATTGATTCTCCCAGTGTTTCCTTCCAGCAAGAAAACAAAATAAAAATTAAATTTGAGTTAAAGCCAAATGGATTCCCCCCCCGTCCCTATGCTCACTTCCAAACTCTTCCATCACTTACATGGGGCTGGTCTTGAAACCTATGGCACCATTCATGCTTGTAATTATTACCATCACAGGGCATCTGGAAGTGCCAAGCTCTCTCAGCATGTAAAGAACAAGATATTGCTTTGTTCTTTCTCTTTCTCCCAACTGTGTTGGGGTTTCATGGGTTAATTTCAGATCCTTCTCTTTTTTAACCTTATGCATCTTACTTAGATTCTTCATGTCCTCATACACATCTGTCTTCCACTGTGTATCACATGCTTTTCTCCAATAGCAATAAAAGGGAAAATTTCCACTGCAAATCACTTACTGATTTAAAGGAATCAGAATACTAAAACACAAAGCAATGCTCCAGGATTTCATCTCCATTAGAGTGGGCTGCATTTAGTGTTCATTGTTAATTTTAATCAGGTGTCCATAAAATTGAAGACTTGCATCACTACTGATCCAATCAAAATATTTATCCCATAGAAAATTGCATAACAAATAATATGGATTTTTACTGAAACTACCTTGAATCTCTCTGCTTATGAAAGATTAATACAAAAATCTAACCACTAAAATATTGGATGCAGTTTCAAGATACAAGTACCTGATTTTCTTGTGCTACTTGGGTTTGTTTATTACAAAATTGCTGACACCTCTCTCAAGTTCATCTCATTACCAAAATTAGAAAAATGAGATCACTAGTCAGAGCTCCTACTAATGTGATTTTGGTGTTAGCAGACTAATTTTTTAATTAGCCTCTTTTTGTTCACTTATTGTACATTGTGGAAGGCTGCAGAATTGTCTCATGTCAGAGTTACAAAACTGAGCCTAATATAAAAAACTTCTCACATCCCCCAATACCTCTGCTTCAGCCCTGGGCTTTTTGCAGACAGCAGGAATTTGATTCTCCATAGCTGCATGCAGAGAAGCAAAACAAACTTTACGTTTAATTATAGAAAATTATTCTCTAGATAGGCTACCTTTTTAAACAATTGCTTTTGCGATACTAAAGGACTTGGCAGTTTCCTTTTGTCTTTAAAGATTCAATTAAAAGTATGTTTCAGAAATTAAATTACAGCATGAAATTAGCTAAGGGTATGAAATACTGCATTTGCCCTAGCATTCAGGGGAAGGCTCTACAAAGCAATTCACTTAATGGCTCCTCACATGTGATCTCAACTTAATAACTAAAGTGCCCTCAGCTAGCAGAGGATCTACTGGTGAGATACACCCTATATAATCCACCCAAAGGAGAAATGGATTAAACTCAGGTAAATCTCATTAATTTATGGTAAATCCATAGTTACTCTCAGTTTTTATCTTTTAAAATGTTACAACTTTGTCAAGTAACGTTCTCATTGACAGTAATATTTCTGTGGGGTTTAGCTGGCTGTGGCCTTCTCAATCTTGACACATTTCAGAAGCATCTGCCGGAGCCTATTGGAAGCGTTTGTTTCTCTCTAGCTTTCAGAGAGTACTGCGGGATGAAATTCATCACCACCACTGGGGATACACTTCAGTTTATTCTTTGCTCTACTAATATTAGAGAAGGAAATGAGCAGTCCCCTAACTCTTCATCTGTCCCTTTAGTCACCTGTTGGGTACAATTTCAGCTCATGCTGTGAACTGCTTTGTGCTGCGTGCATGCACCGGGTTAGTGTTTCCGAGGAATCTAATTTCCATTTGGGGTCCTTGGGTACTGTGCAATAAAAAATAAAATAAAAATCAGTTCCACTTACGACTGCCTTCTGTGGGACCAAAGCAGCTCACTTTGCTCGCTCGCAGGCTGCCAGCAGCTCACCCAGGGAGCTGTACCATCCGCCCCAGCAGCACCCCGGCACAGCAGCCCCCAGGGCCGAGTGGTGCCCACCCCAGGCCAGCACCCGACGGCCCTGGGCACAGGGGATGGCTGCTGGCTCTACACTCTTGATGAAGGAAGTCCCTGTGCTGAAGACACACTCCACATGGTGGGGCTTTTTTTGTTTCATTGGTTGGTTTTGTGTTGTTGGTTTTGTTTGTTTTGTTTTTTTAAAATATTTTAAAACTGATTTAGTATTACAAATCAAACTAGAATGGAAAGCCAAAACAAAAAATAATCAGTCTCAAATTAGCCATGAAACCTACATCTAGCAATGTCTCTGCAATCCATTTCTTCTCTGATTTCTCCTTACTCCCATTTTAATCTGGTAGCATAAAAATCTCATCAGGGCATATGCACATTCCTGTTTTCATACAAGTTTTAGCCACTGATCTAGCATAACTCAGCAACAAGATGCCTATCACCAGATGCTTCTGTTGCAGAGGTGGCCTGTACTGCCATTCTCTGCTTTCAGGGGGGGTACACCCAGGAGTAGACTTCTCTTCTTTAGACTAAGAAAATAAACATCCCAATCAAATTACCAAGCACTATACTAAGTTTGTGCTTTCCTGTGGAGTAAAATAAACAAACTTAAAAAAGCATGTGTAGCCTGTCAGAAGGGTGCTGAGAAGGAGAACATGCAAAGGGAACAAATGCCTGCCAGATGGGTGGGGCATGAAGTAATCTTTGTTATTAATAATGACAGCAAAATACAGCTGTGATTTATGGCCCTGGAAAGAAAAATACACTGAGCTGTTCTGCTCAAAGAACACGTTTGTTTTCCTTCGACTGTATGAAGAGGTATTGTTAAACAATGGATTTTGCTGAAGGCACAGAAAGGTTCACTCATATTATTCTACATGCTAGTAGAGACCTTCAGTTCTGCCAGGTTCTCAGACTGCTGCTACGTGTTCCCAGCATGTATTACAGGCAGCTTTGGCAGAATTTCTAAAGTGCATGTGGTTGAATCTTGCATGTATGCACATGCAGGAGTGTGGCTTGCTGCAATTTTGCTACTTATGGGTCATGAGATTACTTTCTCCATGTCTTCTGAACAAGTATCTGTCCTTCAGGTTGTAACATGAGTCCATATTTCAGATCATAGGTAATTATATTTGTCAGATGTCAGTGAACTTCAGCATGGAGACCTTTTTGGTTACTGGAAGCCTTGAACCAGAACAGATCTATGCTTCAATTTTGCCAGCACTCCTGGGCTAGATTTTATTAATGTTGCATGGCATAGTAACTGTGCCATTTTACTGAATGTATTTCTCCATTAATGAAGTCCATCCTAGATGAGTTATAAAGACTCCATTTGGGCTTGCTTCAAAACAGTCTTCCTTTTTTTTTAATCCAATCTTCACAGTAACAGTTTATATTAATTTCTGCTTTACTCTATCAGTTTCATAATATGCTTGAAGACATTTTCCAAACAACTGCAAACCTTTGACTAGAAAGAGCAGTACCACCAGAACCCTAGTCGGTTGTACAAAATATCTACTTCCCCACAGTTCTACACATATCTCTGTCTTGCCAAGGGGGGCTTTTTGGTTAGAGGCAGTGCTGGATAATTTTAACTATGAGGTGAAAAATACAATCCTACATCCTATAGTTAAAGAGTAATAAAGAGTTAGTGAGGGGAAAGAAAAAAAAAAAGTAGAAATAAAAGTGGAATAGAAATAAACAACTGAAAACTGGACATTAAGATCTATATGGCCTCCCCCGGCATCTTTCAGCAATGGTATGTCAAAGACTGTCTCCCGGTGGCACAACAGACCTCCCCCAGAATGATGCAGGCTCCTCAGCTGAGGAGACAGCAGCCCGTAGGTTGGCTGCAAACACGCGCCCAAATGGAATTGGAGCAAGGCCAGCTCACTCGTTAACACCAGTGGTCAGACAGCCTGCAAATACCAATAACATGGAGCCACTTAAGACTGGATTTTAACAAGACGAGGGGTCTGTAACCCGTTTAGACGTTCTCTGGGCTCTCTATGACCCCAACATTTCTAATTATGCTTTTAAATATAGCAAATGAATCCTGAGCAAAAATGCATCCACTTACACAGTGGGCCAGTATATTTCTAAAAAAATCTATGTAATGATGAAGCGGAAGAGATCGTGTAACTTCCCCAAAAGAGAGTAAAAGTTCTAGGCAGAAGCCCTAGAATCACAGAGGATTAATTGAAATTAACATCAAGATTTATATACCAAAATTACAATGATTTCTGCTTTATTTTCTTGGTACTCGGTACTACCAGCCTCTATGGTACATTTTAAATGACATTTGTAGCATGACTGTCCTAAAATAAAACTTCTCAGAATAACAGCAACAGCAATATAATATAGTTTGCATTGTGTCTGTTGTTTATTTTGTGTGGCAATAATACAGGCAGCCATATGGATATGAGCATTTGGAAGGGAGGATTTGTTGGCTAGATCATCACATCTGTTTACTTATAAATGCAACAAAAATACATTTGGAGGTCACTGACTGCACAACCATTTTACTTAACTCTTGACGAAAACAAAACAAAAACCTATCAATGCTACTCTTTCTACATTAATCCAACTTCAAAAGAGACTCTATGATATTTTCATGAGAAAAAGGTTTTGAAATCATACTAAAATTAGTCTCTATTACACCTCATCAGCCACTTCCACCACAAAGGTGGTAACGCAGCAATGTTTTAATCTAGGATGAAATGGGTATGCAACACGTCCAGGAGGAAGAATATAAAAACAACCACTGCCACAGTTAAGCTTCCTCATAGCACATACCCTTTGATTAAAGGAGCACATACAACTGACCTCATATCAAAAAATCACATTCACTAAGAGAACTCAGATTTAAATTGAAAAACAAAAAAAACCAAACACCACAAGGAAAAGCCGCAAAGACCCAACACTGACACACCAAACCAACAACAATAGGTTCACAAGCCTGTGATTTGTAACACCTCAATAACGTGGTTGCAGGTATTTCAACTGAGCACCTCACCATGATCTATTTATTGCACTTCCTTCACATTTTTCATGAGGTCTAGCTGTAAGCATATTATAATCTGGTAAACATAAGTTTTTCTGCAAATTTATAAATGTGTAGTTCACTATGCAAAATTTCAAATACAGACAAATGTTCAGAAAAAGAAGTAACAGTACTTTAAGCATATATTTTTTTTACCTAAAGTATTTTCCTGATTTCAAGGCACTGTCACAAACAGTAAGTTCATAATGAAATTATTTTAGTTAATTTTTATTCTTGTAGAAGTATTTTTGGTAGAAACACCTCAGCATGTCCATACACTCTAAAATTACACACATTTTCTCAGCTGAACGGAGCTTTTGGCATAATCCCATGCATAGAAATATTTTTATATTTGCTTGCTGTCACCCACGCTTGATAACACTTAACTTTTAGCTGTAGGACACATAACTTATGTCTTGTTTACGAAGGAACCTAAGGGCAGAAACTACAGAAAACTACAGACAGATAATACCCAAATTCAATTCCTTCTACAACCTTAAAAATAAAAATAATAGATCAAGAGAAAAATATCTTACTTTTGCCGATAGGTTAGTCTTCAATATTTCATTTGCCAAAGGAAGGAGAGGTTAGGATGACAGCTGTTCATTTCAATTCCTTCTTTATTACAAGAGCTTAACTCTGCCACTGGCTGGCTGGCCCATTTCTGTTAGCTTTAGCAGAGAACAGTGCTCCTAAAAGCTCCTCCTCTTGACAGCATCTGTCTGGATACTTCTCTCAACAAGCAGAAACACGGCTTTCCACAAAGCCAGTTATGTGCTGGGAATGAGCTATAAGTAAGGGAAACCATTAGAAATAGAAATAAATATTTTGATGGCTAAGTCCAGGATTTGGCAGGTAGAAATCCATGCCCAGTAACACCTTCAGTTTTACACCACAGCAGTGCTACAAATCAAAATGACAACTTCCCCAACACAAAGAGTAGATTGAATGATGCCTAAAACCAGGAAGCCAAGACTTTGAATGCTCACATCTCCTATGAAGGCATACAGCTCCAACCACTCCCTATGATTAATGCATGTGCCTCAGCCTTCGGAGGAGGGGGTGGGGGGGCTCATGATTTATTTCTTACTAAGAGTTTGTATTTATACAATTTAAAAAAAAGTAATGATGAAGTATCAACACAAGGCTACATATAATAGATAAAAAAAAAACGTAAACATATGTATTTCAATTATGGATGAGTCAGAAAGCAACTGCTAATTCTAACAGATGCCCTATGTAAACTCAAAATACTCACCTTTTCCCTGGCACCCGTAATAGCTGAGGCAAATCTACCTTCTGTTCCCAGAAACGCTGCCTACAGCAGATATTGTATCATTGCAAATGTACATCTCACAGTACTGCAACTTTATTGCCAGTGAAAATGATACTGCTTCATAACTTTATTTGCAATTTATAAGCTCAGTGGGCAATATGCCAGTATGTTCTCTTGGTCTGGATACAGCCGCCTGAACAGGCAGTGATCAAATAGTGAGACCAGACGAATAAAAGATGGAAGAAAAAAAGGTCTAAAAATTAGGCCCAAAATATATACACTAACATATTTATTGTGGCTTACTCTCAGCTACTAATCAGCACATTAACCTTATTTTCTCTGCATGACGGCTAAGTACCATACTAAAATTAGGTCAGAAATTCAGAACAGATCAGCTGACTCAGCCCAGCAAGATCAGACAAAGACTAGTTGCCTTTTTTTTCCTCCGATCCAATACGATACGTTTTATCCCCTGCAATGTACAATAGATCCATACATTTTTCCCCACAATTAATCTATCAGAACAACACACAAGATAACAATCACTATGAATGTACAACAGTGCTACTGAAGAACCACAACACAATGCATCTTCAGGAAGGCAAAATGTACAATCAAAAGTCTTTTTTTTTTAGGTCATTTTCCAGCTCTTGTTTCCAAACTGCTCAGACTAATGCATTTCAATGAACTTTTAAGTCATTCAGCATGGTTATGAGATGATTCAGGTAAATAACAGCTGCTTCCAAATAGCGTTGTGTGTGAATACCACCGCTTTATTAAAGAATAAATTACTCATTATTATGTTGTTAATATACACTATCAGCCTTCTTCTAAAAGAGACCATCTGAACACTAAAATTGAATAGCTTCTCAAAAAATTCAATAATCAGATTATTAGGTAATTTTCAGTAGGTGCCAAAGACTTAGAGCCACTTTATGTTGATTCCCACAAGCAAAAGAAGAGTGTTTGCTGGAACCCCCTTCTCCTGCTCAAAATCTGCCTGCGATTAATCACAGGGGATGACTCCCTTGTTGCTAAGGAGATTGTTTTCAGCTGTTGGGAGTCTCCAGACAGGTAGCACTGTTATCACTGCACATGTGCACCACTTCCTATCTAGGCCACACTATCAGGAATTAAGGATAATATAAATACCCAGCGAGATGAAGTAAAGATATAAGGAAAATAGTACAGAACAAAGAAGAAATCAATAATCCTACTTTACCTTTCCTGACTGCTGCGTTTCAATAGACAACATGGTCTTGGATGAATCTCTGAAGGTTACTACAGGGAGCAGACTCAATTGCAATCAGCCTAAGTGACTTCAGACATCATGGTTCCTTTAGTCAAATCAGATGTTCTCTCTTGGTCTGCCATTGCTTTTAGTTTGCCTAATCAAGGGTTGATCACAAATCTCTCATTTTACCTCTCTGAGTTTACACAAGAAAAAGGAAAAAAAGAGAGACACAAAGACAACATTTTCCAAGATTTCCTAAGGTGTTTTTCCTACTTTGTTTCCTTAAATGGATGTTGCTTACCCCCTTAATGTTACTGAGACAACGCAAGTGAGGAGAGAGTAGAGGGGACCACTGCACACATGGTATGCCACAGATGAGTGCTATATCCAGAAAAGTTGATGCCTCCAATCCATGTACTTATTCCTCTGATCAACCCATTATATTGCTGGTAACCTTCCTTGTGTCTTCTTACTCTGAATCTGGGAAGCACAGCACTATTCTCAGTGATCTCAGTTTAGCAGGAGCAAGAATTTAATGGTTTGGCTTAGCCCTAAATCATTCACACTTATCCAGAGCTCTTCATCAAATCAATGTGCCAAGATCAATAAATAAAACCACACAAACCAACCACAAGGTAGGAAATATTGTTACCACCATTCAAATTAGGTAGAGAAACTTGGCTAGAGGACTATAAAGACCCAGGTCCACATCTTACTTTCTCATACTCTAAGAAACTTACTTATTACAAAACCTTTTCGGGCACTTAGTGACCTTTATGGACGCACATAGTAAAGTGCATGTAAACATGCTGGCCAAAGCACAGCCTAATTAGCTATGAACTCTGAAGACTATATTCTAAATACATCTGTATACATTGACAGTTTAACATAGTTTATCATCCAATGAAGAAGTTGCCACAGAGACTAGGGAAATTATTTTTGCAGCCAATTCTGAATTAATCAAATAGTGAAGTTTCGATAAATTCAAAATATTTGCAAATTTGGTGTTTGGTTTTTTCCTAATTTTCCTCACTGGGGAAGAGCCAGCCATGTAAGATGAAAGTGCTCTTCAACTCACCACTTTAAAACAGCTATTGACTAGCACTTTTATACATGCTCACTTAGCAGATAAGACAGGTTCAAATTCCTCCTCTGCTCCCCATAACTAGAATGTAGCTTCCTTCTCCATTGTATTAAGAAATATTTTGAAGTGGGTTTCCCCACCCTTTCCTCTTGGAAACCTTGCAGTTTATGTAGCTATTCAGTAATCAAAAGCAAGAGACAAACACTAAACAAAGATGGCAAACAAAATGCGTATCTGGTATAAATCAAAACAATCAAAAAGAGCCCCTCCTACATTAATCTGCTGCAAGGAAAAATATTTTCTCTCATGAAGTTGCACATAGTATGGCTCCTGCTGCAAGCAGCATATGCCTTTGATTCCCCAATAGTTTGAATCCCCCTGAACATCACCCAAAAGTTGAGCTGACAAAATAATAGTCCAGAAGGTTCCAAAATACACATTGCATGGGCTGTAATTTTTCACCTTAATTTCACATTAATCTTATCGCCCCCAACCAAATTAGTGACAATCTGAAAAATTCTACTTCCTGGAATGTAAAAGCGACCATAATTTTGCTTTACATTGCTTCTTCCTCCTCTGTCAAACTGTACATGCTGCTCTTTTGCTTTAAACATTCCATCAAAATTACCAGACTACCGAGGCGTTGCTGGAATGTTCCCAGCACAGCATGTCTGTTATACCTGGATGTACAGTACCCAAGATATAACATAAAATTTAATCACTTAAACTGAAATACAGAAGGGGAAAATACCAGGGGAAAAAATTCAAAGGACCTCCTAACAGTTTGTGCTCAAGCTATCTATTTGCATATAAAAGTTTAGCATTTGGATGGATGATTTATCTGTATTACACAATTTTTCCTTCTTCTCAAGAAAATGCATTTTTTTAATATGCAAATGTGCATATAATAAATATTTATATATATCCCATTCAGCCTTCTTTTCCTTTCCAAGAGGCTGCGGAGATTTCATTGCTATCCATTGGCACAAGAGGCCAGGTCATCTGAGTGCTCCTCTCGTTAACTGTCAATTAAAATCGTTGGAATTGTTCAAGAAGAGCCATTACAGGGTTCTACCCATCAGGGGCTTGATCCAGTTTCCTTGAAATGATTGCAATACTTTTACTGACTTCAGAGCATGCAGAATTCTGAGTAAATCATAAATAATAGATATAATTTTTATAAAAACTCAGACAACAAAGAAAAAGCTTTGAAAATTTACCAGATTTAAAACATCAACTCAAGAACAGTCATTTTTTGATTTGTGAGGCTGTCCTTGTCTTGCAAGAGCCTCACAGACCAATACGTCCCACCATAAAAGTACACGCTGTCCACCTGAAAACACGGAGTGGGTAAAGACCATTAGATCTACGTCGCCAGTTCCAAACACCTAAACTTTTTGTTGCAACTCACACCAGCTGAAGATACTACACATGCTCAAACTGAATACATTTGGATGGGAATATTCTCTTCCATTGAGGAAGACAGAACCATTCAGCATCATGTCTATACAACGTAAGACACGTGCAGTTAGCAGCCTGACATGGGCCAACAGTCTGTACAGCTTTTACCAGCAAGCTGCTTAGAAATCAACCAGTCTCACATATTTACCGTATCTGAGAACGAGTCTCTCACTGCTCATTCACTCTGCCAGACCACTTATCTTTTTATCAAAATATTTACCGTTTTATTGCTTCTTCTTGTTTTCGGCGTTTTTCACTCTTTTCTTTCAAGTAAGCCAGGTTTGTTTCATTCCTCATGCGATCATTCTCTCGAGCAATATCTGATGCATTCTGTATAACCAAGCCATCATAGGCCTTCATCCCCATATCTTCAATATACTGGAGAAAAGCGCCCAAAGTGACCTCCTCCTGATTAGAACTCATCATCTTGCAGGAGATAATGAACAAAGGAAAGCAACGTTTCCTGCAGGTTAAAAAACACATAATACCTTAATCAGTAGGAACATAGTTTATGGTTTATGACAGCGAGATTGTGTCAATTATAATTAGCATCTCTGTAAGAGACAATTTTTTAGACTTTCTCCTGTCTAAAGGATAATAAACAAAGCAATTCAGAACATAGAACAACATTACTCGAGATAAGAGGAGATAAAACCCGAGTGTCTTCTTCCAAGTGATGCAGATCCATCCAGTTACATGTTGTTCAAATCCCAAAACCATTTTCTCCCACCCCTTCTCTTTTCCTAATAACCTTCAGTTGCAACAACACTGACATCCCTGAACCTCAGTTTGAATTGGACTGAAAAGGCTTCCATTCCAGGACAACGGGTCCTTTTTGTAATTTAGATAAAGCTGCACCACAGCAGTTCACCAGATAAAATTCCTATTCTGCAGGATATTCCAAAGTTCAGGTGAAAAATACTATTCCCTTTTCTGGAACAAAAGAGTTAAAAATTTTCTTTAGGTTCAAAATCTGGAAAGAAATATTGTGAAATAGTTTAATATACTTCTTAGTGATGTAGACTTCAGCCCGTGAGCCCAAGTCATCTATTGCACAACATCTTGTTAGCTTGAAGCTCCAAGAACAGACAAGAAATTCCAGCTGAACTGGGACCTTCAGATCTATAAAGCCCTTGAATTTTCCAAGCTTCCTATTTCTTCTATGGGTACAAAAGACACTTGGTTTTTCAGCACCTCCAGCTAAGCAGCATGGAGCACAGACATACTTAGATCCCTAGGTCACTCCTGGCTCCATGGCAGACAGCCCAAAAACTCTCAGAAAGGCCCCAAATGTTTTCTATTCAGCAGTAGACATGCTATGAGTCGTGATAACTCAAGTGTGTAGACACATCACTAAACACTACAGGTGACTAAAGGCAAAGTATAATTCCAAGAAACATACTGGCTGTCTAAATTCTATACCACCAGATTAACTACTTATTAAACAAGTAAAATAGAACTTCAATAAAACAGAATAGTGCCTTCCTCTTATTTTACATACTGATTACTGTAAGATCCTGAGAATTATGATCTTGAGAGGCATTATCCTCACACAGCCCTGTAAGGGGGGGTCTTCATCTTACAAAGGAGGCAGAGAGTGACCGAGTAAGACGCTGGCAGACCTGGCAGCTGAACTCGGCTCTCTAAGGTACGTGTGTTTCTTCACTAGCAGAGCAGCCCTCCCTTTCCTGAAGAAGGATGGCGTGACTTCCTGGAATCAGCCTGAGAATGTATGCCAGCCCTACAACTAGAAGTGATCTTATTGAATAGGCAACGAGTACCCTGTCTGCACGCAGATTCTAGGGGTAGAGTCCCTGCAAAATCAGCTTTTCCTCTATTTCCTACTATACTGACATATTTCCAATCTTTATTACACTGCTACACAAGCAAAATTCTGATCATGGTAGGCACTGGTTCTAAAAAAATTTTAAAAAATAAAAAATTAAAAGCTCTTATAGATTCTAACAACCCACCCCAGGCCTTCAGGCACAGCCCTGAACATGAGAACAAAATGCTTTTACATCCATGGAGTAAGCAACCTGCAAGGGATGAAAAGAGAAAAGGGAAATTTTTCTACTCTTTAATTTTTTTTCCTGTTTTTGATCACTTGAAGTGGCAATGGCAACAAACAGCTGGTTTCAGGCAGTTAATACTTTAAAAGCACAGCAATTTTTTTTCCTTTGTTCTCTGTGTCTCTATATTAAAATTATTTCTCTACAATGGTAACCTGACTGTTAAGATCATGAAGATTTAGAAGATACATAGGGTCCGCCCCATCACCTCTTCCGCCTCTTAAGAAAACTTTTTCTATCAACTAAGACTGAACATGAGCATAAGGCTGATGTTCAGGGTCAGTAAATTGATCTCAAAGGATTTTCAGGCACATATATAGGTATCTGTGATCTCCTACCTATCCCTACAGGGTAAAATCAGTAAAGGAGGTCTTAGTGCAGCCCGGCATGCACACATGCAAGCTCCCACCGCTTTCACGTTGGAAGTGGTCAGAAGTCCACTGGGTTGCCATATGCATTGAGCCATCCTACACAGTCACCGTAAGTGTCACAGTATCTGCAAAGGAGTGAATTAGGAAGCTGACAAAGAGCTAAACAGATTCTATCGATGCTACTGATGCTTCAGCAGGCAATTTTAAACCAATTTCTAACCTTTCTGATTAAGAAAAGTAAATGTAGATACCATAGCCCCTCCCTGGGAGTCTCTGCTTGCAGCATGAAGCCTACCTTATTAAAACCAATGATAACAACATAGCTGGTTCCAACTTCACTGTCTCTGAACTTCTCAAATGGTACCCGTTTTTGGGGCCATTTCCCCGGTAGATTTTTATTTCACTATCATTTCTATTATGGACTTCTAGTTTCTACATATGTTGAATTAAATTCAGATAAACCTGTAAAACAGAGAAACCCCACCCTAGTGACTTTAACAGCAGTTTTGCCATTGATTTCTCCAGGGACTAGATTTTACTCCTGAAATATAATAGGAAATTCTATACTGAAAACAACTTCAGCAGGCTTTCAATAAATGCAGTTCTGATCTATTTTTCCCAGAGACATGAAGAACTTGGTCTACTTAACATCATTTTTTTATTACAACAATACTGCCTTTATTTCCTTATTGCTCACCTTTCTTTTTGGAGATCAAAAGTGAGATGATACCCAAGGATATACTGAATCTGCTTCTATTAAGAAATTTATTTTTCCTATGAGAGGATAAAGTCATTCCAATTGCAAAAAAATGAGATAAAAAAGCCTTTATTCTGCTGCACTCACTGACCAAATAACCTATATATGGTTTATCATTGTTTTCTATTATTAAACTCATGCAGAATGACAAAATTTTACACACTGTTTAATAAACAGGTCAAGATATATTTTTGTTCTAACAGGAATCCAATCCTGCAACAGTACTGAGCAACTGTAGCTACTGACCTCCTCCTGTGACTGTTGATGCTTGTATGCTCATGACACAAATTCAGTTTAGGGTACTCCTGGAGCTGGGGGACTCCCAGATAATTCAAAACCTTGAATCAGCTCTTATGGCATTAACTCTAAAAAGCATCTATACAAATAGCAAGCATTTTCTGGATCAAAGCCTGTGTATCTCCTGCATGCATGGTATTTTACAGCCTCATTGCATATATTAATATTGGACAGTTGTGCATGCTACGCTTAAACAGGGAATAAAAATGCAAAGAGCTGAGGCAAAAAGCTTCAGTAATCACTGTAAACATTTTTACAGCATTAGTATTCCTTGTACAGCACACTAGGACTGATTTTATTTACAGGTATTAATGCTACTTCAGAGATACGATGTTACCTTAATAAGTGTGATTTATAACTGCAATAGGCTGCAACCAATACATGTGGCCCACGGAGTCCCACACATTGCTCGCTTGTCCCCCTCCTTGGAAAATATGTGGACAACACTGATGAACTTCTGATCAAAGGTTGTGCTGACCGGTAAACTCTGGCAATGAACAATTCCTAACTGTCTGCCAGAGCAAATACAAGTACAAGCAAGTGTTCTGTTTCAGTACATTTATATTTGATTAAAAATATTCAAATGCAAGTTCTTAAGTAATATAAGCTGTAGGTGAGGCACCACCATTTTGGCACCCCTAACATGCACAGGTCAGGTATTTTATTAGCTGGTAACAACAACCACACAGGGTCACGTGTATTTGCAATCGAATTGTTTTCAGTGCATTTTGTTTTCTGAAACCAAGCAGCCCTGGAAAATTGTAATTGAGAGTTGCTCTGTTTGGGAAATTCTTTTAACACTCCATTCTCTTCCCCTCCTCTTTATGAAGGAACAGAAGGAGATAGTGGGGAGGAGGAAAAACTCTGGATTTCAGCTCTTGAAGCCAACAGAAACTGATCGGAGGAACTTTGTTGTGAGTGTTCACTTAACACAAACATTTTTTGAAATTCACCTTTGTGCAAGGACACAAAGGAGTTCTCCAGCATGTTCTCTTTGCTTCTTAAAGGTCAAACTAGTGCAGTGTGAAACCTTCTGAGAAAAAAATTAACCCACAATCATGCTCACTGGCACCTATCTCTCCACGTATCCCCAAGTCAGATGGACATCAGCAAAGAAGCACAGAGCAGCTCACAAATCTTTGTTTTCCTTCCCTGTCCGCACCTCTGGTTTACTGGCAAGGGCAAGCAGGTCCCTTACTGGTTTGCCTAGAAATATTTACATAACTAAATTTGAGATCTTTGTATTGAGTCAGATACAATTTCTATGGGAGAATAATACACTGTGCTTCACAAGACTGTTGCACACCTTACTTCTAATTTAACTGTTTGCTCCGATGCCAAACATACAGCATTCTTGGTCAAACCCAAGCCCACCTCCTTTTTATATGATCAATGTGCAAAAATATTTAACTCAGAACATGAGGAGTAACCAACCCAATATCACAGTATAAAAGTAGCCCTATATGTTAATATTCAGGCATGCAGTTCTTATTCACATGAGGATCCCCAAAAATATCAGTTGCTTTTCAGCATGCTTGACAGCTATAAGCTGCAGCTGTGCGGCATTGAAAATTGGCAATGCTGACATTAAACTGAAGGAGCTTTTTAAAGTAATGACAAAGGCACTGATTGCCTTCTTCCAAACCAGAGGGATTTTTTTCTTTTTATTTGAACATAGGAAAACAGAATCTGGAAATAAAAGAGTGGGGTTGCCCAAAGTCCTGAGTCCAACCCCTAATTTATAAATGTCTACACACCTCTCCAGTCCTGCCTGTCTCCCTTCCAAATACTGTCTCCTCTCTTTGATAACACATCTGCTTTCGCATTACCTGTCAATTCCTCCACTACATTCAGTATATCAGAAGGATTCTGCACAAATCAAGGATGCTAGTCAGCCATTCAACCTTTGAGTTTGAGCTGTTGCATTCTCATTTCTTGCAAGGCCGTAAGAGCAAAGTAGACAGACCAGCCATATCCAATTTTCACAAACTGCTGACCGCAGCAGCACTAATAAGGGCCTAATGGTATTGGGTGTACAAAGAATACTTTCACTGCAACCAAGGAAAAAAAAAAAAATCAGTCATGGAAAAATATACTAGAGACTGCTTTGCAGAACTCGATCTCTTATCATAACTGTGCCTTACATCAAGTGAGCATTCAAATACCTGAAGAGTTGAATGTGATGAAACAAATTGCTAGGACATGCTTTATAGAGTTGCATTCCCTGCTCATTCTTAACAATGACCTGGCATTACTGTTTTCACACACAGTGATGCATTAAATTCTATGACAAAGAGGAAAGACCTTATTAAATAGGTCGAAAGTTTCCTACTATATAACATTTGACAACTTTTTATGAAGATATTTAAATAAAGAGAACCACTACACTTATTTGGAAGTACAAAATACACTTTGTATTTTGACTGGGGCTACCGATTATATACCTTGTCCTCATTATACTGCACAGCTTCAGCTCTAGCACCTGGGTGAAATCACTGAAGCCAAGTAGCTCTAAGCCCTTCACTTAAAGAGGTTAAAAGTGGCTCCTTCAGAAGAATGAGAATGCTACTGCATGGGTTTAAAGAAATAGTCCATTTCTACAGAAGTCCCACCCTTCATAGAGGAAAGTTATGTTCCCTGTATTTTTAAGAACTGAAAAAAAAATACCCCAAGCCTCGAATTTTGGCTCCCTTGCTAGTGCTGTTTGAAAAGGAAAAAGATTTTTTGCTAGCAATGACTCCTCTATGACTACAGAATGTAAAGAGCTGTTGTTTACTTTGCAATACAGCAACACTTTTATCACTTTTATCCCCTGAGGGGATCACTTTTATCCCCTGCTTCCTCCTAACTACACTGATGTTGGACAATTACAAAACTAGATTCAGAATGGCCAGCACTTAAAAGCAATTATGGCTTTTTATCATCCCAATATTATGTAGAAGACTTATGATAAGAAGAAATAAAACCACACAGCACACACAGGCATATACACACACATTCTGTAGGCAAACAGGAGCACATTTAAACTCAGAAGAAAGAATCGGCTTCTTGCTGATGGATGTATTTTTTTCCTCCCCCTTAAGAAAATGAAATGGAGACTTCGCTACCACCAGCCTCATGTTAAGATGCTGTAAAATATTAATGGTGCAGCAGGTCTGATAAGTAACTAACATAGATGTTGGAAATTATTTCAATTAACTCATCAGAAAACAGCAAAGCATGTTTTTAATTATTTAACAGTGCTTTTTACTAACAAAAAAATCCAGCTGCAAAATGTCTCTATTACATGCACTATCAACATGTGAAGTACACAAAAATAGCCAAATAGACTTCAGCTTTTAGTTTAGCAATGGCTTGATTAATACCTCCTAAAAATACATGCAACTTCATCATTATACATTCTGACTACTCATTATTAAATTTTGTAACATTTTTTCATTCTAATTAGCAACACATTTTATTAGCATGCTCATATAATGTATTAAAATATGTACGTACCAAAATTTAAGTCCACGGGGACTGCTAAGTGCAATAATCAAAGGTGACTTTTGCCTGTAAAAGCCCTTTCCTGTGGTTATCTCAGTGCAGTCGGAAGGGATATTTCAGCACCATAAGAAACAGATTTGCAGTTAGGCTCAGTTTTTTCTTCAGTTAAAGTGCATTAAATCTTGTTGGCAAAATTGCCCAGATTGTAGAATTCGACATCACTATAAGTCAGTGTGTTACGTTACAGATCTTCTTAACATACGATTAAAATGGCATGGAAAGTTTGGCTTTTAAAAAATGCAGTGGCAAGAGAAGACAGGTGCTTGCTTCTTTAAATCCACATTCAGAGAAGAGAGGTTACAGATAATGGGAGGGTATAAACAACACCCTGCTTTGAGGTCCAGCAGAGAAGAAACTGGATGATTTTTACCCACTTTACAACACAGAAGATTACAGCACCATCATATGCACTAACACAGAGATTTCTAAGGTGCCTCATTTGAATATGTTCCGTGGAGACAAAAATAATGGAATATAAGGAATAGAAAACATCCTATCCAAATGGCTTCTTGCAGCAGGAAAGACGCTCGCTCTCTCATTGCCACTTAGAGAAGGTCTGAGGCAGTCTAGCTTGTGGCATCCTCTCTCTCTCTCTCTCCCCCGTGACTACAGGCAGGCTTGCTCTTCCCAGCTGCCTTAGTCTGTTGATGCTTCTGTTGATTAATCAGGGATTCTCAAACAAAGAGCAAGCCTACCTTCGGGTGCCAGCAGGACTGTGGGGCTCCTCTCCTGCTGCAATCCGGCTGCCCTGACCCCCCGCGCAGCCAGCATCCTAGCACCTCGGACAGCTCCCCCGCGCTAGGCCCATTGGCGGGGGCGGGCGGCGGGAGCGGGGACGCGCCGGGAGCCGGAGCGCGGCGGCTGCTTCGGTCCTCGGCTCCGGGGGCTCGGGCGCTCGGCAGAGCCTCCTAGCTAGGCAACGGTATCCCTCTTATCTCCACTGCACCCAAGTCTGATTAGCAAGGAATCCAGTGGGAAAAAAAAAAAAATTAAAAAAAAGCTGCATGAACATTTAGCTACATCACATTTAGTCTATAGGTAGGAAAGAATACGAAACAACGCCCTTTCCCCCCCACCTCCTTCTCCCTTCCCAAAAAAAGAAATTGTTCTTCCACGGAGAATGTGTAAGTTAACCTTTAGCCCACGTTATGGCTCAAGGAAACGAGCAGCCACTTAAAAGGAACATCTAAGCCTCAGTTTGATACCTCATATTGATGTATCTTTTGCACTCACCCTCACTGAAAAGCAGTGCAAGGCACACAATTACTGCTGACGCAGATTAGGCTGCTGCTTGGGGAAGAGGGGAGGAGCTTCTTAACCTCATCAAAACAACCTCCCACCACCTGCTCCCATTGCACGAGAACAAAACTATGCTACTCGGACAGAACGAGCGTGACATTTACGCTGTTTTACTTATATTGATACGAGATAAACACTTGAAAGAAGCATTCTGTTTTAAAAGCATTCAGGGTGAAACCACACGGTTTTATGCTCATCCAAAATTTGTGAGTATACTGGCTTGGAAGAAAACATTTCCATTTTCCTGAACTGGATCTGTCTGTGTTATAGCTCCTCCTTGCAGAATATGTGCAATTTTGCTTTCTCTCCCCCAAACACGCAGCCTGGACACAAAGCAAAAGCATTCACTCCCTGCTCAAAAGCCTATAAAGGGGAGATGTCTGAATGCACAGAATGTTTTACCCCATTGCTAAATGCCATTTCATTCTTCCTCCTTTCTTATGTATATTTTTCTCTTGCATAAATCTTGATTCTGATGTTACAACAGCAGTAGAATTTATTTCTAGAACTAATAACAAATTACAGTCATGGAATAAAGTCCTTTCAAAGTAAGGTATGTTCACATGGAAAGCAGTACTAGTCCACAAGTAAGTCCTTTCCTACAGAGCACAGGAGAACTTCCTGCAGATTTACTACTCCCATTATCAATTTTACCTGACATTCAGGAGCACTCAAGATAGCCACCTAGACACACTGCAAAACGTAGTGACCTCCTGCATACAACAGTAGCCAATACTAGCACTGGAACCGTAGCCTGATAAAAGCCTGCTCCTAAAACTCTCTCCCGTATTCACTAGTAACTCACCGACCCCTCACAGTAATAGTGCACGCCCAGCACATCCCTTGCAAACAGGGCAGTGAAGCTTCCACACAACACCTCCAAGAGACCATTTCAAAAGAGTGCTTTAAGATGGGTTACAGAGACAGAAGAATAGAGTCTGAAGATATGGAGGAATTTTCTTTTGGTCAGGGAAAAAGATCTGGAAAGGATATACCTATGGTGTAGAAGAACCAGAGGCAGTCCTGGAAGGAGAATTCTCTCCCTAGCCCAGGGGCTAGCCCACAGGTGTGCTTCTGATTTTTTTTCTTCCTTGAAGTATACCTTAAGAAGAGCTGTGGCTGTGAGTGATTGGGGAATTCTTTGATGTTCATCAGCTGGCGATTTCTGTCACATAATAGCCTCTTATTTCCAACACTCCTCCAGAATTTCAGACTTTCTCTGTTTCTCTCTACCCCAAGTCATGCACCAAAACAGAGAAATTATCCATTACAAGTTAATAAGCAATTTGAATAACTACAATTTTAATCCACAAGCATGAGACACTCAGCTGTCTTCATTATGTGCCTCATCCCAGTAACTGAACCCACTCAAATACAATCATCTTCCAGACCATGTATGTTATTGCACCCTTTGGCAGTTTCCACATCTTATTCTTGCACCACAGTTCCTGGGGACCATATTCCTTCAGCTGTGGAAGGAAAAGTCTTTTTTTCCTTCCAGTAGCACTGTGGAAAGGGCACTGGCAGAATATCATGACCTCTGTAAGGCTGGCAGTTCTACTCCTGGTTAAAGCTCAGAAAATCCTCTCATCTGCCTCCACAGCCAGATAACATCAATGCATGGAAAAGCACCTACAGGATCAATCATGGGACTGTGTGGATACCAAAAGAGCTGGATCAAAACTCAGGCAACATGTATTGTGGTTCTTTCCTCCCCAAGTTCCTTACAGAACAGTGCTATGATCATCTTTAAATGTGTTTAATGACAGCCTTAATGAAGGTGGGACTTGCTTTCACTGCTTCATTATAGAAGAGGCCTAATCAGTACAAATATATGCACCTCCAGAAATTACTACCTGTTTTCATGTTGCAGAGGTCTATACCTGGCTCCAGACAGCTAGCAGTGGAGAACTGTTCATTCCTCATAGTAGCTGCCAATCTCCTCTCCCCATTCCTTCCTCCACATCCTTCTTGGACATTACAACCACACAGAATTCTGACAGATGTAGATTATTTGCACTTGCTTTGAATTTCTTAAAAACTTCTGCAAGACTTCATTACAGAGCATGTAGATAAACCCATTTTATTTGTTTATTTACATGTATGTACATGCTCACACACACATAAACATATGTATAAATATACATAGTGACAGAGAGAGATGTCACTTGACCCGTGCTTGGAATTTGCACAGTGGGAAAAGAGAAAATGAACAATCTGCCATGAAAATGCACACTGGCAACTACTTAGTGTTACAATAATTGTGGGATACCACAACCTCTGCCTGGCCACACTGTGAGGAGGCTGGAAGCATGTACTATATAATAAGGAAAAGGCAGACCTCTGCAGAAGGCTCCTTTGCCAAGATGATGACAAGCTCTTTCAGGCTCAGAGACAAGTGGATTTGTAAGGCCCTAAGACTGCAGGCACCAGAGAGACAAAGAGCTTTCAAGAGGGAGAGAATATTCATTTAAGATGCTAACTGGCCACTTAGTGACTGAGAAAGACTGTCTGCCTCTCTCTGAATTAAGGGAAGCTGGAGGACAAATGTATCAGAGTTCAGAGCTATTAACTCAGTCTCTGCTTGGCTGATGAACAGAAGACGACGACTCTCCAGGCAAAAGAAATCCAGATTTCCAGATTTAAACCCAGTAACACCTGACTTGATGCTGGGACTTTTATGTAATTATTTACATGTATGAACGTCAAAAAGGACAGGCTGCTTCACTTTGAATGCATCACCCCCGAGGGCGTTTGAAGCTTCTCCTCAGAAGGCAGTCCCATTACAGATTTTTCTATCTGAACTCCAGGCCATAGATGAAGAGTTCTATGAATGAAGACTCAATAAGAACTTAAAAAAATTAAAACCAGAAATGGAACGGAAAACAAATTTAAACCTGGAAATTCCTGATACCTAACCAAGGGGAGTGTGGTATGAATCTACAACCCCGTATCCAAACTCAGTGAATGAAAAGAGAGAGGCTACTGAACAAGGCCTGTCCGTGCACCAAATGACACAAGGTTCCTACCAGTCAGATTTTGCCAAGACCAAAGGCTTGGCAGACTCATCATAGGGGAAGCTAAGGGTTGGCAGTTTACCCATACTTACAAATACAAGGCCACTCAGATGCTGACTTCAGCCAATTAACATGTTCATTGGCTAAGCTTGGTTTGCTTATTTCTTCTTTATCCCGCCTCCTTAGCTTCAATTACTTTTTCCTGTCTCTTGTGTGCTTAGCCCTGATTCTTAGTTTCTATTGCTGCCAAACTGCAGTTGCTCTAGCCACCTCATAGCCTGTTGCAGTATGGATTCCTTGCCTGACCTCTGGCTGCATCTCTTGTCCTAGGTCTTGCTACTATCCTTGACCTTTCCAGCAGTTTCTTTTGGTTCTTAATTCCAACACCTGGTACCTGGTTCTAATCAGTCACAGCAGTTAGGACCAAGCTAAGTATCTTAATTTCATGATAAAATATTCTCATAAGCAAGGTAAGTGTAATTTTCAATTACAGTCTTACTTATGCTGCATCCTAAGTCCTGGTTTTAGCGATCACTGTGATGTGCCTTTAGCACTGAATTATGCATGTGTACAACAAAGATACTTAGATTTTTATTTCTATTTAAACCTGAGTTAATAAGTATTTCAAAGCAGCAGTGGATTAATTTAAAGAAAATGCATAGAAAAACTACATCCAAACCCAAGCACAGTCCTCACCATAACCTTGACCTTAAGCAGCTCTCTCAGATTTGGTTTGTTCATGATTTTAGTATCCACCTACGACCACACTAAACAACATGAAAAACTTGGGATCAATTTGCAATTAATTTTCAAAATTATATGCTGAAATACTTAATTAAGCCTTTAAGGCCACTGTTCCCAAATTATTTCATTCCATGCCCCAGATAACCTTTAATATTCTTATCTTTTCCCCTCAAGCATTCTTAAAGCCCTGGAAGTTCTGCAGTTGCTCCTTCTCCCAGAGATGTTTGTCTCCTTTTGCCTCTCCCTCTCTTCTTACACATACCGCACTGCTGTCACAGTGTAACAAGTAAAACTACTCACACAGTAAGAGTAAAGGAAGCTCTCATTGCTTTATCTGGTATATATTTCATCTATTTCACACCCCTCTGTGGCACCCTTTCTCTTCTCTGGAATACAGTGGCTCTATACCCCCCAGGAATTGACTATCCACAACCGTCACACACACTTCTATTCAGAGTATTAAGGAGGTTTCTTCTAAAGGTACAACGGTAGAGGGGTCCCCACTCATGTAAAAAGCCAATTAAAGTTAAACGCTTAACTGCCATCTGTGCCTTTAAGAAAAATCTCTTAATTTTCCCCAGTGATCAAATTTTTTCACATGGGACCAATTTTGCTGTTATTGCTTAGGCAAAATTCCCATCGAAGTCCACAGGGAACTTTGCCTGAATACAAGATGTGGAGCAAAACCCTGCTCTTATTTGCATAGACCACAAATCACAAAGATCATGTCCTGATGCAAGTGATTTATCCTACATGACAGCTGGTGCAACTGGGCTATTTTTAAGCATGATTTGTAGTAAAATATTTCATGATACCATTCAAAAAAAAGAGTCAATTGATTCTTTTTTCTTAAACTGGATTAGATTGAAAGATTCTGGCTGCTTTCCAAACCCATTAATTACTAAATGGTACATTTTCAACAGAAATGTTAAGCTATAAGCAGTTCTTCTGGAGCCAGTTAGCTCCTAGCTAAAATCAATTAAAGCTGGTAAAGATACATTTCTATGGTCAGGTCCCAAATACAGACATATGTATTTATAGCATAGTGGATGCTGGCAAAATCCTCCAACATAGATGCAGTTGTACTAGCAAAATTGTGCTTTTACTGTTTAACTCATAAAGGGGGTTGTAGGTGGGTTTATTATTCCAGGATAAACCCAGCTGGGTCAGTATGGTTGCACTCACACTGTGCTCTATTTCTGCTATAGTAGTCTCAATCTTCTAGCCCAAATAGGCACTCTTTATCCTATGGAGTATAAAAGCAAGTCGAGTTTAAGCTTGCTTGTCACCTCCCCATGCTGCTGTTCATTCCCATTATGTGTGGCCTTGCAGGGAACTGGGTCATGGAAATGATCCAGAACAGAAATAATTTTGGGTGGGAATGAGGAAGAATCAAAAAAAAAAAAAACCCCACACAAAACAAAGAAGAGGGTGTTCTTTTCAATCAAATCACTTCCTTGCACTACACAATGCAAGGGGGCATTTCACAGCGTGAGAACGGTACCTCTGCCAAGGCGGTCAGTGACTTTTAAAGTGAAAAGTCCTAATGCTACGGACACTACTGGTGCACTTAAGCTTCTATCTGAATGACTCCAGTGCCCAGGCAGAAAACATGCCAACACTGTTGCACTAAGACTTGGCCTTCTGAAGCCTACAGAAGCAAAGAAAATCCTGCAGGCAGTTGGGGAGCTGACAGGCAGTTCTCCTTGCCCTAGAAACTCTAGAACGACTATGACAAGAACTTTAAGGTAGGCAGGGAAGGGTATGTACACAATATACAAATGTGACTATGTACGTAAGTTGCAAGAGTGATTTACGAGAGCACTTGACAGTCTACAGGCATTTCAAACTTGTGTAAGCCAGGACTGCAGCTAAAAACACAGAATCAAGAATGCAGCTCTGCTTTCCTCCCACCCCCAGCTATTCTTCTGGCCTTCTGCTGGCACAAATGCTGCTTGGCAGTGTGGCAAAGCAGATTGGGAAACCGATCAAGCTGAGAACTACCCTGGGATTTTGGCACCACATGGATGTTATTACTTGAGAGGACCACCCTGCCTATGCAATCAGTGGGCAGCAGAGAGCCAGCACGGCCCAGCAGATGGAAGGCAGGCCAGTTGGGTCTCATTCAGAAGCAGCCAACTTCTTGCTTTCATCCGAGCTACCCAGACTCAGCTGTGAACAAGGAGCTCCAGTGAGCCCCACGGCATCTCTGAACTCTGAAAAGAAAAAAAGTGCCTGGAAGCCCACAGACCACAAAAATCTGTAAAAGCAACCTACAGTGAAGTCTAGAGCAAGAGGTCTGGGAACAGGAGCTGAGAAACTTTCCGGAAACTTGAAGTCTCCTATCTGCACTCATTAATATAATCTGCAATTTTTTCTCCAGCACTACAGGTAAGTCAGTCCCATCTAGTTAGGAAATGGGCAAAGACAGGAGAAAGTCAGAGTCGTCTGCGTGCACCAAAAAAAGCATCTGGGTCACTAAGTAAAGGCATAGTAAATACTGAAAGACAGGAAGGACTCCGAGAAGTACAGCTTGTAATTTAGGACTAACAAATTGACAAATTCCTCTATTAAATAATGTAGTTGTGTTATGTACATTAGGACAGCATTTAAGAGTAAATTGTTGCTGTTGGCTAAATTCTAAGGCATTAACTTTATAAAAAACCACAAAGATGCTATTTGTTCAGTTAAATATACTTAAGCTTCATAAACAGCACCACTATATGATGCGTTTTTCAAATGTGTTTGTTTTCAGTACTTAATAAAAATCCACATGAAATTTGTTTCTACACACTCCAGGATGGGACAAGAGGGCAAGTGAAGTTTGAATGAAAAAAGCTGTTAGACTCCTAGAAAAAGCATGCACAGCACTGCAGAAAAAGTGGAGGAGCAATAGGGAAGCAAAAAAAAAAAAAGGGGGAACAAAATACGAAATTCAAGAATGTGGGGAAGACAACCTCAAACCAGAGACGAGGTGGCTAAAGCAGAGAAGAAGAAACTGAGGGCATATTTGTTTCTTTGTTTGCTTCTCTTCATGAGATGAAGATTGTCTCATTAACTCTAGAATTGAAGAAACGGAGACCTTTGGTAGAAGAGGAAGGTAGAAGTGGCAAGGGAGGCTGGCAACCTCATGCTTCACATCATCCAAACCAGCAAGTCACGCTCATAGACACAGTAACTGTGTAGGGTACTGGGAAGGCTCTAAGCTGTCTGTAGGCAGCCAGCATTAGGAGATCAGCAGCTCTTGAAGCCCAATCCAAGCATGGAGAGGTGCATGCAGGTGATGAAGACAGGCCGTCACACAGTCAGAAGTCACTGCCGGCAGCTTGCCCTGGCAGCATGTGGCCAAGCTCCTCCTGCCCTCATTAGCTGCTCCTGGCTTAAACCCCGCACCATGAGCCAAGGTTAAAAAGTGTGAGGGGAATACCTTACTGACAGAACAGCCTGGTGACAAGGCAAGAGGTAACCTGGTAGGTAGCCTTGGTTGGCACCAACTGATGAGTTCCTCTGGTGATGGACCAACTGAACTCCTATAAGGGCAACAGGGAATGGGAGCCAACTTGTTCCCGACAGTTTAGGGAGATAAGCCTAATTTTTGGTGTTTGGGTGTCTAGATATAGGCTGTGTAAGCACTTCCCTCACCACCACCTCAGGCTGAGCAAAAGGAAAGAGCAGTAGCTTCTTTCTTACATTCAGAAAATTCTTATCTCCAATAGAAAAGAGCTAAAGTTTGTAACAACATGTAACTCACAGTAAACACTTTGACCAATGTAAACAATTTTTCCCATGCTCAGATGTAAAGCAATTTTTTAAAAAATAAAATTCTTCTAATTACTATGGAAACAATTTCCTGCAGGCACTCCCTAAATAAGCCCCTAGGAAAAAAAAAGTCAGCTTTCTCCACAGCTACAGCTGGCTAATCGTCATACGTCAGTTAACATATTTCTGGTTTTCCCTCCTGCTTCGTTTCTTGGAGAAAATATTGTGATCCTTTATATTCTCAGTATAATAGCCATTCCTATCAACGGATGAGCTCAAATTGCCACCACTCAGGAAGAAAGGAATGCAAATGAGGAATACCAATTAACCCCTTTACAATTAAAAATATCTCTATCTATTATAGCACCCATTAGTGATACTCTAGTTAATGGTCTGTCAACATTTCCATTAGACCTTTTCCCCCTACTCCCACACAGAACTAAATCCTAGCTAATCACCTTGAATATACCTCTCTGGATTTATACAATACATGTACACAGCTCAAATGAGGCAAAATACAGATTTCTTTGTTATCTTGAGCCATTACATTCTCCGAAGTACCTGTTTTCTAATGTATCATTTTAAATACTCTGTACTCCAAATACACTGAATAATTTTGCAGGCTAATTTTTTTTTTTTCAGTATTATAAATAGCTCATGTACAAAACCCACCAAGTAATTGCAAAGACCTGTCCTAAATATATACTTTGAAAACTTTGGATTTAAACTAAGTTCACAGCATATTCCTTTTGCCCAATTTACTTTGTGTTATACCACCTTTTTTTTTTTTTTTTTTTTTTTACACTACATGTGAGACAGTGGGTTACACTTGGTGCCATGTACTGTAATACCTAGAAATGACAGGGTGAATTAGGGACAAAGCTTCAGCCTTAATAGCTTAAGATCCCCTGGCATCCTTATGGTCAAACCACAATCTCCACATCACTGTAATTATTTTTTTGTGTGTGTCAAATTCATTACAAATGCAATATATATGAATGGGATACATTTGTTAGCACTTTCAATTCTCAAAATACACTCGAGCGTTTTATAGTATGCTCATCATCAACCATCCTCAGTTATAAGTGCTGGCATACTAAAGAGAATAAGAACTCTGTAATCAGTACCCAGATGGAAAGGGAGAGGTAAACATGAATCCTAAGCTATAGTTTAACCCTTACTTTCATCACAAGATTTCTCGGTAAATTTACCATGGTATTGTTTGGTATCTGTACGCACCTTGGCACCATTTTGAGCACCAAGCTTGCACACAGCAGTTCAGCTATGCCAGGTTTTCCTGGCTTGTTTATAATGCTCAGATAGAGGATCCGTAGCTCTGACGAAAACTAATTAAATACATCTTGTACACAGATATTCATAAAAAAAAACCTGCACTCTGCTCACTAGAATTGTGTTTAATACAGTGTGACTGGCTTTTGTTTGGAATTACTGTTTGCAAACAGATCAACTGAAAATCGCTGACATTTTATATGCTACAGCTGATAAAATACTTCTTGGAAAAAACTGCTTTTCCAACTCAGTCTATGGGCATACAAACCAATGCCACCACAGACATAAGTGTTAGAAATACTGCTTTCTGGCAGCCCTGCAGAGATGCCCGTAGTTTTAGAGACTGGATGAATTCACAGTTCCTTGAATTCATGATGTTACTCTAGTTCATGAAGTCAGAAACAGACAAAACCGTTTGTAAGATCAGGCCTTTTGTACAGTTGTAATACCAAATCTGCTCAACCCATATTTAAGAATTAAATTATTTGTGGTTTATCTTCAACATTAAAGTGTTTTTCTTTATCATCTAAAGTACACCAAGTACTTGCTAAACTTATCTAATCCAGAAAATAAGCAACAGTGCGAGGAAAGGTACCGGTGCACATCTTCCAATGTTAAGCACCTGTAAAACTGAACATCCTCAATTTCCTGGAAGAGGGCCTGGCACCACTGGAGTCCAACCACAGAACTACATCTTTCTGTAAGACAATCAACTGTCCGTAGAACAGCCCTGAAACACCAACTAGCTTTTTGCTCAGCCATACCAATAGGAAAAAGTACTTTTTTCATAAATTCTCAGCATTTCACATAATATCAATAGTGGTGTGTCTAGCATCATTTCAGGGTAAATGAGAAATAAACAGGAACAACCTTGTCTACCTTGAGTTTACAAATTAAAGGCCAGTTACTCTTGTTTTCTGGAAGTATTTAAAAGCAAAAATGTACCAAATAACTAAGACATAGGCTAAGAAAGGAGGAGGGGTGGAGTGAGAAAAAAAAATAGGAAAAAAGATGTTTATATTGGATCCATCATGTATAGAGCCAACAATAAACTCTGAGATTCAGACCTTGCCCCCTCCCCTCCTCCATCAGTGGCGTTTTATTGGTTATGAGTGTGGGATGAATGAACCACAGGTGGCATTCAGAATAGAAATTTGATGCAAATGCTGTTACCTATCCAGGTATGAAGAAACTGCCACACAACCATATTTGCAAGAACAGGTCAAAGGACAAGTGAATGTTAAGGGGGCACCAAACAGGTTCAGATCAATCGGAGATTCCATATAGGAAACTTGTTAAGCAGGAAACAGCCCTGCCTCACTCTGTCTTTCTAAACTTAAAGAAAAAAGTGTAAGAGAGGAGATGCCAACACTTCCAGGAGTGTGCTAACAGGCAAGAGGTGAAATACAGAGTTTATATTATTGCATGTGTGACTCAGTTTTCTAAGCTTTCTTGATACACAACTTGTAAAAGAAGAGATTAAGCTTCTGCCCTGAAAGGGAAGAGGGCTGGGAAAGCAAAATTTGGCATTTTTGTTGACTCCATAGCAAAACAGATCCTGACACCTAATCACAGCAATGAGACATTTCAAAGGCTAAATATTAACCTTAAATAGTTAATCCTTTCTATAAGCCTTCAGAAAGAGGACCAAAAGGAAGAATGTAAGTACACTTGTGATTCGCCTGAACTGATTTCTGGTTTCCAAGACCCAAAATAGAAACTTTTTTGAAAGCCAGACAGCCACGTTGATGAAAGAAATTACAAATCAGCACATTTCCCCAAAATGTTTTGGCTTCAGTGAATCAACACTTTCCAACTGAAAAAGCATTTATTTAAAAATGCAATCAGGTCCAAGTTAAGTGAGGCACAGGAAGCCAGGAAAATATCTTGAGCAGAATAGAACCACATCTGAGAGACCTCTTTCACTTAAAATGAAGATGGTAGCTGTGGAGCAGTGGGCAGAAACTACAGGCACTTCTGAACTTTTTATTCTCAGGTGCCATTAACCTTTTTGAACTACTAAGATATCAAAACCAATGACTAAAGCAGCACAGCCCAAAATTAGACAGTAATATTTAGCCCTTTTATTATCTGAATTAAATGTTCAAAATCCTTTCAAAACAGATGGCATTGCATGCCTGGACCTATGGATCTGCATAGATCAATTCTGATTCAACACTCAGAGTATGCTTTTCTCAACAGAAATTGCACATTTTCACTTACACATTTTGCAGGAATATAATAACAATGCTTTTTCCTCCATTATCAAGAGAATCTCATGTTAGTACTATTTCAAGGCTTTCTAGTAACCAAAGAAAAGGTTCCATTGCGTAAGTCTCCTATATTCCAGTTACTGAAACTACAACACACAGTCAAAATAAAAAAAACATTTCTGGGCACAGAAAGTTCAAAAGTCATTGCCCTTCTGTAAACTATGCAAACAAAGTGACAACGGGCACTGAATTTGTTATTTTCTTTTGTCTTTATAAAGGTGAAAAATGTTTACAACAGGATTTCTCTTTTTCATAACCTCTTTGAACAATATAATTCCTCCGTATTCTCAGCTTATTCACCATTTGCCTCTCCCTTTAAGGGAAACAAACTCTTTTAGAGTGATTACAAAAATAGGTGACTTGGAGAAATAGAACTTGGTCCAGAGTTTATTGAATTTGAGGTACTGTTGCTGAGACAGCTTTGCTGAGAACTATATTAGACAGTCTAATCTAGCTATGTGAGAAAAGCAGAATTGCAAGCAATTTTCCTTTACATCTTCATAGAATAGTACTGCAAACAGTTACAACCGTGGGTCAGTGGAAAATGATCTAGGGCAACTAACAACACTAGCTATGTTATTCATCCAAACAGGTAGATCTCTCCAGGAAATCAATACTACATGCTCTTCTAGGATGATGAAATTGCATCTACAAACCCATTTCCTGAGAAATTAAGGCTATTTCCATAGGGTCTGTTGCAGTCCCTCTAGAGTGGGCCTCTAGATGCATCAAGTTTTTTTTTTCCACATGAACAGAATAATTACACTGTAGGTCTCTGACACACCAGAGATGGAGCCTGCTTTTCCTACTGCTGTATAGAGAATAAAGGTGAAGAGCTGGTATTGTTTAAAGGCTCCACAGCACACAAGTTGATTATACACACAAGAAATACATGATGAAAAACAACTGCAGATTCATTTAATTATTTATGTGTCTTTTCAGCTTTCAAAACCTTAGTTAACACTCACCACAAGTCCTTTGACAGGTTGTGGTTGTGCACAATGCTGAAGAGTTGCTCAGAGATGTTCTGACACAGCATTCTTAAAATGAGAAAATACCAGCTTGTTAAGCTGAAAAGCTTTTGAGGCAATATGAAACTGCAGGAGAAACCTGCCAGGTTAGTGGAAAGCAATAAGTAAACTCAGATCCTTGAAATACCAGCTTTAGGGTCCACAACAAATTACCAGGCACACCACCACACAATTTAATGAACTCTTTTAGGGCTCCCATCTCTTCTATAACAAAGATCACCAGAAACCTTCTGGGCTGCTATATAGCCATGCACAGAAAATACGGCACGTGGGTCAAACTAAATCCTGATTATCTCCTCAATCAGGCCGCATGCTGTAAAGAATGAAGACACAAAGCTAATCCCATGCCATGATTAACATGCTTTATAACTTCAGATTTTTTGCCCTCCAGAAAGTTTTGCTGAATCTCTCTGCATCACCCCAAATGTCCATAGGGTTGAGAAGTCAGATCTAATGCCTTCACATTTCTCTTACTGCTTCTCTGCCCACTCTTAGGCAGGTTTGCTACTTCAGCACCCCATTCAGAAATATTTAATAGGATTTTTATTTCTGCTTTCCAGATTGTTAAAAACAAGGCTAAGTAAATAGCACAAAATGAGCAGCAACACATATTTGTGACAGGAGCACCACAAAATAGTGGCTAGGACCTTTGTCATCCAGACAAAGCAGAGAGAATTTTGTGAACCTTTATAAGTTGCCAAACACCACAGGACTCAAATTTCTCACAGTAGTGAGATCAGCAAATTTCACTGAAAGCAAAGGAGAGACATCTCTATAAACTCATGTAAACAAGAACAGAAACAGGTCCACTGAGTTTTATAACTCCAACATGTTGTTCTCACAGAGAAATAATACAAGGGCAAAGAAAGCTGGAATCTGCCCCTTATGATCTCAAGCTCACTGTTCACTGAGCTTTGCTTTTCTATTTATCACAAACATACATTATCCATGAACACAGAATTGTCCCAGGCCAGTATCTGGAAAGAAATAAAAAGGAATCAGCTTATGATGGTGTGTCAGCTATACTCACACACTGCTCAAAATGGGCACATCCAAGAAAAATTCCTGTGAGTCCCCCCCTCTCCTTCCTTTATCCCCACACTTCTCCAAGTTAAAGTGCACTGGCAATCTCAGATAGATACTTCTTAATCTTTAGCAAAAGAAGCCTTGAAGTTTCTCATTTCCATAATTTAAACAAGTCTCAGGACTGTTCTTCAGCGGCATTTTTTTTTTCCCTTAATCATTCCTGTGACTCATAAATAGGATATGAAACAGTAAAAGGTGACATGAACTCCCTGCCAGAATAGGCACTCCAGAATTAAAGTGGCATTACTGCTTCTTATCTTCTGCTTCTCATTATTCATCTGTTTCATGCCTCTTCATTGCCAAGATAATTTAACATTTCTGATGCTTCATCTTTTACTGAGGTTTAATTGCAAATAGCTTCAAGGAAGGAGAAGAAAAGGCAATAAAGACAGACATGGGCTAAGGGATTTCTCCTTAAACAGTAAATGTTGTTACTGTACAATTTAAAACAAATTAACTGGGAGGGTGACACAAAGGATTCAAAACAGACAACTATTTCCTGGTCTCTAGCTGATGAAGGTCAGTGCAACAAAGGTTAACATAACCAGTGCAGATTATGGGTACAGCATCCAATTTCTACAGTTAAAAAGTTGTCATTCCAAAAAAAAAAGGGCACATGCTTTGAAATAGACTGACTTTCACATTAAATAAGATAGAGTCACTGAATGCATTTCTATCTGCAGAAGTGGAAGAGTTTTACAGATATAAATGGGAATATAAGAGGATTCCCCCCAAATGGTCTCATCAAATAGAGAAACACAGAAAAAAACTCTGCATCTACATTAAACCTGAGCAGTGAGAATTATCTGAGAGTTACATGATGGATTCATGCAGAAATAGTAAGATCCAACTCAAGAAAGCCCCTTTTATTCATTATAACACCTTAAACCTGCTTGTTGGCATATGCAATTCTCTCACAGGCATCCTAACAGGGATGCGACACATGTTCCCATTCACTGCAGCAGGAAGCAAAGTGTTTTCTATCATGCACAAAATTCTGGGAGTCCCATTTTAAGAGTTTTGTTTCTGACGAATCTAACCTCCTTGCCCAGCCCTTAAGGAGACCCACTCATTGCCTTAACTGCATGTTCCACAAGGAGTAGAAGTGCATAGAACCTCTTGAGGTTCTCATTCACCTGTACAACAAAGAAAAGCCTAAGGAACAGTGAGATATTCCTAACAACCACCAATTTCCTAGAGATTTCTCACTCATGTTGTGGAACAAGTTGCAGATGCTTGGAGGAAAGAAAGGCTCCCACTAGGAAAAATCTGTCCAACTCAGATTTTGGTCAGGTTTTTTTGTGACAGACTAGGTAGCAAGAACTCCTCCTCTAGCAGATCTCAGGGAAACTCTTAAATCAAAAGGGATAGAGTAAAGGATGAGGCTGCTAGCACAGACACTGTGCTACACCTCATGCAGAATACAAGCGTTCACAATGAAGGGTAGTATGATCACTGCTAACATTAGGTCTACAATGATTCTTACAGAAATTAATCTACTCTCAGATCAGACAGTTGCTTTTACTGGGTTCAAGAAAGGCCCTTTGAAAGTGTTACTTGCCATCTCAGAAACAAGAACTTAGCTATGGGACAAAATTATCCCAAATCACTGCCTTCCCCCAGGGGGCTTCAGCTTGGGTTGAATAACAAACAAGCAGGAGTTGTTTATAATTTCACTGAATTATTAGAGTTGGAAGGGACCGTAGAGATCATATAGTCCAACTCCCCTGCTGAAGCAGGATTGCCTAGAGCATGTTAGAGCGTGTTACTCAGGACGGCATCCAGGCGGGGCTTGAAAGTCTCCAAAGAAGAGGAGTCCACAATCTCCCTGGGCAGCCTGTTCCAGGTCTCTGTCACCCTCACCATGAAGTAGTTTTTTCTCATATTTGAGTGGAACCTCCTATGTTCCAACTTATGCCCGTTACCCCTCGTCCTCTCACTGGCAACCACTGAAAAGAGTCTGGCTCCCTCCTCCTTCAGACCACCCTTTAGATACTTATAGGCATTAACAAGGTCTCCCCTCAGTCTTCTCTTCTCCAGACTAACGAGTCCCAGCTCTCTCAGCCTTTCTTTTTTGGAGTAGTGTTGCTCAGAGATGACGTAATTAATTATCTATGGAACTTCAAGTACACGTAGTACCATTTCCCTAACCTGTGGTAACATCTCTAACAGCAGTTTTCAGGTTATGTTCTGTTGTCTCCACAGCAGACTCCAGTCTTTCTTTTTATTTTTATATATTTCAGGACTTGTACATGGCTTCTGCAGCTGGAGGTTTTGAGTAACCAGAATAGACCAAAACATCTAGTGGCTGAATTAAGTCACAGTTATTAAACATTACCAATATTTGAACATTCTTAAAATATTTTGTGTCTATTAATCTATAATTTTGCTGTTCACTAATATTTCAAACTTAGGTTTTCTGTAGGTCAGATGTCAGACCTTGTGTTAGGTATCAGACACTAATTTATACTCTGAACTTCCCATTTACTTACTGGACAAATAGAATTTGTGTCTATGGGGCACTTCTGGAAATCTCTGCTGGGTGAGACAACTGGTAGCAAGTTAAGAACTAAGAGCAAGAAAAAGTATGTTTATACTGATTAAAAAGTAGTTTCAAAATTCAACAATTTTTAATAATCCTTTATCTATTTGAAGCATAAATGTAAAGCTACTAGATGGGCTCCTCCTTTCCTAATATTCTTGGAGCTGTGAATCATCCCTGTACTGAAGAACAAGAATTATATTTTGCATGTCTTCACACAGATTTAGCAATTTTACAAATAAACCTTAATCCATTTTTCCCTCTTCCAATCTTCCTTCAGACCCAAAGCAGCATCTAGCATTGCTGTAATATATAACTGCTCTAAAAATATATCATTGTAGGCAGCAACTCTGACAGCGAAGACCTGATAGAAAGCCACCAGTCCAGCCCCCGCCACGTCTCATTTCTGATAATGTCTTCCTTGCTCTCTACATCATCAGGAGCAAGGTATATGGAGCTGCACCCACTCACAGCCTTCCTTAGATACAGTGTGACTCGCCAAATTGGTATTTACATTCTCTCACATGCCACAAAAGTTCATAATAATCTTGAGCAGATGGGCTTAAAGATGAGGGTGGTAAGAAAGTCTGAAAGAGACTGTGCAGAGGGGCACGCAACAATAACCCACGCTGGTTTTAATTTTTACCATAGAATTTTCTTTCCATGTTTTGAATCTGAAGTGTCAACAGTTTAGTGTTTTAAACTTATTTACTAGTCTCAAGACAGGAAGGATTGATGAGTTTCTGACAGTAGCAAGGTGACTCTGCAAGCAAGTCCAGGCTAGGACTACACAGAAACAGAGCTCACAACTTCATCTCCAAACTCTGATAGAGATAGGAAGAAATAAACAGGTCTGACTGGAACAAACTAATCTTTTCAGCTTTCTCACCCAATTCAGGGAAACATACACCACACAGAATTCTATCAAGGGCCTTTTAAACCAAGACAGTATAAAGGAAATGGCAGGTTCTGTTTAGGCACCATTCACAACACTGAATATCTGATGGACACATTTTCCAAAACTGCATTTTGAGTGGCAGTAATTGATGCTACCCTGTCTTTAATCACTGCCGTCAAATGTGCGTCCCGACTATTAAAACAAGAAAGTACAGGAAATATTAAAAGGAAGTCTTTCCACCAAATCAGGAGGTTGGCAATACAGTAGTAATACAACAGTTATCAGATTAAAAATGCTGGATACCTGCAGGGAATTTTGTAGATTGCTCCAGGAGCTGGCTGGGCTTCTATAGAGCAACTGAGTTTTCGTATGTTTCCACTGTGCTTTTCAGTTGTTGCTGGTGTCTGCTTATCTACACACATAATTTCCTGAACTGTTGCTCATTTTGCACAACACGGTTCCAGGCAACAAGGACACAATCACTACAGATGAAGTTGAAAGAATTTCAGTGTGAACAAAACTGCATGCAACAGCAGCATTATCAGGAAACACTGCAACACATTCAAAAAGTTTTGAACAATATCCCTGTCCACATTCAGAGCTTTAAAAATACCCACCAGACTGAGGTACCAATACAGAAACAAACTCAACTATTCTCCTGTCCAAAATAACCTCCACTACTTCAGGGTATGATCTCTAGCCAAAACCTGACCTTATATCTTTGACTAGGGGCTAGAACTGGTAAGTACAAAAATTTCCTTAACCACATTTTGGCTCAGATTTGATCTACTAAGCCATATGTAAAACGAGTTTAAAGTTACCAATGCAAAAGCAATAGGAAAGAGAGTCTGGCTCATAAACAAAGGACGGCAGCTAAGTGTATTTAAGGCACATATGTATGGCTGAATATTTTATTTTCATTTCAGACGCCAATATTCAGCCATCTGGCTTTCCTTGAGGCATTTCTTTTGTGGCTTTTTTTAAAATTTTTTAATAGACACTCTTCAATAGCAAGGCATTAAAAATAGAGAAGAAAAGAAAACCAAGTTCTTTAGTGTGAGCCACTGCAGGCTACCAACCACTACTCCATTGTTAAACATAATGAAACATAACATCAAGAAAGTTTCTATTTTCTAAAACAGTTCTTTATTAGCTAAAATATTCACTCCCTCTTAATCCTAGTAAATGTTAGTCTTAAATGGCCATATGGCTGGACATTTATAATTAACAGCTTTTATCTAAATAAATACAGTGCTTTGATTTTTTAATAGATCTGGCCATTAAAATCCCTCAATGAAAGGTGAAAAAAAAGCTCTTTCTACAATAAGAACAGAAGGATAGAAACTTTATTAATTGCCTGAGGGCAGGAATCAGTAGATTGTATGTGATATTGACCATTCACACTGAACAAGCACTGCATACCTGCACTGAAACTTCAGCATAAAGCAGATTAAAATGCCAGATGTATGAAAAGGAGTTCCAGGCAATGAACAAACCACAGATCTATTGCTTGTACATTGCAGAAGATCTGCTAGTTTGAATTAGCCTTGGAGACATCTGCACCCAAACACTAGTCTACAGCACAGCACCAAGAAAACTTAGTTTTTATGTGACTTAGCAATCTAACCATGCTGATTAAATGTGCTTTCTATTTTTGATATAATAAGTGTGAAAGGCAGAGAACTGCAGTCATTCCTCCACCTTTCTCACGCTGGCACAGCATTGTGACCATTTCCAGCAGGGCACTACACATTAGCACTGCCTCATCACGGCAAGGACTCGGTTTTCACTGTCCATACTGCCACAACATTCATGCTGTACTAACAATGAAATTCTTGTTGGATTTCCGCATCCACTTATTATTTCCTTTCCTTGTTTATATAAATTACCATGGCTTGTTATTTGTCAGGATTCATATCTGTGAATTTAATGGAACAGCACTTCTCAAAATCACCCACACTGTCAACAGCTCTAATTTGTTTATGTCAAATCAGTCTTTTTTTTCCCCATTTACCCTTCTGTTTCATACCACTTATATTAGCTTGTCAGCTGGGATTTTATTTATTTATTTGCTTTGGAAGGTTTGGTTCTGTGAAACCCTGATGGCAGAAGAACTGCACAACTCAAGGGACAAGTAATAAGATATAAATGCTTTCAACACCAAGCTGTTACTTCCAATTTGGTTGTGGTCAAGAGCAACAGAAGTTCTGGCCAGTTCTTGCATTTGCTAGAAAAACAGATATGAGGTGGGTTTGCTGTTTGGTTGTGGTTTGGGGTTTTTTTGTTAGATTGTTGTTTGTTTTTTTAACTCTGCAGATTGATCTTTCTTACAGTTTTACTAGTCACCACCCTAGAAATTGCTTAAAAGCACTAAGCTTGTAAGTGGAAATTAAGGCACCTAAAGATTTTATGAACTCTTCCAAACACCAACTTTGTAAGAACCTAGAAGGCTTGCTAGACACCCAGTCTCCCGGAGCAATCTAAGAACTAGGACTCTACCTTTTCTCTCAAAGAATTATCAGGTAAGAAGACAAAGAAATATTCTTTCAGTAAGTATTTCCATACAGAACTTCACAGAGGTATTATTGCTAGGATATCACAGCATGTATGAAATTTAATACGTACTGAGAAGAAATGAAAGTCATTGCTCACACGTGCATAGTATTTGCTTTCCAGTGTCATCCAAGGTGTGATATTGTATGCAGTGTTTGTACTGCAGAAACCCAAAGCAAAGAGACCATCACAGCTGTCACTGATCATTTCAGAACAACTGAAATAAGCTGCAGCATAGCAAAGCAAAACTCACTCTATGAAAAAACCAAATGAATACTTAAAAGGATGTGCTTTTGTCCAGATTCAACATTAGTTTCAGCAAAATTTTAAGGCTTTAATGATTTAGAAGGGATTCGGAGGCAAGGGAAAAAACACCAATATTTTGTTCATCTGGATCCCTGACCCTTGAAGACTGAATTATTGATCCAGAAGGTGGTGGTTGTGCAATGTTTAGTATTTCCAAAGAAAAAAAGACATCCAGCTCAATCCATGATTTTGAAGGGTCTCGGTCTATAACATTTCCTCCTACTCCACGGAGAGGCAGAGGCTGTGTCACTCCTCTCAGGCACTTCCCATTCTCTTACTGTGGCCTTCCCCAGTTCTGTCGTCACCCCATGCAAAAGCACACTGACAGCCCTATGCAGCAAAAGAGGTGAGCATCTGCGCTCTGCAGGCAGACCCAAAACCAGCTTTTCTGTTATCCACCCATTTTTGTGCTGTAACAATTTAATCAAGCAGCAAGCTACTTCCATCAGTGCTCTTCAGCAGCAGCCTGGCGCACCACCTCATTTGCTGGCCAACCTGCTTTTTAGACCTTTGACAATAGCTCAGCATTTTGAATGCTCAACACATCATATATTGCCATGCTTCTGATTTCCATTTCATTTTGGGTACTGATTTTTTCCATCTTTATGGCAAGATTTACATGCTAGAAAACCCTTAAAATGATTAATGGGAAGTATTTCTGGATATTATGGCGGAGGTCTGTTTACAAAGAAAACAAAAGTCCTATATATCAGTTATCACGCTGAAATTAACACACTCTTAGTTCTTTTAAAACACTTATTAGAATTTGTCTATTTTTACTTCCTGTAACTTTTCCCCTAAAATATTAGTGCAACTACTCTGTCATCAGTACCAAAAAAAGTTGCTATTTTAGGAGTTAATAGATCTTCACAGCTTAAAAAAAGCTAAAAATTCTTTGGGCTAAATTTAGCATTTATATGGGGGAGGAAGGGACTTTGAAATCCTGATGCGTGTGAAGTCAGTGTGCATACTTTCCAGATTTAAACAGGACAGGATTTATTCCATTCATATTTACTGAGTTGAAGAAAAAAAACCCACAATAACAAACACGTAGGATCAATCTTCTTGCTCATTGAAACAACATGCCTTCAGCTGTACATAAGCATAACATGCCCTAATTTTACAAACAATTTGAAACTAATTTAAGCCCTGAATGAGAAATATTTGGAGTACCTCAACAGAGAGTTGCAATCATCGTTATTCTCCTTGCAGCATACCGAGATGGGACTGAACCCATCTGCTCAGGCAATGAAGCCAGAAATCAAAGTCGAGATAATACGAAATCTGGACCGTTTTCTCCTGTTTGTGTTGAAGAGATCTAATCTGTGGGACAAAACACAGGATGGTTCTTAAACTTGAAGTCTACTTTTATAAAATTATGGCTAAGATTTGAAAACCAGCACAAACAATTCAGCTAGACATTGAGTTCATCGCTTTTCAAGATTCCACATGCTACCTGATTCACAGAAAATAAGCCTAAAAAAAGCAATGTCATCCATTGCCCTGCTCCAAGTAAAAGAGGGATACATAATCCAACCTACACAGGTGCTCTTAACCTATCATTGAAGGCTTTCCATGATGGAGAACAGACCACCTCCTTGCAAAACCTGCTCCAGCCTGAAAATCCCACTAACAACTCCTTACTCCACTCTCAGCAAGAGACAGAGTAATAGGTCATCTTTCTGTTTACAACAAACTTTCCCATACTATATATTAATCACCCAAACTTCTCATCATCACTGGCATTATCTAAAAGAGAACAATGATAAAACAGAAACTTAGAGGTTTTGTCTACATCTTTCTCAAAACACACCTCCCAAAACAGAACTCCCAGGGCTGTAATAATGTCTTGCATATGATGACACTATTCATTCACTCAACAGCAATTTGTTTCCCTTCTTCAAGCAGTAGCATGGTGCTGAAGCTTTATGTTCAGTTTGTGGTTTGCTAACGAGTATTTTCAGCAGTACTGCTGCTACCCAATTTTTCTTTATTCTACATTTGATCATTAACCTGCCTTTTTCTTCTTTTATACTGCATCACCTGGGTGAGCTTAGGTAAACCTGGCAGATGTGTCATCATTGCTCACTGGTTCCCTTTTTAATGTTGTGTAGGAATCACCATTCTTGTAAATAGGTCTTTTATACAAACAGCCCACTTTATATCAGAAACCAATGGTCCAGACAACCAAGTAAACAGCAATAATAGCTGTTGCCACAATAGCTGTACTACTAATTCTTATCAGCCTTAGTAATGACTTTTCTGTCATTATTACTGCTCGACTGATATTAAGCACCAATTAGCCTCAGTTTTTCACCAACAGAACCCTGAGCAGACAGTGAGGACACACGAAGTGGTACGTCCAGGGTTGGCAGTTCCAAAAGTTACAATCATATTCTGGGATAATCACAAAAAGCAAAGCCTGCATTTATTTTCTATCACTTCTTCAGAGGAGATTAACTCTGGCTATATGCTCCTCAAATTGAGACAGGAGTCCATTAGAGTTAAATAATTATATTTGCGTATATAACCAAATTAGTTAAGTCACACTGGCATCCACGCAGAAGCCTCAAACATAAAAACAGCTTTGATTTTTTCATTGGGCAAGAACCAGAAGCATTATAAAATACTTACAAGAGGACAAACTTGGCTCATTCACACTGCCTAATCACTTGACACTATTATGGTGGAGGCCTGAAGACCTGAACTGTAAGGGGGTGAAAGTATCCTAGCAGACAGATGCTACTTCAGGCCTTGCACCAAAAACCTTCCCCTTTCAACCCAGTTACAATTGGTCTTTAAGACAGAAAATCAAAAGTGACTGGAAATGACATTAACTACAGCACTTCTGTGGCTTCTGTCAATTGCAGACCTAACCAAGAAAAGGCACAGGACTCCCCTCATCGAGGACACAACATCAGCCTCTTCTGACCTAAGCCAGAAAGCAGTGCAGTTTCCTCTTCCTCCCTCACACCCCTAATACAGAAACATAAATCCCTGCTCTGGAGCTGTATTTAGATCTGAAGTAAATCAATGCTGACTTCTGATACAGGTGTTGAAATTTGGAAGCTTCATGGAGTCCTTTAAAAAAAAAAAAAAAGACACCAGGAGGGATCTTGAGCATATTCACATCAGGGAATGTGATTTAGACCTAAAAGAACATAACAGGAAAGGATGCATTTTACACTTGGCTGTAGTTACTGCGTTATACATCCCTGAAGCATCATTACAGATTTTGAGAAGACACAGTCTGTTACATTTCCGATGATATTGTTAGCATACATGGAGTCAGATAGGACCATAAAACAGGATGATCTGGCTCCTCATTGCAGACATAACACAGCAGAGGTTCAAATATTTGCTTTTCTGCCTGTAATAATGCACTTCAGTGAACAATTGAAGGTATGTAGCACAGTTGGTAGTAAACATTTGTGACCAATAGCCCATGCTTGTTACATATCCTTCTATCTGTAGTAAAGGCTGCTTCTGAACTTCCAGAGAGGAGTGGGGAGGAGAACTGTGTGTTCTACAAAAACACATTCACCTACAGCACCTCTGTTTACATTTTCACAACCACCACAAGAACAGCAGACTGGTTATCTGGTCCTCTTGGTGCTCTGTGAGCTTTTATATCTAAATCTACATGCGTAATTTAGATTTAAATATCCTCCATAACCATGTTAGGATCTTTGCCAGTTTAAGGAGATAGAAGAACTGATAAGGGGGGCATTTCAGATTGTCTAGCTATCAAAAAAAGTTGGATCAGAACAGTGCTCTTGAGTATATATCATTTAAAATAAAAGAGTTGTAAACAGTAATTAGTTGTATACTTTGTAGTATTATTTCTTAGTGGCTTCATTTAACAGACAAGCTTGCACCTGAAACATCCAAGACTTACATCCTGGTCCAAGCTGGGATCGTTGCTTTCACTTACCAAATGTATGCAATGTATTCCATTAGCTCAGATTGTCAAGCAAGCAATTGCCTAATACACAGCCCCTTGGAAATATATTTGATAACAATCATAAGGATTGATTAAATTGCCTCAGATAAGAGTATCCGCTTCCATCAGGTTAGCTAGTTATGCTAACACCATGTGGCAGCAGTTACAAAGCAAATGAATTTGTGAAAATTGCTACAGAAATTTTGAGGATATAATGGCAATTTCATTTTGACTCTTGAGATTCACACAGTTCCCCTCTCAACTGCTGAAAAGCATAGATGTATAAATGCATTAAAGCCAACAGTTTCTAGCTTCCCTTTTTATTTAAAACTTGCTAAATTAAGGCACTTATATTTCTGCAAATTACTGCAAAGTGATTGACCTAGAGGTTGCTCTGAACCTTAGAGATGAAAGAATTTACATGAACTCCTTCTCAGCTGTTTTTTTTTTCCCAAGTTCATTTGGTTTAAAAATCTTTTCAAAATGCTTCTTTTGATCATTATCACTAAATGAAACTTTTTTAGTTGGCCAGAATAGGAAAATATTTGACTATCTCACCATGAATCTGTTCCTCAAAGCTGATTAGCTCTTATTTTATAACAGCTCTAAGCATTCCATTACTGGCAGTAACTCCCAAATAATCATGCTGGACACTTAAAATGAAGCAAAATTTACTTCAAAGCAAACAATTGCAAATGCAAGCATGCTTCAGATTTCATAATGTCATTTTAAGTATTATGCCTATTAGGAACAACAACAGCACAGCTGAAGCGGTTAATAGAAATGAACACAAGTCAGAGTTTTAATTGCAGCCTTAGAGCCATATTCATCAGGGGTGAACATATCCCCTTCACATTGCAAGTAGGATGCCTGCATACGTTATTTCAGAAGTGATACACATCTACGCAGAACATGACTCCTGTCTTCAAAACCTATCTGATGTCTCTGATGAGGACAAGAATGTTTCTCCCCTAGACTTACCAGCTGCATAATGTAAAACAGTATGCACCTACTAAAAAAAATGAAAATTACACTTCGATATTTCTTTAAACAGGGCTTTACAACAAAATGTAATTTAAAGTAACAGACACATGGAAATGTACTGACTCGCTATCTTGCTCTATTTGTCACATTGTAGGAAACATTGTATTTCCAGTTCCATATTTAAGAAAACAATACCTTCCAAGCAAAAACCTTATCAAATTCCTGATACTATCCCTTGGAAACACAAGAAGATGTTACATGATGTTATGTCCTGTGCTGGTAGAGGTCAAATATCCCACAGGGGTCACTTACATCTCTAGAGGAAAAACAGTGCTTGTAGAACTCATAACATCACCCTGTTTATGTCAGTTCGTGCAGCCTTCAAGGATACAACATCTTGTATGTTTCCTCAGAAGTCCCAAAGCAGAGATTTGTAACTACACCTGGTAACAGAGAGAATAACCGGACAGCAAAAATCCAAGGAAGACTGTATAAACTTGAAGAGGATCCAGTAAAGGATCAGAGTGCATAAAGTGGGAAACAGTATTTGGCTGTTCTGAAACTAAGTATGTCAGTCCATGACATCTGTCTAAAAAGGAAACCATTCAAAATGCAGATCTGGAGTGCAGTGCTTCTTACTGTCAGCTGCTAGGTGTCTGTAAGCAATTTCCAACCTTCCAGTCATTGGTCTTTAGGGAGGATAACTCACAGTGGATGCAAGAACAATAACACAGACTGACAAGCTCTTCAAATGGGAAGAGATGAAACTCTGAGGATGCCAACTCACAAGCAGAGTGGAAGATTGAAGGTAGTATGGGACAGAGATTCACCCCACCCCTCCAGGCTTTAGAAAGCCAGGAGTAAACTCCAGTGACCAAGGGATTCCTGAGTTTCAATTCACCATTTATCTGCCAGTTGGAAAAACATAAGCTTATTACTCTAAAAAGATCGAGTATTTCACATACTTGGAGAGCTACAAGAGTTAAACAGAAAATATTTACATTGCATGCGTTAATAATGTTATAGTCCAGTATTCCTGAAACTTGTTTAAGAGGAAGCAGCATATAAACAAAGAAAAAGCAACTAACCAATGTAAGGCTTTTTTATAAAGACGTATCTCTCTACAGTATATTTGGCACTTTAACTCTGAAAAAGGGTTCCTCTTGGATGATTTATTTTTTGTTTTCTACTGATAGACATGGCTAGATAGCTTGTAAGGATCAACATAGTCTGATGAATCCATGTATTACCAATTTCAGTGCAGTGCATTAACGTGTCATCCACAGGAAACATCCTTTAAGGTTAATACAGTATGGTTAGTCGTTTATTAATTAGAAGATGATGTTGAATAATTTTATTCCTTCAGAACAAACACTGGCTTTCTCATTTGATACTCAGTACAAACATGAAAGGAAAATAGAAACTGCAGAAATACGCAAAGTATGCCAAAAATAAATTTGGCTGCACTACCAAAACAATTTACTGGAAAGAACAAGTGCTAATTTCACCTGGTGAAATACATTCTCTCGCTGTTACAAATACAGTTGACAGCTGTATTGGCTTCACAGGACCTGCCTATGTCCTGCCTTTGGCTCCAACCTCAGCAACCTTTAAAGGGTGGTCTCTGAGAAAACAAGGGTCTTTTCATTTCTTTACTCCAGCTCTTAGTTTTCATTTATCTATAATGCATCCCAGCCTGAGATGCTGAACAAGGAAATTGTGCCAATAGTAACAGCACCACACAGAAAATGGCAGACTGCGGCCCAACAGCCAAAGCTCTTTAGCTATCAAGCATCCCTTTGAAAATCTGACTTTAATTCTAGGCTGTCTTCCTAGCCCGTTCAAATTCGCCATCCTCATCGTTAAATCTCTATTTTCTTACACTCATTTCCTCTGTTTATTATTTGTATAGCCAGTTCATCTTTGCATTTGAAGCCTCACACACCTGACCCTGTCCTTCCCTGTTTCTTGTCCCTATTCCACAAGAACCAGAAAACAACTCAGTAACTTAAAAAACCCACCTTAAACTAACCTGGAGAAATTTCCTCCAATAGTACAGACTGTACCCTGAAAACACTAATCCATAGATCCACTTTAATGAAATTTAACATTCAAGAAAGCCACGGAATAATGCTGCCAACCAGCCTCTTTTTCTCCTTATATTTTTCCAATAATGAAAAGTACCCAGCTTAACTTTTCTTTTTTTAAAGGCATAATTAATTCAATAACAACAAGAATTGAGAAGGCTCCTGGTGCTCAGCTCCAGAACATATATCATCAACATCAAGTTTACACAGCAAAAGTTTGGAAACAGCCTCCTTTGGGAAGTCAGATTTCCTCTTTTTCACTGCAAAATTTCAGTCTCACTTCAACCCTGCTCACCTACTGCTACAGATTTAAAGAAACAGTATGGGTGCGTTCATAAATACAAAGGCAACACAGCTGAACCACAGAAAGCACATCTGATGTTCTTGCCCTCCTCAGCCTTTTGTCTTCTTTTCAGACCTGTTTCTGATGGTAACCTCCCAAGACTGAGAACCTGGCCTTGACATGAAGCACCAGACACTAAGTCTATGACACAGCAATAACAGAAAGCAATAACAGAAGTTTCCAAATAGCGAAGGCAGGAAAGGCCTGGAGAGAAAGAGAGAAGATAAAAAGCAGGAAATAGGAATTCACACAGTTAGTGTCTGCTCTCCAAGATGCTTCCTCATCAGCTTCCAGAGGGAGCTCTGCATTTGGAGAGGTGGGAGGACCAGACCCCCTACTGCTCTTTAAATAGTGCATTTTGGCATTTCCCTCCTGCTCCCATTTAAATGTAATGCACAAATGCATGCTCACCAGCATGTAACCCTCCAGATGGTACACTTCTGCTGTTTGTATTGGAGGGCCAATTTCTTCATTAAACCCGCACAACCTACAGCAAACTGATTTGGTGTCTTTCTTCCATTAGGATTTCTGGCCCCTTTTCATCAGGGTTTAGCTGGTTTTTTAGACAGCATCTACTACCGCTGTCTTTTACAAAAATGCAGTAGCACACAGCAGCACAGTCTTTGAGAAATTATGGAGAGAAAGCCTGGACACCAAAGGGAGAAAAAATGGACAGGAAAACTGTGTTTATAATGAGTAATTCACAGACCCAAGGCAAGAGACAGCAAGATGTTTAGAGCTACCAAAAAAGAAGCACAGTGTAGAAAAACAGCAATGTTTTCACTAAGCATTGCCATGAAATCCTCAGGTCAGTATGATAAATACAGGATTAGAAACAATTTGTTTAAGCACTTTGCTGAATTAAGAACATAGGAATAGCTATCTTGGATCTTTTCAGGCAAGTCACTGTAAGGGATGTGGACACAATGCAAGAGTTTGCATTTTCATGAGGCTTGGGAGACCAGTTCCCTTACAGAGATCTTTACACAAGGAAAATCCTTCCAACTCAGGAAATGTAGGTGTTGTGGTCTTCCATTATGCTTTCTCAAAGAAGGTCAAATCCCTAATTATAGCCCAAACTTACTTTAAAGCTTAAATGACCAGCTTCATCCTACAAGATGAAGCAAATTCCCGTTGCAGCCAATAGAGAGCCATTTCCCTGTCCATCAGGGTCAGAAAGAAGGAAATAAAAACCCTGGACACAACCCACCGCCTCCTTACAAGATTTTGTATGTGTTATTTGTTTTAAATTTATTAGGGTCCATATCCTTTCTAGCAAAAAGAGAGATATGTGTATCAAGGGCATGTGAAGAACAAGCCATTGGGACAATAGTATCATGGACTTCTCACTGATTTACAGGACACTGGAGGGAGAGCAATAACTAGTGAGGTTGTATCTGCAACCTTACAAGGAAAATTAAAAAGTTACAAAAACCACAGTTAAAGCCATTGGAGACACTCTTTCACAAAAGCTTCTAAAACTTTATTTCAGGATGCCTTGCTATAAGCCATTGCCCACTGAGAAGAGACCATTCCTAAGAGCAGAGCTCTAGCTCCCAGTTTTCTCCCTCTGCTCCAGGTCTGCTGCCTCCTACTCATGGGAGATACTGAAAGGTAGAAGGAATAACAGTGTGGAGTAAGGAAAGTAAGTAAAAGGCAGAGCAGTACATGTACAAAAAAAGTGAGACTGTTGACAATATAAACACAGTACATTTATCCCTGAATGCTTATCAAGCACAAGATGTTTTCTTACAAAAGACAGTGGAGTCTCTTCCAATAAAAAGAAATAGCTAACATCTAAACCTAGTATTTTGATTCTCAAAGCTACCAAAACACACAGTCCAGAGAAGCAGGTTAGCACTTGGACCAGCAGAAGTGTTTCCTGTAAGGCAACAACTGTTTGCACTTACATACACAAAGCTATCCCTACATCAATGCAATGCTCTGCTGCTCTAGATGCAGGGACTTTTATTCACTCCTCTCTCCTAAGCATTCTACTTTTCTAACCACAAGGCAAATCAAGGCAACCACAAGGGCAGAGTAAAGCGGGAGGCACACAGCAATACCACTACACAGCATACCAACTCCAGCAATCACCAGTTAGAGAGCACCAACCACCCAGCTGGGTCCCCTCAAAGAGGCTTCCACGCCAGCACCAAGGCTCTTCCCTCAAAGCCTGGACAACCCCACTCTATACCCAACTGCCTACCCCTCTTATCACCCTGCTTCCACAAGCTTACAAGCCACACCAGCCTTCCCAACTACCCTTATATCCTACTGACCCCAGAGCCCTGACCTACCTTGACACCACAGGCAGCCCCCTCAGCTGCCCTCTTATCAGCCATCAGGTCTTAACGAGCTGGGGCAGCTGTGCTGCTGGCAGGAGGTGGGCCCAGCCCCAGGCGAGATGATAAATGCTGCTCTGCTAGCTGCTATTGCCTTCCTAGGCTATGGTGGCTGTTTGCTGCATGCTTCCACCTCAGGGTGGTGGTCATGGCCTTCACATAGGAGAAGGGTTCCTGCTGTCCTCTCCCCCAGGCACCCTTCTCAGCAGGTCCTGCCTCAGGGAAAAGCCAGGTGAGGAGCTACTGCCTTCTGCAGGGCCCTGCTTACATGTGCGCCCAGCTCTGCCTCAGCCTGGGTGGGCTCGTTCCTGCCTGGAGCCAGGCTGGGGAGAGGCTGGAGCTGGGTGCAGGTGATGGGGCCTAGAGAAGGCTTGTGGCTCCAGCAGGAGCTATCCCTGGGAAGGGGGAAGTACCCGTGTGGATCCAGACGACAAGGTTTCTAGAACAGTTGTGTCTCTTACTAAACCAAGCAGCCCAGAAGAAAATGGAGCAGCTTTTTGGTACGAACCTTGTTCCTCCCCCTTGGGTGTGCCAGCTGCTGCGTCCCGTGTGAGGCGCGGGCTGGAGGGCCCAGGGTGGGAAGCAGAGGTGCTCACCCGTGGCCCTGGAGGAAGGCAACGGGCAGACACGGCAGCAGGGCGTGCAGTTAGCTGGGGTAATAGGCCACCCAGTTGTCATGACTCTTTCCCTCTGAAAAATCCCATGGGGATAGCTGAGGCCTGTTCCTGAGGAGTCTCCGCGTTTCTGTGCGCCCATTAGCCATGTCTCCCCATGGCCTGCCCCCAGAGCCACCCAGCTTCACCCCATGCCGATTGTGGGATCGTACAGGCTGTAATACCAGTAGGCTGCTGCGTTTATAGTCATCCAAAGCCTTCCTCTGGCTTAAAGGAGGAGGAAATAAACAGGTGGTGAATGTCCCACAAGTGAATACAAAGAACAATTCACTTGCTACAGCCCCTCGCTCACTACTGAAAATGGAGTTGCTTAATGAGTGTTATATTCCTCTAAGGGATTTTTCTGCTTCATTTCTTGGGACCATTTGAGGATATTCATTGACAAAAGAATACGGGCTGTGCAATTGTTTTCATGCTTCCCTCCCCCCAGTGTTACAGTAACTGTTCTTTTATGTATTTTTATACTGCTTTTTGGTGGCATAATTGATGATTCTGACCTCCTTTTTTTAAGAACCCTATTTGCCTCTGGCTTCTCCACAGAGCTTATGGTGGAGAAGAATAGTTTTGTTTTCTACTTCAGATGTAACCCTGCTTTCCTGTAAGCAGCTGTGGGCTGGGCTGTGGAGTCAGTATTTCAATGTGTTTAAAAATGCAGAAGCTGCAATAAATGCAATTGAAAGGTTTGGTAATTATGAATGAAAGGCAACAAGCTTATTATTTTGTCCTGCTTCCTCAGGGAAATTGAAGATGTGGAGCACTAGTTTAAGTAAAAATGTAGAGTTTTTTTTGGCTCAGTAGTACATATTATTTTAAGCAGCTGTAACAGAAACATTTAGGTCTAAATGACAAATATAGCATAATGGAAACCCCAAGAGCAATATGGGGTTTATGTGCTAATAATAAGAAATATCCACCCTATTATTGTGGACAACAGAAGTTATTGCTGGTCCAAAGAGTTTTGGACAGCCTGAGACGCAGCGGTCAGGGCTCTTATTTTAGGGTTAAACTGTCTAAGTCCACTTCCTTTCTACTGGTAAAATGTAAGTTTCTTTGAATGGAGTTAAGAAGAGTGGAAACTTACTCTTCTGATGACAGGAGTAATTGGCTTGTCAAAGCATTTGATGCGTAGTAAGTTACCTGAAGATTCTAGATATTTGTTTAGTCAGTAACTGTCTTTCATAAGTATATAAACACAAAACACTTAGGAAGAATGTTTCCAGTTGCTATTTATTTATACAGAAAGGCCTCTTAGAGGAAACATGACAGAATAAATTTTTGTATTAGACTTTGAATTCATTCTCTTAAACCGTGACTTTACCTTTGCTAAAAGAAAAAAGATCATGGGTATCATATTGTGCAAAATACCTTATTCTGAGCCCTATTCAGTACTCCTGCTGTAAGGCAGGTTCTCAGAAAAAGACTTTTTTTTTATGAAAGAGTCTTGGGGATGAGGAATTTGTCTTGAAGAAGTGTGAAAATCGCATTAGAAACATTTTCATTGGGCATTTTGGCTCGTGACTGTCCATGCTGCTTAAAAATTGGCTGATCAGTTTTTATGACATGTGGGACATATTGCTGCCTGTCTTGTGACAGCATTCTTTATTTATTTTTAAAGTTAATTTAGTGTTTATGAAAGGTGACAGATTTATAGCTGTAAACAGAGTGGGATTTTTCAAGTCGCTTTGGGGGGAAATCAAGCACCCAAAAATTCATGAAGCAGGTCTGAAGATCTTAGTCTGATGGAGGACTGGGACAACAATCATGTTTCTTTTTTAAGTACTTTTGCTTTTTTTTCCTGTATCCATTTCTTTTTTTTTGAAATAAAAACAGAAGCTGTTAAACATTGTTTTGAAAGGTATGGTTACAAAAAAATCTGTTTACTAAAACCTTTCTAGACTTGGAGGTGTGTAAAAGATTAAGCTCTGTGTGATTCATGTCAGGCCAAAAAGGGACTTAAAGCCCTAAATCTAGCCTTCAAAAGGCTGTCATGTGAAAAGTTTTCTCTTTCACAACAGCCTTCTGAACAGCATCGCTTGAAAAGAGCAGTGTATTCTGACCTGCTCTAGTCTGCAGGAACTTAACCATACTTTCCCTCTCTATGCTTTCCTTAAAATTGATGATGATTTTCATTATTCTCAGTCCTTGGCCTTTTTATTGTGGCTAGCAATATTATGCCTCTGTGCAGTGCATCTTCATTTTACTTCAGGTCTGGTCAAATACCTTCTGAAAGTCATTTTATGCCTTTAGGTCTGTTTCCTGCTCTGCAAAAGGGCAAAATGCTATTGCATTGTAAAAACTTGTGTGATCTACTTACAAGAAGCCAGTATTATTAAATGCCATTTGATTTCTGAGAAATCATCATTGTGATACCACGAACTTGCTTGATATTTCACAGGTCACCAGTTTATTGTATTGGTAAAATTATTGTTAATTAGCATTCCTGCAGATTTTCACAATTTATAATTTTGATAATATAGTAACACTATGTGCTTATATAAGATACTTAAGAAATTAAATCTCTCTATATATGCTTATATATTAAAGGGAATTGAGACACTATTCCTCTTTATCATATAGAGTGTATTAGTAGCTGCAGCTGTTTGCTGTTATGACCTGATACTCCATTGGGAAAGGGCACTAACAGATGTTCCTTTGGTGCCTAGGTGCATAAGAAATGAATGGATTTTCATTTCCATCTTTTTTTTTTTTAATTTTAGGCAGGATGCAAATCATCAGCAAATACTTAGGAGTACCTTATTTATGATAAATACTTATGAAATGACATTGCTAAAAGAAACAAAATAAAATTTCTTTTTAAATCATCCAAACTTGTGTGCCAAGATTTAAAGTGATTCCTATTCTTCTCTGTATTTCATGCATGTGTTCTGGGTTTTGAGGTTGGAGGCTTTTGTAATTCTTTTTCATGAATGTGAAGAGTCACTGACTGAGGGGAGTTAAAGGTAGGAAAGAGCTCCTGGAAATTCCAGTAAGAGACTTACTTTATCAGTACGTGTTTCCAAGAATTTTTCTTAGTCTGGTTCAATACGACTGAAGTGACTGTGTTTCAGCTCCTTCTCCAGAAATCATATTTTTATTGCTTTCAAAATTTTACTTGATGTTTGAAATGTGCATTTGAAACATTCCATTATTGCTATTTATATTCAAATAATTTTATTCTCCATGGTGGTGTTTATTCTATTGTAAATAATTAATTTATGCTAGTCTTGTTTTGTTGCTTTTCAGCCTTGACTTTGTCAAGCTGTATGTATTTAGTGCACTTAATTGTACTTCATTGCAAATTGAGGTATGACATTATACGCAGGACATGTATAAGACATACTATACATGTCTTTCAGTTGCCTGTCAGCATTCTCCTAGCACAGCATAAACCCGCACAGTTCTGAAAGGCTGAGCCTTTAAGTTTAGCAGAGCTGAGCTGTGTTATGCCTGTACTGGCCATTTTATTGCTGCACAATACATGTATTTTATTTGATAGGTGTTCATTCCTGATGTGTCTTTGTTCCTTCATGTTCTGCTCCAAGATAAATTAACCCATCCACTCATTTCTGTTGTTAATTTTGAGAAACCTTTCTCTGTCTCACTGTTGTGTTGGGGAAACAGTGTGGCTATGATGATATGATATTGTCAGTCTTGTCAGATCTGGGTCATGTAGAGGAGGCTGCCTTGTGGTAGTGGGTTCTGCCTACCTAGTCCCGAATCATGGCTGGCTGCTAGTGTGGATATTGCTGCTTACTCTTGATTGGCTCATGGTCTGTGCTCACCCTCAGCTCTCATTCACTTTTATTATTGGTATCTACCCTAAATCCTTGTCCCACTTGTATACTGACAGCCAGCTTCTCAAGTGGAATAGTAGTTTTTTTGTCCCACTAAATCCAAATGTACTAATTTTCTGCCTGCTTGACATTGACCTTTATGTCCCACGTAAACTCTGTCATCCCTTTACTCCACAGAAGAGTGATTTTCAGCTCTTCTGTATTCTTCCAGTACAATTTCTAATTATTTTTTTTAAATGTCTCAGTGGTTAAAAAAAGAACAATGAGTTATTTACAGACCTGTATTATTCCAGGCAGATATTCTCTAAACAGTGGATTCAAGAAAAAGCAGTAGACTGCAGTAGACTGCAAGAAAAACATGTAGACTGGAACGCGTGATTTAGATAGGCATCGTCATGTAAGGCAGAAATAAATGGATGAGAGGGAAGTGCCCCACAAACCACTTTTTGCTGTAACATGCCTGTTTGCATGATCAGTGCTCAGTGGGGATTGTGTCTCCTCCATACTGAATAGCAACTGCTTTTTAAAAATTCTTACTGTCTATATTTTTGGGGCTTTTGAGTTTGGTGTCTATTTTATTCATGTGCAATAAGCTCTTCTTTTAGAGGTAGACATTAAGAATGTACCTGTCAAACAGTTAAGGTTGCAAAAAGATTTGTGCGTAATAGCTCCCCTGCAACCTATTAAGACAGTCCTGAGTATCATCTTCTATTCTTAGGATATTTGAAGCTAGTGATTTCAGAAAATCCGCCTAGGTTACGGAGCTAGTATAACTGTATATTTCATAGAATTTTTTAGTTTGGTTATTTCCACTGCTCTGGTCTTTCCAGTAACTGGAGCATAAAAAATCATGCTCTACCTTAATGCATCTGAGGGAATACTTTTAGTTTACCTTTAGTTTGTCAAGAGGCAGCAATGAAAAATTGAAAGCCATGACTTTTTCTAGGGAATAAATCGTCAAAAAATATTGTGAACAATTCATTTGGGTTTTAACTAGTCAAAATATTCTTGAGTGCAGGCAGAACACCCTTCATACAGAAACATTTTTTGATTAAGAAATGTCTACTCCCTTTTCGTCATGTATTTTTAAAGATTCTTAAGCAGCTTGTACTCAAAAGTCCTCATGATCACAAAGTCTGTTTTCATACAACTGTGAATGAAATGTCTCAGCTACTCATGGTGTAGTAACAGCAAAATGTGATCAATAGATTTTCCTCCAGCTAGTGATGGGGAACACATACTTGTGAGTAATTTTTCTGGAGTTGCTCTTTCTGACAACAAAAAACAAGACAGCAATGATCATTTAACCATTAAGTGATTTTTAGAGATGTTTACATTTCAGGACAGAGATATATTCTAATTAAAGATCTTGTGACTCTCAAATAATTGTGATCTCTGTCCTGTGGTTGTAGTATCTGTGTATGTCACAATTACTGCTGTCAGACACACACAGTTTCCGAGAAGTGATAGCAAAAGTACTAGAAATCCTTCCCTGGTTTCAATATCATCACAGCCATCTCCAGCATGACAAATATTCGTGTCATGAGGTTTTGGGATTTGGTATGTATTCTTCCATGGATTGTACTATACCCTGCTGAATTTAGGCTTTAGAGTTTTTCAGGTAATATGCCTGATTGGGCAGCAGAAAACTACCAGTATCCCAAACAATTGCCCATCTGGGACATTAAGACGAGTTACATGTTCCAAAAAAGTTTGGAAATCCCATTATGGCCCTTAAGAAGGTTAGTCTTTAGTTGGTAAATGTATCATTGCTGTTACAGTGTTTCTGAAGCATGGCTGTATGTGGTTGCCAAGCATTTATGATCCATCCTGATGAAGAGGGAGGGGACAATAATTAATGATTTTCTGGGATGAAATTGGAAGGAAAGATGGAGCATTTATAGAACAACAAAGTAGTGACAAAGGAAGGGCTCTGACTTGTCTCAGGGTATTTGAAAGCTAAGTAGGGCACGAAGGGAAATTGTTGAAGATACCAAGAAATGTTACCGTGTGTTGGGAAGAGGACTACGGAAAGGGAGTCAGACTTCTATGAACCCTTATGCAGAGAAAAAAATATTTTTGTTCTTAGTGTGTATTCTGGTGAGCAGAAATGCTGTAGTTATTTATGGAAACTTTTTTCTTCCTAATTTTTTTTCATCTAAAATAAGCCATTTTACAGTTTGATCCTTGTACATGTAAAGTGAAGCACTCCTACTTTTGCCTTTCAGCCTCCTGATGCTGAAACAGGACAGACAGGAATTAGAGGCAATGTCCTAGGATGATAATCATTATCATGCTACCCTTTTGGTTTTTTTTTTTTACAGAATCCATGCAGAAAGCCCAATGCACAGAGAAGGGAAGCAATTCTGCTGTAATTTGTGAAGTTCTGTGATGTCTTTTTGAATCAAAGTCATACAATGATTGAATAACTGATTGTTGAATATTGAATTTTTACAAGGACAGCAGACCCAAATTGATTAATCAACTATAACCATTTTTAAAGACTTTTTTTTTTATCATTCAAGGTAGAATAATTGACAAAAATGGAAAATCTGGATTTTTTTTTCACAATTATGATTCATATTTGTTTCTGAATTTTGTCTTTTATAGCACAGGGTATCTCCCCTCCTTATCCCACTGTCCCACTGCTGTCCCACTAAAAGGCTTATATCTCTTTTGAGCCTCTCTGTAAATTGGTGTTTGAGCACTTAAGACCCATAAAGCAGTAACTGGTAAAATCTCCAATTCCTCTGCTCCCATTTTTAGCTGTTTACAATGTTATAAAGCAGCTCAAGAGTTTCATGCAGTGCTGCATATAACTGCAGAGCTCCTTCCCCAGTTGCTCATGACATGCTCCCAAGGATGACAGAAAGCAGCAGAGGAGACGTAGGGCTCACTGTTTGCCCCTGAGAGGTAGAACCAGTTTATTTGGTGGAAAGCACAAAAGTAAAAAGAATGAACTCTCCTTCTTTGCCAATCTTGAAACCATACAAAACAAAGAGTGATATCAACAGACAGAGGAAAGGTGGTTTCTTTCGTTTTTTTTTAGTGTGAAGGTGTCCAGATAAAAACATACGTTTCCTGACTTCTCACCATCTGTTCTAACCTTCATGTGTACTTTTTGTGTCTGTAGGGAATAAAAGTGCTAACTTCCAATCTAGGTACCTAGCAGCTTTGCATATGGTGTCAAACTGACACCTTTTAACTTTAAAGCTGGTTAGAGGAAATGAGGAGCCTTAGTGACAAATGTTCCACTGTATTGTAAGGGAAACGCTTTTGTTTTCACTGCTGGGAAATTTTCCAAGCCTTCACCATGAGCTTTTGGCAGAGTAGAACATGAGTAATTACGTACTGATTTCCTCCAGTAAACTGCTGAGCTCATAAGAAAAATAATACGGTTTTGAGGATTTGAAGGAGCACAGCACGGCAGTGTAACAGTTTGGTACATCCGTACATCAGGTTATGTTGTGTAACAGTGATCCTGAAAGATCTGAGACCAGGGAGTAAATTCTGTGGATTTGCAAAACGCACAAATATGAAAGTACTTTCAGGCCATTTTGAATTGTTTTTGAGTTATGTTTAGATTCAGCAACTGCTGATAAGCTCCAGAGAGCTAATGTTTTTGTAACTGGATGACATGAGGGGAAAAGGGGTGAATAGAACTAGCACCGTGGGTCAGGGTGAACAGGGTGAAGCATTTAGGTAATTTGAATGGTTCAAAATCTAATCTAGTTCTGTTATCTCAGAGGTAACACACAAGATTTTTCCAGCTGGCTTAGTGTATTGAGACCTACAGGAGGACTTCAAGATTGGTTTGGTTTTGGTAGAAGATGAGAAATTCCTTTTTAATCATCAAGGATTGATTGCTTTATGTGGGACATCAGGCATGATGGATAGCAAGTCCAACCTGACATAGTGGTCTTTCCCTCCACCCCCTTCAACAATCTGGTTATTTAATTCCTTTAAAAATATGAAAGACACAGTTTATTAATAGTTCTTACAAAAGAAGATTCTCTTTTTCATTAATCAGAGAAATTATTATCTTTATTTCCATAGTTGCACTGCTAGAATATTAAACCTATATGGTCAAAATAATTTTTATGTACTTTATACAAATAAATCAGTTGTAAATGAAGCCATGACTAAATCTGTCTCCTATGACAACTGAGTCATTTGTGGCCGTGCAAAATGAGAATCGACACTAAAAGCTCGGGGTGATTTAAGGGAAATAATAAACTCACGGTTTCACAATAGTAAAGTACCAGGTATTTTAAGATGAGTGGGAAACCTAGACAAGTGCATACCTGCACATTTCTAATTTACCATGAGGAACTTAAAGGCATTTGTATAAAGTCATGTGAACCTGACAGAACAGTACCTGAGAGTAGCTTTTTTTGTATCTTGAATGTAAACAACACCCATTTTTGCACTCTATAGAAATATTCCCATTTTGTATGAATATGAAGTATCCATAATCCATGTAGAAATTTCTGAACACACAAGAGATGACCAAATGTGTCTGAGAATGAGCCCAGGAGAGCTGGTCCTGTGCCTGCAGTGATAGCCCACAATGATGGGAAGGGGATCGGAGTCCTTCAGCCTCTGAGGATTCAGACTGGTTGGTCTCCAAGTTCTCAGTTGGTGGATTCTTCTCAATGTGTTTGGCTTTCAGAAAACACCTTGGTAATGTAACTTTTTTCTATAAACAAACATAGAGGGTTATTTACCTCTGTAATGGTATTAGGTTTGCTTACCTCTGCATTTTTGTGGAGGTTTACTTTTTGGAGCTTGTCATTGGTTTATCAGGTGAATTCAGGTATCCTTTTGGGTTCCTCGCACCTTGATCTTGTGTCATCTTACCAGATAGGCTACGTCATCTCCTCAGAAGTAGGCTCAAGCTTCAACTGGGAGTCCAGGCTCTCTGCTGGCTTTTTTTCCTCCTTTTCTTCCCTACCTTTGCAATCTTTGTGTATTAAAAGCAGCGCAGTCGGTGTTCCTCGTCAGGTTGCTTGGATACTGTACATGGAAATGCTGTTGCTTCTGAGCACGTCATCTATCTTGTGTTGCTGCAACTTGGCAGTGCTAAAGGATTAAATTCTTTTTTGCACAAGTGTAAGTTGAGGGTAACTCCTCTGAAGACTGGGGTGTTACCTGCTAAGAAAATCAAGACCAAGGTGCCCTGCTGCCTTCACAGCTCCCCTCTCTCCTTTTGCAGCTCCTTCATCCGTTGTCCAGCCAGCTTCTCTGGGACCTATTACTGTGTGTAATCTCAGGGCCTGACTCTATCTCAGAGCTAGGTACTTTTTTGTTTTGAACTCAACCCTAATTTTTTTGTGTGTTCTCAAGTTATCACTCATTTGTGCACTGCTTACAGAGTAAGATCTGACCTTGAGAAATCAGAGGAGGGACAGCAACAGGGAATCAAAGAGCCTTAGAAGATAGGGACCAGAGGAAGCTCTTCAGCCCAATCACTACAGTAAGAGAACTGGGGATGGGGTACCAACGAATGCTGAGGAAAGGTCTGGCTTCTCAGGAGGCTGCTCTGTGGCTCACAAAAAAATGAATTTATGGGTAAAATCCAGTCTTTGGTACTGAAAACAGGGAAGCCAAGGGTAGATTCACCTTGTATTCCCCTGTAGTTTAGAGTGAGAATGCCTAACCTACAGCCTGTGGGCCAAAGTTGGCCACCAGCCCAATTCATCTGGCTGGATCTTTGCCACCCTCTTTCCCATAGGTACTTTGGATGTGAACACGGCATAAATTAGATAAATTCTTTCAGGAACTTGATTCCTGCTGCCTTCTTTTTTGAGCCTTTATGGCTGCTTCCCTATTACTTGACTCCAAGAGCTCTTGTGATGACTTGACCACTAATCCACAATTCTTGCAGGTTTTTCCAGGCTTGGGCCCTGAAAAAGTACAATTCTGGATTATTAATCTACATTTTCTGCCTTAATTTTTAATGTGGGTGATAACATTTGGACAATTTACCTGTACTATTGAAATTGCTGTTTCTTATTTAAAGATTATACCCATATGTGGCATTTGTTTGGATTCTCATTTTATTTCTGGTTATAATGCTCATGCCAGCCTAATTAAATGGTGTTTTCCTGTTGGAATGTTACATTGTCTTAGCCAAATAGTTAGATTGGCTGATGATCTGTGACATAGAATTTCTTTGTCTTTGCATTTGTAGCTTGCTTTTGGAGAACACAGCTTCGTTCCAGGTCTGTTAGCAGATGAAAACTTGAGCACTGTCAGTGACAAATAGTGCATGGCTGAGGGAGATGGTGGGCATGAGTTGTGGGGGTCTGGAGCTCCTGGTAGGATGGAGCTTTGAAAAATGTTGAGCTTCTATTGTTTGTTTGAGTTACCTTTGGCAGCTGCTAAAACAGCTGGTGTTCCTTTCCTCACATGTTTCTTTTATTTCCTCTTCAAAATCAAGCCCTAAATGTTTTATTAAATGAAATCTAATTACTCTGGCTGAACACATAGCCTTTGTTTTATTGAAAAGAAAAAAAATGATGAAAGAAAAGTAATTATGTGAGGAAAATATGCTGTGCCTCATGAGTGGTGCTGCTTCTTTCAAAGCCTAGGTGCTCTTTCTATTGTATTTCTTTACCCTAATTCTTCTTTCTGTCTGAGCTGGACTTGAGACAGGACTGAGGGTAATGGGAAACATTTGTGCAGATTCTGGGGCTTGCTTCTCAAGATAATAACCCGCACAACTGAAAGCCTCCTGTAAACCAGAGGAGGAAGCCTAAAGTGCTCAAGTGCACTGAAGTTAAGCCATATGATACGTATGTCGCAAAGCAGATGCTCTGGCCCATCTGCTGTGCTTTTCTAGTGGCATAACATATTTGGCACAAGCTACCTTGCACCATGTGAAATGGTCTCTCCTGTCCAGCCTGGGAGTGAACCAGCTGCAGTGTAGGGAGGAAATCATTGATCACCGTGCGCCGTGATGCTGAGTGTGTGTACTGTCTTGGGCAGTGCCAACGGGAGGGAAAGTAGGTGACCCCCCCTGCCCTGCCAGAAGGTTTGCCCTGGGCCAAACACTGGTATTTTTTTTCTACCTCTTGCTATCCTATGGGCAGAGCCCAGAGTTTTCACAGCAGATGCAAGCTCCTGAGGTACGTTTTATGCATGGTGGGACTTTGCTATTTCCTTTCTTGTTCCATTTGTAAAAGGATAAACTGAAGGAAAGCAGGCTTCTCCTAACTGAATGTGTGCCTACCTGCATTCTGAGGAGTTGGTTTGCAACAATTTTGCCAACTTGCTTTACTTTTTATTCCATCTTAATAGACAGTATTATCAAATCATGTTTTATACTGCTCAAATTTTTTCATACTGGGAGAAAGGCTGCACCATTGGTTTCAGTGAGGCATTTTGCAGCAGAAAGACATGTGGTTAGTGTGGTGTCCTGTTCGGTAGGACCTTCAGTCTGAGAGTAATTTGGGCATCAGTTTCACTATATAAGTTTATTTTATTATATACTTTTATTTTTATATGAGACTGTCTTGCATAAAAATTAACATCTCTCATATATAGGCATCCTCCCTGCTGTTTTCAGTAGCATTAAAATGATGCACATTGATAACATTAACTTGTTTAGAAATACTGTTCAGCAAGGGAATTATTATTCATGTTTGGTACTGGTACTAAGGTCTCAGTACATGTACCAGTATCACAATTTTTACCTGTCTTGTAAAGTATTCTCACCTTAACAGAGATATCCAAGACTTCACTGGAAGGTACCAGTCCTACAATCATAAAAATGGATGAGAGTCAGATTAGATCCTAACTTTGTTGGCTGCAGGTGCAATATCTTAGCACAGGGGAAAGAGAAATCACTTCCCACTCCATCAGTTTATGCCTTAGAATTGAAAATGGATCAAAGGAAATGTCTAGGTTTATAGTGCATGATGAACAGTCCTGTAAAACTACATAATTTATTAAATCTCTTATATAATATGGTGTAATGAGAGAAGTCAAGAATATACAGGAAACAAAATTATTTTCCAAATAGCTTCACTTAGATTTTTTTTTTTAATTTCCATTTTTTCTTCATTACCAATAAAAATATGCAGCTGTATTATTTTTATTATTAAGGACATTATTGCTTTTAGAAAATCTGGCAATGCTGATTTGAATTTTTATTCTACCTAACGTTATTTGAGGCCTAAATAAGCTTTATCCACACTTTTCCTTGGATAGATAAGTGGTTATTTCAGATAAAGCAAAGAAATGGGTTAGAAAATGGAAAAAAACATGGATTACTTTGGGACTTTTTTTCTTAAAGTACCATTTATAAAAAATTACATACTCAAAAGCTTTCTAAAAATCATTAAATATTTAAAGTTAGGGGGTAAAAAAAATAATTAAGAATTTAAGCCTTTAAATCCTTTCATCCACTCTGATGTGAACTCAAGGGTTTAATCATAGAAACCCTTGGATGCTTGCTGATGAGGCACCTGTCAGCTTTCCTTACCAATGTAGAAAGCACAGTAAGGCTAATTTTTCAAACTGGCAGTCACTTTTGAAATCAATTCTAGTGTGTTGGAATGAATCTACAAAATGTAAAGAATATTATTTTAAAGGAATATGAAAAAAATAAGCTGGCTGGTATCAAGAGCATTTTGATTAGGAAAATTTCTGAAGTATATAATTTGTGACATTCTTTATATGTTTTAGGAAAAAAGTAAAATAGAAGAGTGGAGTAGAGGAAAAGAGAGGACAGCAAGCTCCATAAAGAACTTTAAGCCTTGAAAAATATAGGGCTTGAAGATGGCAAGAAGAGAAGTGATATCTTACAGGTATTTATTGTGCACAGGTTAGGCAAATGGAAGTCAAACACTGAATGATATTTTGATGTGACACTCCTAAAGGGTGCAAGGCTTTGTTGTGGTAAAACTGAAATTCTTTTACAGGCCTGCTGATCTGTAATCCTTAGACATATGTAGCTCACACTTGACTCGAACAAGTCAAAGACATCTGGTGGTACCAAGCTGGATGCCTGTACTGGCCTAGAAATGCTCTTGCGGTGTCTGGGTGTGCTTCCCAGTTGTTTGCTTTGTGTTTCAGACTTGCAGCTTTCCTTCTCGGCAGGACTTGCTTTATGCTGTACTGTGCTGTATTGTGCTAGTGTGGTGATTAACTTGCTTACTTCACAGAGTTTCACAGTGTATAGTTTTCCAATTAAGAGCTGACTGTTAAACAGTAAGTTAAATTGCTGCTCTGACCTTGCCGTGAAAAACCACAGGGTAGCCCTGACACAGCCCTGTGTGTTGGGATTTGTCTCTGTGGTGTGAGCTTAGGTATCAATGCAAAATAGTCTGTCAGAAGTGGGGAAACCAGGACTGACTATGCAGAACCCCTTTACCTTTTTTCCTGAAAGGATCCTTGTTTCTCCCCAGTGTGCTGAGGGAGACAGGTGAAAAAAATCCTACCCTAGATTCTCTTTTCTTCTTCACCCTAGTAGAGACAGATGAACAGATTGTGTGGGTATCTGCTTCCAAGCCTCCCAAGAAGTACATACATGGATTTTCTTCAGCCATCTCTACTATGGTGCCAGTAATCTTCAAGAGGATTATTTTACATTTTTTTTTCCCCAGGAACCATGGAGAAAGTACATGGAAGGCTAGGGGAGAAAGCTATTTTACAGTAGCATTTCTCACCCTTTTACTGAAGATATTTAGGCAAACAGGACTGCAAAGCAGCACTATGCAAGGATCACCTGTGGTTATAAAAGGGGAAAGGCATACGAGGTGATTACAGAATCAGAATGCACTGAAAGCATATCGTTCAGACTTCTTTATTTTTTATTGTTGGGTATCATGTATAAACCAGAACTGAAGGTAGAATACTGCACAAGCAATGGATCTACAACAGAGGTTGCCGAGATCAGCGTTACAAATTCATAAATACTTTGGCTCTACTTTTTTTGAAGATTGTTTTTTTACAGTTTTCCCAAATTTGTTTCTTTGTACAAGTGGGTGTGGCACTGGAGGCATGGACTCCGCTCAGTTGTGAAGTGAGGACGTTTATTATTTCACTTTTCCAGCGTATATAGTTTCTGTCATTTGATCACGCGTTGTGCTCTTTGCACAGATAGGTTACAAGTGGATGTCCGTACACCCTTGTGAGCAATACAATGGGCTACATCTAAATGTTTATCCCGCCTAGCTAACAAAACATTACTGTTTCGGTACACTGCTGTCTGTTTCACAACACACACACATCAACTTATAAGGACATTGTTTTACTGATCTCAAGGCCTCCTTCCCATCAGTATAAGAACACCTGCTGAGCTCCCACTCAGCAGCATGTCTCCAACTTTCTCATTCCCACAAGTGGGTTCTGCTTTGGTAGCTTTTTGTGACAAAAAAAATCTAAAGGGAAGCTTTGGTTAATGGAAAGACTGGGAAGATAATTTGGATATACAGTCCCCTACTAGTCCGGGACAGAAATTAGACATGCAAGTCTTTTAATGTGGTGATAACAATTGTTTGTCTTAATAATTAGTAAATACAAACTATTTCTTCATGCCTGTTCCATGTTTAACAACCTTGTGATGGTCAGACTTAGTGCATCTTCTCAACTGCATCTTTTACTCAAGTGTCTTCTTTCTGTAAAGTGTTGTTCCTGTGCCTGGTACCTATAACTGCAGATTTCATGTTAGACTTCTAATGCCCTTCTTTGGTTTAGGCTTTTGAATGTGCTTCATACAGACACCTCTGTGGTCCTAGAGATCTCTAAACTTGTTGTTACCGAGTGGTGGTAGGCTGTAAATTTCACTGATGCTATTTAACTTTTGCTACATCCTGAGAAACTGGGAGATCACTCAGATATTTTGTTTTTAATACAGAGATTATTTTCAGTGGTTCTAGTTAGATCAAATGGAATTTCTTTTCAAGCTTTTGTGCGGCTTTCTGAATTTTTACATAAACCATGATTAGTGGCATATTCTGTTAGTGGCAATGAGAAACTTTTAAAGACTGAACTTTGAATTTATTTCCACACAAGTCATTCCTGTCACAAACTTAAGTATTTCACACAGGGTATGGTTCTGGAGCCATATGGCTCAGATGTTAGCCTACCTAAACAAAGATTTTATTTATTTAAAAATAGTGGTTAGATAACCTCCTACAGGACATGTGTGAAGGATCACAGTCTGCTTTGGAAAAGGAATTAAATTTAGCAAATGAGTGTTTAATCAGAAATACTCCTCTGCCACTTATGGATAAATTTGCATAGATATATAGCTACATGATGTGTAGAATATGGTCAAATTATAATGACAGCTAAGAAAAACAGTATCTTAGAGATTTTTGCTAGGTACTGAGCCACAAATAGGATAAAATCATAGCGGATGAGCCTTCAAGTGAAAGCTGACATAAGAGTGAAGCAAGCACAGGAACTTCAGTAAGAAAACCGAGTATTTCGATTCAGAAAATTTTCCTTTGGAAATTATTCAAGTTTTCAAATGTTTCAAACAGCAAAGACTGCTGTCTCTGTAAGTTCCTGCAGCAGAGCCACAGGCCAGTGACCAGAAAGATATGTATTATCTATAGAGAAATTTATTTCATAATTCTGCCAGTCAGACAAGCTGACTTGTACAGACCTCCAGGAATCCTGATTACAATTACCTTTAATTTTCAGTGGGTAACACTCTTTCACACTGGTCCTTGTAGTAGTCATTTCAGGCTGAGTCCTACCAAACTTAGCACATACAGTTGGCTTTCCTGAAACAGAAGTGTAGAGCCCTGTGTGCTCAGAGCACCTTGCTGTGTGTGGTACAGGATGGGGGAAGAGCAAGAAACAACAGCAGACAATGCAGAAAACAGGCCTAAAAGTGCCTTTGACTACAGAAACCGCAGGAGAAGGTCTGGCATGTTAAAATATTTCCCCATTACTGCTTGCTGAAGTAAACGAGGGCGCTGGTGACAGTGTTCTTTCCTCATTATCTGCTCCTATTTCTGATGAGAACATCCCCAAACTGCATAGTAGGCAAAACCCCTGTTGTGTGCCAGGAACTTGGAGCTGCTAATGAATGCTGATATAGGAGAAGTGCTCCAGTAATTTTTTCATGTAAATGGGATCGACAGTAGGTCAGAGACAAACATGAAAAGAAAGGCAGAAATTTAAAGAGAATGATCTAGTGAAATAATTAGTATAATATTTTATTCCTTTCATACACTAAAAGAAACGCCTCTGAAAAATATAAATGAAAGAGGAGGCTGCAACAGTCTGTGTCTGGGAGGCTACAAGACACTGTATAGGAAGGTGACATTTGAATCAATTAGATCACCATCAGATGAGATAGCCAGCCTTTCAGCTGAGTTTCAGTGGGCAAGAGCACTGCTTTTTTTTTCCCCCAGCTTTCCTTCCCCTGCCCCCGTCTAATACGTGAGGAAAAAATAAGGTGCAGTGCATGTCAGTCTCACTCAAGATTGGCACAGTAAAGTGATAGGAATTGCATACTATGAGCCCTGTCTTAAGTCAATACCTAGTCAGATCCTCATCTGGTACAGATTACTTAACCCCATGGAGGTCATCGTAATGACATGAGCGGACAACTTTGTCCTGTATTACGTCCCCTGATGGGTAGAACAGATTTTTAACCTCTGGCATGTCATTCAGTAAATAGATGGTTTCTGAGATCACCGCCTGCACTGCAGCTATGCTCCCCAGTGTGCAGCAACTGCAGGTACTTGGTCTAAAGCAACCCAAACATGGACCGTGGTACCAACGGAAGGATGTAGTTGGGTAAATCAGTTTCATAATTAAAGGTAGTTATAAAAAGCCACCTGAAAAGGGGTATGCTTAAAGACATGATTCTAATTTGCCTTCCTCTCTAATTAATACTATTTATTGTGAAAATTGGTGGCTGTTTTTATAAGAAATTGCTTCCCTAGCTTTATAGAGAAGGAAATGTCATTGCAATAGTACATTAACATTTTGCAAGATTTCCTGTTTGTATGTATAATCAAACCATTTTTTCCAAACAAAGCCTGTGTGCCTTAAGCATTGCACAAAGAAGCTGAAGGTCAGTATTTAGTGCTTCAAAATGTGCAAGCCTCCTTGAAAATGGGAAGGTGACTAATTCTGTGATTGTGTCTCTCCTATCTGTAGCATAATACAAAATTCAAAGTTATTCTGATTAGAATTTTTAATGATCAGAATAATTGCCTTTAGCTGCCTGATACTTAATTTCTATGTTCTGCATCAGTATGCAGGTGAACTAAGTACCTAACTCCCTCATGCTTTGAAATGATTGCAGCCCTTCGTGTAAAAGAGCCTCTTCCTGAGAAGTACTGAGTGCCTTTGCTTTTGTTGACTGCAAGGCATGTTAAAAGAGCTTAAAGCCTCTCAAGAACTCCTTCTGAATGTCACTGGATCAGAACCTGAAAACATTCAGAAAGCAGTATTGGGATATGACCTGTGTGAGCCCATGTCCTTAATATCCCATGAGGGCTGAGGACCTATTTCCCCTAAAATTGTTTTTAAGATCAAGACTTCCATGAAATGTTTTAATTTCAACTTACCAGCTTTTTCTGATAGGAAAAAAGCTTTGTCAGAATATTCGCCATTACTTCTGCTCATCGAGCTGAATTTGCAAGCCTTGTTCAGAGTTGAAGGTGATGCTTATGTCGCTTAGGTTTAAGGCCAGCAGATCTTTTTCACATACTGATGGCTCTGATGCTGAAACCATCAGGGCCATGTAATAAATGAAGGTGTGGGTTTTGGGGGGTTTGGTTTTCTGTTTGTTTTTCATTCAGTGCGATTCATGCTTCCTTCTCCCCTTAGTCAAATAAAAAACGTAGGCTCTTTTATAGATTTTGTGACCAGTTAAAGTGACATATACAATGGAGTGTGAATGCCATTCTCTTCTCTTATCTGTATCGGTAAAAAAGCCTTCATTATGCTGGTATAAGTGTGTGCAGACTGAATAGCTGCATTGACCTCGAAGCTGAAGGCTGTGTCTGAGCTCAGAAAGTCTGAGTTGCAAAATGATTGAAAGTTGGGGGAACACTTCTGGTAAACATCCTGTATATTTTCTGTTTGTGTCATGTTCACTTTTGGCCACTGGTAAAGACAAGACATGGACCTAGACAAACTGATATGGGCAGTCTTATGTTCTTACAGCCTGAGGGTGACTACATCCCTCAGTGCATAGGAACAAAGTCAGGGAAGTCAGCTGTGAGAGGGACATTTATTGAGATGCTGAAACAAACTCATCGTGTTTATGGAGACTATAAACTATTGCAGACTCCCCTGTGCAGCATGAGCAGAATTATCTAAACACGTTTTTAGTTCCTCAGTGCACGTGCCTGAGGGGACCTAAAACCAGCCATCTTCATTCCAATATGTGTCCTATCTTTTGAGTATCTTTAAAGACCCTCTAAAGCCAAAACAACCCAGGTTTTAAAAGGGCATGGCTTTGTTGGTATTAAGAAATCTATAGTGATTTATGTGAAATGCAGATGTGGTACTACCTTTCAAAAAAAAAAAAAGACGAAACACCAAACTGGTAAAAATTGCTGTGTGGCAGGTAACAACTTGTTCTCCTTTAATGAGTTACACAGTGTGCAAGACTGAGATAAATTGCCAACACTTAGATATTGTTGAAATGACAATTTTATAACTGCTCAGGGTATGAGTACTAACAGAAGTCTAATCTTATCTAATCTTTTCCTAATCTTATAGATGAAGATCTAAAGCAGAAGAAAAAGACTTGAGACCTCATCTTCATATATTTTCAGTTATCAAAAGTAACTTTTTCAGAGTATTAAAGTTCTTGAGCACAAATCTGAAACTATTGAAATTGTTTTACAGAGATTTAGTTGTTTTTCTTTAAAAATGAGCTGAAGAGGCATGTGCAGAAGTGAATAAGAAACTTCTCATAAATAACCGAGTTCTATCTGTTAATAATGAATGAGAGCTGAAACTAGGCTGTATCTGTGTTATGCAGATGGGATGGTTTGGCCATTTTTATTAAAAGTCAAAATGTGTGAATTACAGATATGTACAGAGACAATCTCGCAAAGGATATTAAAAATCCTTGTGAATGTTTCTGGCATGAGAAAACTTTAAAAAAACGCTTTCATCCTGAGCAATAATGACAGTTTAACTTTAAAGTAATGGATATCTGAGTGAATGATCTGGTATTACATTCAGAGAAAGTGAATAGAAGAATAAGAGGTGAATAGGAGGGGGTGATTATTTACTATTTCTCACAGTATTGAGGACAAAAAAATGAACAATGATATGATCTGGTATCAGATTTAACTACTAAAAGAAAGTAACTTTTATGGACACCAGATAATTAAAACCTGGAGCTCACCACTGTAGTAGAGACAAGATATAATGAGTTACAAAAAAAAATAAAATTTAAAATTAATAATTGGTGGCCTTCAGTCATCATGATGCAGTGCAGAAATCTTCTTTCTGGTGGATGGCAAAACCTCCCTGACAAGGGAAGGATCACACTTTGGTTGTCCTTGTTCTTACACTCTTTTTGAAGTCTTCACAGCTGGCAGCTGTTAGAGGCAGGATGTTGAATTTGAAAGACCTTTGGTTTTATAACCATAAGCAGTTGTTTACATATCCTGGGGCCTGGATTTGGCTGTAACTTTTTCAGTCTGTGTTTAAGAGCGGTGCTCTTTTTGCCTGTATGATGTGTGTGGGGATACTGCATTCCCATGAGTGGGTGCAAAGTCTGTAAAAAGTAAAAAAAGGATTTTAGTGGTTTCACATCTTCCTGTCACTGAAGGCACCTTGGCTGTGTCTCAGCTTTGTGATGGGCACAGAGCAAGTAGTGCTGTGTTATTCTGTATGCCTGGATTTTCTTCTGCAGAAAACCTTAGGTACATGGGCAGAGAGCTGCTGGTGGTACCTTGTTAGTTTCCTAATTGGAAACAGCCAGTTCCCATGTCTGGGAACCAGGACTGTTGAGCTACTGTGAAGTGCTTCTCCTTAATGTTGGTTTAGTCTCCTTATACAGCAGTGGCAGCTTAGGCACTGTGGGAAGACAACAAAGACTGACTCTTTTGGTGACTGCTACTTGCTAAACAAATTTCATCAACTTGCCTTGGCACTTCTAAGTTGCTTTTTTTTGCCATGCTTTCCCTGCTTTGAGTATTCAGGGTAAGCAAGATTTGTCAATTCCCTGTCTAGAAGACATAAGCTTGCATTAAGAAGGCTTTTTGTGATGGTTTTACCCAGCTGACAACTAAACACCACACAGCCACTTGCTAGTTGTCCCCCAGTGGAGCTGGGGAGAGAATCAGAAGAATAAAAGTGAGAAAACTTGTGAGTTGAGATAAAGACAGATTAGTAAGTAAAACTAAAGCTGCACACACAAGCAAAGCAAAACAAGGAATTCCTTCACCACTTTTCATGGGCAGGCAGGTGTTCAGCCATCTCCAGGGAAGCAGGGCTCCATCACCTGTAACGGTTCCTTGATGACTTGGAAAGCCAAAACACCCCACATAATTTGTTAGCTTGGATTTGGTACAATGGCCAGTTTAAAGTGTGGAGTGCATTTGCTGACATCTATCTGTAAAATACCACCTGTGTATGCACTTACACAGGAGGCTGTTCAGGACAGAGTTTTCCAGGTTTTCCACACAGTTATGTGTTGCATGTTATTTATATTTTGGATCTCATTTATTTCCAGGTATGTGTACATCCATAAATACTTTATACACATCCTAATTTGCAATAAGAAAGTTTGCATATTGTTAATACTTAATGCTTATGATAGTTAAGGTTCTTACTGCCCAATGTTAAAAGTATCCTGTTAATCCTGTATTCTTGGCTACGTTTCATTCTTGGCGATTATATTATCTATGCTTATGTAAAAAGTCATATCTGGTGTCGTATCATCTGGCGTCTTATTCTCCTATTATTCCTGACAAACTACTTGTATAGCATTAATATTAAGCACCTTGTATGTGAATTAGTCGTTTGCAGTTGGTCGGTAGCTACTCTGGAAGAGGTCATGATTATAAACGAAGTGTATGCTTTGGAGGACAAAGGGAGCTTAATAAAGAGTTGACTTCCTGAAGATTCTGAATTTAGATGAACGTTCAGATCTAAAGTTAAGCTTTTTATAAGCCCTAGAATGACAGAGATCCATTTCTCTTCTCCCACAAGAATTCAGACTTAGAATACCATTTCCATAAAAATCTAGATCGTATTCTTGAGCATTTAAGGTCTTAATTTGTACAGAAGCGGTTTTGAAATTGTGTCTATTGTTCCCTGTAAAGCACTGAAACAGTGTTCTTATTGATAGTATGCAAGCCAAGACCAAGTTAGTTGTGGCTTGCATAGCGTAATATATAACAGAAATGGGTATGAAAATGAGTACTAACTTTCTCCAGGACAGAATTGGTTTTGATGATTCTTCTGTATATAGATTTGTTATGATGGGATATTAAGGATTAGAAAAAATGAGTGTAATTGTTACTGTTAGGTTGCCATTGAAAACAATTAGAATGTTGAAGTATTGCTTTTTTTATCTTGGTATCTTGCTTTTTCTTGTATGAAAGCTGAATCTGTAATTATCTTTACTAATGAAATGTGACAAACTAACCAGAAGAGTTTATATTTTCAAAATGTGCGGCTGATACAGAATTTCCTTTGAAGGGATGTTACATATACCACTAGGATATGTATGGCTTATGTATCTCTAAAACTATTATCCTTTTTTCTAGCTCCTTAAGACTAGGAAATTATTTTTCTGATGTTTAGTATTATATACCCTAGTATTATGCTGTGTTATAAGTGATTATGCATAGCTGCTTCCCACTGTCATCACCAGAACAGTAAATTAGATCCACAGTGGATGATTCTGTATGTGTGTGTGAATGTGTATACACACATATATATTCAGCTACTTTGCATATATGTGTGTGTATACATACATATACACACAGATAGAAACTGTGGTGTTAGTCAAGTGGTTTGTCAGAGTGAAGCATTTTTTTTAACACATGAAAGCAAAGTGAAATTATTATTGCAATAAATCTGCAGTATCAATCTGTACTATTACTGTTTAGTGCAATAAATCTACATTGATTATGTTGTTATAATAAATTTTTGTGATTTTTTTCCAAGGGTTTACATTGTGTATTTTTAAGAGATAATGATGTAATCTTCACACCATATTAAACTTTCCCCGCATGTTTCCTCAGAAGAAGATGTTGTCAGAAGACTTTTAAGTTTTTAATTCCTTTTCTGCTTCAAAAAAATCTGATACTTCAACATAGCAATCAAGAACTTCATACTACAACTTATGAGTCATGTTCAAATCCTATTATTTCCCCTAATATAACTGATTTACCAATTGAAAAATCACAGTTTCTTGCATTCTCCATCTAACTGAGAATGGTATGAGATGCCAGAAATTCTTATTATGAAGCCAATAACTTCCATCTACATTTGATGGAAATATAGCCTGCTTCAAATTCCTATAGATTTGAATTCATCCCTGCTATGGCATGGGGATGTAGGGAATCTGATTAGATAATTTTGAATATTAACAATTAGTTAATTTTGTAGAAATTCTTTTGAGGTGGTAAGGATTTGCTTGAAACCACTTTGGTAATAATGAACAGATAAAATGGAAAAGTATTACAGAAAATCTCTTCTGGCAGCTTAGTATTTATTTTTCTGTGTTGAATACCATAATATCCTTCTACTCTTGTGTCACCATAATAAAACTTCGATATTCTTAGGTATCCTTTACAGTGATAGCGCTGTAAGATTATAAAATAATTTATTGCCCTGTGCCCCAGTTTACTGCCATTTCACCTGTGCTGTTATGGGTGAGGACTTTAAGGTGGGTCATGGAATCAAAGCAAACAAAGCAAGGAACACCTTCAAAAATGTTTGCTTAACTTGTTTGTTGGAATTTTGTGAGTGGCAGTGAGCACGCAGAAGCAGGGAACTTCCCAAGGTGGCTTTTCATCTTAATAAAGATGATGGGACCATACCCACATGGCATTCTGATGGTCACCAAACAAGTTGAGGTGGGTGCTGTAAACCCAGGGTTAACTTTCACGTCTGCTTTAAAAGCAATTAGAAAGACCTTTGTGTTTTGTTTGAGAATCTGATTTGTCAGACTCTGGAGTCTGAATCTTTGTCCCTGGATCCATTTGCAGTAGAGAGCGTTACTGATGTCAGTGGATTTGATCTCAGTTGTTTTAGTTACTGGATGGTAATAAGTCTTGCCATATGAGGTGACTGTAACATTATGTAAACTAGGTATGTATGATGTCTTAAATTTATGGCGACAACTTAAGGACACAAAATCCAAGGAGCAGTATGGACACTGTATAAATGCAACATGTGGAAAATGAAAATGCTAATATTTTGAGAGTCATAATTGTTTTAGATCATAAGGAAACCACCTCTATCCTTTTGGGCTTCCATATATTTGGATATAGAGTGGTACATATTTTACGTTTCTGGATTTTGCACAGTCTTCCATTAGAATTTTTGCAACGCTCTATCATTTTGATGAACTATAAACATGTGTGCATGTAACTTCATTCTATACGGTTTGCTCTTAGAAAATATCAAATTGATTTATGGTGCTTTTAAAAAAAAAAGAATATTATGACTATTATGGCTATCTTTAAACTGATGCATGATATATTTTGCCTCATTATCTAGCTTTTTATTGTTTTTGTAGGTGCAGCATGCCTTTTAGAAATACTTAGATATCTCAAATGGTGGGAAATAACAATGCATCCCTAGATAAGCAATCCATATGGTTAGCCTATCTCACTGTCATGCATTGAAATGGCTTCTCCTTTTTTTGTCGCCTGTATAAATTTGTTGGGTCAGATGACAAATGTAGCAGAGTTGTTTCCAGTTTTAAAACAATTTCAGTAAAACTAAATCCTACTTCTGATTTTAAAAATTTCCAAATCTAAAGCAAGAAAAAATGAACAGTCAAAAACTCTTCTTCAACAATTATTTATTTAACACTGGGAATTGTTTCAAGTTACAGCAAAATGGAGAATTACTCTCAATACCCAAATTTCCCATAATTTATTTTCATTTCCTGATTCACTTATATGGCAATTTTCCTGGTAGCTGTTAGATATCTAGTAACTCTAGTACCCCTTATGAAGTCACAGACAGATCAGACATATGGCATTGGTAAAGTGTTACAGCCAGGATTGCAAGAGATTGTTGCTTTTTTGCTATGTTCTACAGAAAAAGCTACTTTCTTCAAACAAAGAGTGAGGAATCAGTTGAAATAAGGAAGTGAGCAAATTTCTGCATTTTGTGTGTTCCTACTTTGCAGCAGAACTTCTGCCTAAAATCTGTCCTAAACAATCGTAGCTCACTCCCTACCTCTAATTTACTAGAAGGTGTAAGCATCGTGTCTAAGATCCTGATCCCACTAAAGATTTTTCCATTTATTTTATGAAATTTTCATGGATAGACCCAAAGAAGCTAAGGTAATTAGTATTAAACAGTATATGCACGGCCAGAATCAGGGAATCTAAGTCATGCTTGTTTAGCAGAAGCAAGCAATCATTTGCAAGCAATTCATGCATGCATTGACTATTTGTTCAAGCTCTGAATTGGTGCGTCTGATGGCTGAATATAGCTGTGGTTAAGTTCCTCGATGGTGAAAGTGATCACCTCTAAAAGCTGGGGTCACTTTTGCCATTCTATATCATCAAACGAGCGTTTGAGGAAGGAAACAAAAAAGCTATGGCTGCTTTGAAAAGTCTCAAAACAGAAAATGTCAAAACAGCATGGCTGAAGTGCGCTTTAATGAATGTGAATAACACAAACCCCATTTCTGTAGACAGCCTTTTAGGCTGAATAGTCTCATTCAGTCTACTGCATTTCATTTTGTTAGCTTATCACTGACATTTTAACCAATCCTTCTCAGGGTCCATCTGGTGGTCCATCTGTCTTCAGCATCTACAGTTCACTATGTGACAAATGACGTATAGACTATTAAAGAATAACAATTAGTTACAACATAAAACATAAAGGTTACATAAATTGCATACTTCTATTAATAAACAGTGTCACAACAAGGCAAAAAGAGTTCAACAAGTCAGACAGTAAAAGTATATTTTATATCATAGAGCAAAACATATTTAGGTCAAGTGATTTACTGAGATTTTTTTTCTACCCCTCAGGTCTTTTGAATAACAGATGTTGGCTGTACAGTGTTTATGCAGAACCTTTTTAGTACAGCAGTGTTCATTATAAAGGTCAGATTAACATGCAAAGGAAAATACTCAAATTATTCATCAACCAAACACTTTTCATTTACCATACATTACTTTACAATAATCACCTTGAAGCAGGGAAATTATAGGACCCTTCTAATTATAAAAGCATAGCAAATTTCCTGTACAGCCACAGTGTGAGCTTAACACATGTTCCACCTCTTCTGACTCAAAATAATCTTTCCCCTGATACAGGAAGGTTGTGTATGGTTGATGTCAAGTCGCCTGAGAGCAAAAGAGGGAAGAGTTAACAACTCAAATGTTTTCATTTGCATCCTGAATCTCTCTTCAAAGTATGATATATCTATGTACAGGGAGAAGAGAACATGGAGGAATGCCACAGCACTCCATGTATCAGTGAAGTGGTGGTGAAATTGCCCAGGGAGGCTATTAGGAAAAGGTAGTACAAGAAGAATGGTGACATAAGGTTCAAAAAGATGAAGAAGAAAACTAAGGAAAACAGGTGAAGGATGACCTTTTTCATGACACTGTCTTTGCATCAGCATGGTTTAGTAGCTCAGCAAGTCTATTTCAGTTATTTCATGCCGAAATGTGGCACCCATCCAAATTCCTTGCATGCTATTGATATGTTCTGGTAGGTGCAGCTTTCCCACCTGTTGGCTCCCTTTAAAAGAATATTGAATGTGCTTAATCAGTCCTTCTGACCTGGTAAAATGTGACTAGACTTTGTAAGTACAGCCCCACTGTAATAGATCTTGGGAAGCAGATGGAGGGGACAAAATGCATCCATTCACTTGTGGAGTTGAGTTTTTTAAATATTTTTAAGACCGCTTCTGGCACAGATTCTCCTTCTTTTTTTTTTTAATTTTGTTGTTCACAGCACCACAATGAATTGGGAAAGAGATGTGGTCTTGATAGATGAGACTGTCTTTTCTCTTCTGACTCTCATTCCGGCACCCTTCCCTTTTTGGGAAGACATAGACTCAGCTACTGCCCCCTTAATTTCTCTCTTCCCTCTCCTGTAGCTCACCTCATCACCATCTTTGTTAAGCTGCTGCTTCTTGTTGCATGACCTGATAACATGTAGGGCGAATGCATGGAGCTACTTACATTTAAGAACTCTATTCTTAAAATTATTATTTCCTGATGAAAAAGAAGGGTGGTTACTTCCCTGAGTCCCAGGCAGAAAAGAAGTTTACCCTGAGATTTCAGAGACTGAATTATTTTTATTTATTAATATTATTGTTGTTGTTGTTAAGAAGAAACATGTTTAAACTATTCTTCTCCTATGGGCAGTAACAGTGACTTCTGCTCTGCTAAATGCGTGAAGTGAAAATAGTTGCACAACCGAACTCACCTTTGTTAGTGGTCACAGGGACTGTGTATTACTGGTTTATCATACAGGTTTTTGACTCTTTCAGGGCTTGGCAAACCACCCTGAAATATGTGGCTGTTGCTTAACCCAGATTGTTGTGGTGAATCAATATTCTAGGGGAAGCACAGATATGACTAAAGAGATATGGAGCACATGCAAGGCCGCAGTGACGTGTTGAGAAGCATAAAAGAGTAGCAGCCTGAGAAGACCAGGTCATAGATATTTAGGGGAAAGTCTAGGAGGGACAGAAATAAGGAAGAACGTGTAGGAGGATTACATGCTAATCACAAATTTGTGATGTTCGTTCCTCCTTTGGTGTCAGGCAGAAATGAAAAGTTGGGGAGAAGCCATATATGATTTTTATTTCCTATGAGGAAAGAGGGGGTGAGATGACCTGGAAGGCAGCAGGAGGAGTAGACATGAGCTACCTTGATAACGGAGGTAGTGCTCCAGAGAGCAGGAGGCAGTGTGGAGGTTGCACTGAATGAGAGTTTGTCACACTGTTGTTACACTTCTATTTTGAATGACTTCTGAGGGTTAACCCTTTCTCAGCCCCAGCAATGAGAACATCAGGTTTGTAACTAAGCTAGTAGTTCTCAGCACGTGAAAGCAGCCTCTGATTGTGCTAAAATAAATTCCCCTCAAAATTTTTTCATTATGATAAAATGTGCTAAGACAGTTGGTTCACCTGCAGCTGGGATGTTTCAGTTCTCTATTGGCTGTTTAAGCCATTCAGAGTGTTGAGGATTATATGCCTTATCCTGTGTTGTCAAAAAGGCTTGAAAATAGAAAGCAACATACTCCTCTCATGCTGATTACTGGGGTCAGTTTTGGCATAGAAGGACTTGACATCATGTCTATGAGCCTTGAATACAGTAAGTATGTACTAGGCATGATGCAAATATCACACTTGTAATTCAAACCTGACCTATTCTGCTAAACCTTTGAGTTGTGGTAAGGTGACAGAAGAGCAAAAGATTAATTTTGAAAGTGAATGTGTGATTTGCTTCCATAGCCACCCATGCAGACATTTAGGCCGTGTCTGAGTGGTACCAGCCTTGGCTGTGTTGGAGGAAGCCAGCTTGGCTACTGCTGGCTTGTGGAGCAGAGCGCTGGATAGGAGTCAAACAATGGAGAAGGTGGGAGGAGAGGGTCCTTGTCTTTGAAGAGGAATAGTTGTCAGTTTTCAAAAGCAGGTGTTAGCTGCAGTGACAAGCTACAGTTTTGTGTGTGGAGTGACAAATAATATTTTTATTGGCAATCAAGTAAAAAGGATGAGTTGGAAAGGCGACAACATTTTCTAATGATGCAAAATTAAGTTAATCCAGGGTGGAGAGTAAGGGAATTTTAAAGAATGCTGATGGTCCTGGCAGAGTGATAGCGATTGAAAATCGGTATTGATGGACATGAAACTATGTGAATGATTGGTAAATTGCACACTCTTTTTCATGGTAAAGTTTACCAAAACACATTTCTGTGCTGCAAAATGTCCAACAGTAATGCCTGTTGTTCATGTGGTACAAGGAACAAAGAATGTGTTCCGTAGTTAATGTTGATAAGACTTGTGCCAAGTGACAGATATCCCAGTAGTGAACTTAGTTATGTTAGAATTTTCCCCTCCCCTTTCCTGTCTAAAAGGGTGCCTAAATGTTGCACTTAATTTATTTTTCTGCTTGAATGCTGAATGCCAATTTGTCTTGAGGCAACAATTTAACTGTACTATCAGTTCATATCCCTCTCTCAGCGACAAATGCAGGAAGAAAATATGCAGTAACATTAAGAAAAATTACCACTCTTACAATAAAAGTTTTAGAATAAAGTGTCAAATTTGCTATAGTAGCTTCTTCATCTATTTGGAAAAAATGATGATCAGACCTTACGTTTTATGAATGAGATTGTATATTTTTTTTTTTTTAAGATGATGCTCTTTGAGAGTAGAGGGTGCATCCTCTAGCCTTGTTCTCAGTGTTAAATACTGAAGCAAAACAAATGAATCCTTCATGTGTGTACCCTGAAATGATTCCTGTGCTGTCACACCCAGTCGGGTTCAATTCAGCAGGGTAAGGTACCGGTGGCACTCATGACCCCATGGTGGGAGAGGCTCAGGCAGGAAGCTGTGCTGGGCAGGGCTGAATGTGACCCTGCTCTTCTGTCCCTCCTAGAGCCCTGCTCGGTCCCCAGGGTACCCAATTATCACGTGTTCCCTGTTTGAAACGAGTGTTGCTGGGGCTGTGTGGCTGATGGTAAGGCAGCGAACTACTGCTTGCGTGACAACACCGCCTGCAGTCATCCTGCTCAACTGCAGTATGGACATGGGTCAGCCAGCTTTGTTAGAGTCTAATGAGCTTCTGTGTAGTTCAGCAAGTGCAAGAAGCAAGTGTTGTCATGATTGGATGTCATCTTGATCAGTTGCCAGACAAAATCCTCATCAAGTCTGATCATCTGTGTCTGTGCAAGGGATTCAAATGCTTGGTGGTTATGGAGACCGCACTGCATGGTGTCTGGACAGGGCTAGAGCAGAGCAGCTTCACCTACACCTCCCCAGCCCCACTCCTTTCGATACCGCCAGACTGTAAAAGGAGATGCTCATAATTTGCATCAGGATCCTCATAAGTCAGGGTCTGTGTTTACCAGTGCCTGGTCCAAAACTAACCATTGCAGAGCTGCCAGACTTTTGTTCCACTTCATCAATGCCCTTGGTAAGAAGGTTAGGCTGTATTGTTTTAGTGGGCTTTTTTTGTTGCCTCTAAGGGTGCCTAACTGATAGTCTTAAAGAATAAAATCCTCTTTTCAATCACAAAGCAGATAACTGCCTGTGAAATGGCAGTGCAGGTCTCAGTCTTGACCTACAAAGAGATAAAGGAATACCAAAGACTGTAATGTTTTCAGTTCATATGTACTCAGACGAGACTGCCATCCAAGATGCTAAGTGCATCTGGCAATGATGTCATATTACAGACAACCTGCCCTCCTTGAGATAGACTGAAATTTCTGCATGTATTTTTGCAGCTGACAGAACACCTCTGGGATATTCTGGAAGTTTTAAATTTGCACTTATTTTTGATTTGAAACAGAAGGCTTTTTTTCCTATGGAAAGAATCATAGAACGTTTGAACATGAATATTCCTTTTACAAAAATATGATTTTGAAGCACTGAAATACTATATTTTTTACTAACTTGAAATGTATCTCTAAAAGGTTGAAACCTTCAAGTTAATAATGTTAAAAGATGTAGTAGTAGAACTTTCAACAAAACTGTGTTATCTGAGGAGGAAAATAGAAGCACTTATTTTGGTTTATGGGGATTTTTTGCCAGCACTGTTTACTTAGAAAACCTTTAAGCAGATATTGGTGTTTGGCAGGATCAGTATTTTGGTGCTGAGTAGAGAAGGAAGCCAGGACTGATATTAAAGCAGCAACCATTTCTGGCCATTGCTGATCTGAGGTAGATTCAAGCTGACAAAATAAAGATGAAATGCCATGGGCTGTCGTATCACCTAGCATTGCCCACTGAATGACAGGCTGGGTAAGGGAATACCAGTTTTCCTTGCAATTCCTAGTCACTCCTGTTCTGATGCTCTGCTCCATCCTATTGACACTGGTTGCCCTAACTTAGGAAGACGCTGACTTCCTTTAATGGTTTAAAACAGATTCTGTACCACCTGGGTTAAACCAACTATCAACACAGTGTGCCCACTATTACCCTATATTGTAAATGGCCTTATGGTTTGTATTTTTTAATTAACTCAAATGATTGCTGCAGATTCAATACTTGCTTCTCACAGAACTTGTGCCACAGTTCCTCTTCTTTCAGGCAACTTTCACATGCTGTAATCAGGCAGAAATATTGACTATCAGTTGCAGCAAAGGCCTTGGGTAACACACAGCAATGGAACATCAAATATAATTGATAATTGTATTTAAACAAAACCAGATCTCCCAGTGAAGGACTCCATCTACCGTAGAGGTATTTGTACCAGCCAAGATACAAGTATTACCGTATAAAACAGTCCTGAAGACAGTTCATTTATTTTATTCCTAAATACTTCCAGCTATTTGAAAGGTCTTTCCTTGATGTCAGTTGATCTTGCCACTTAGCCAATTTCAGGAGTGCTCAGGACAGTTTTTTCCTGGATCAGCTTTGACAGCCTGTCCAAGCAATTTTTTAAACTAACAATACTAAATAAATAGCATGGGGTTTGATAATTCTTTCAGGCTCAGCTCTATCTGCATCTCTTCTTTAATCACATCAGAAGGCCTTCTAGGTGTCTTTCTTTATAATATTGCAAATAGTGAGCTTCAGATTCAAGAAGTGAATAGCAACCTCACGTGAGGGATGTACATGGCATTGCATTTGCTGGAGCTGACTGACCACAGTGAGTCATGAACAAAGCCACCAGGTCACTGTATTTGTTTCCTAAGGGTATTCAGCACTGTCCTGGGACTTGTGGAAGTGCTCAAAAATGCCTTACCATTCATAAGCAGGAAACCATCATCTTCTTTTTCCTTGCTTTGTTTCTGTCTTTGCCCTTATTACACAGTTGGTTTGCTCCTTTTCTTGGTAAAAACAACTGCAGGATTCTATGTTTGTCAGCAGGGAGCTACCACTGATGTAAGAGGGAAAACCTCTGTTTCTCTGTCGGTTTGCTTCAAGCTCCATCGCTACAAGGACCAGTTGTCTTGCTGCATGTTTGTATGCTGGGTAACAGTGGGGTCCCCATCAAGGGCTGCAGCTCTTAGATGTTATTGTAACAGAAATACTGTGAGAAATAATAGCTGCGCTGGCAGAGAACCAAACAGGAGCTCGGCAGGGAGTCTTTCCTCAGCCCAGGTCCCTTCTTAAGGGTGCAGGTAGGCTAGCTGTGCCAATTAGCTTGTCCAGCTTTGGGTACAGAGGGGACAAAATGGATTTATCTAGGTTTTGCCTACTGGTGTTAATCACTGTGATGACATGTTTCCTGTGGCCTTCACAACTGCTGAGTAAGATTGCTGTGTGTGGTACAGCTTCTTTGGAAGTGAATTCCCCCTAAAGCTGTGTTGCAAGGGCTTTACAGATCTGTCCTGATAATGCCAAGGGTGTTGCTGTATTGAGAATGTCCTCCTAAGTGAATTATTTGTTATTTTATGTGGAAAAGATTGTGTCACTTAAAGGGGATGAAAAAAGGGATACTGCACACTTGAGTATAAAGCATGAGTGGCAGAATATTCTATGGAAGGACGAATATGCCAGTAGTGACCTCTGTTTAAAGGTAGGGCAAATAGATCATGCAAATCTCATAGATGCTTCAAGATTTTCTGTCCTGGCAGAAGGGAAGGGTCCTTGGAGAGCACACACTAAACTTACAGACTTTTCAACAAAATAGTCTGCTGTTACCTACTTTGCTGCTGAGTAGATAGCGAGAAGATTACCTTTTGGTGCCTTTATAGGCTTATTTATATGGTGAAAGATCTTAAAGTGTTGAGATTTCCATGTACAAAGAGAAAAACAAAACAAAATCTTTCTGCACTGGAGTGAAACTTACTATTACTTAATTTCCTGGAAACAAAAGTTCTAAAGGGAATAGAATAGTGTTTTAAAACAATTGAACAGCTTCCCTTTGTATCTCGGAGCTTTGGGTGTTTGGTTGGTGAGCTAATAAGTAGCTCAGAGTTCAAAAGATTTTGATGAGACTGATCCAGCCACAGCTTCTAAGGCCCTGGCACTTCTCAGCCTGGGAGAAGCTGAACTGGCAAGAAATGGAGGTTCGAAGACTCAACAAAATCGATTTGGTTCCTCAAAACTTTTCTGCTTTGACAAACCTTCATTTTTCAAAAGAAGAACATGCCATCAGAAAAGTCACAAGTATACTTTGGGGAAGGGGAGGAGGGAGAAAAAGGTTTACTTTTCCCCTTCTGCTTTCAAAAACAACAGGCCAGAAAGATGTTCTCATTGTGTAAGCAGGGACTGAGTCATGGAATTGGACGAAGAAAATGATTAAAGAAGGGAGCGGTGAAGGTTGTCAGTGTGGTGTACTCTGCAGATGCGGTTTGTCTCTTACGCGGTTGCTGCTGATTCCTGGTTTGAGATGGAAAGCTCTCTGGAGCAGAGGCTTCTTTTCTTCTGTGCGTATCCAGCCCCAAGTGCAAAAGAGCCGGGTGCTGGAGGGAGGCTCGGGGCAGGCTCTGCCACAGCCCACGCTCCCCGCTTTGGTTCCTGATGGCCGGGCTCTGCCAGTGCCCAGCTGAACTCCCACCAAAAGCCTGAAGGAGACCTCTTGTTCGTAGGCCCAGTGGAAGTGGGTTTAGGATGCAAACTCTACCAATTACAGTGCTGGTTGTGGCCGTACCTTTATTTGCTGCATGAAAATTTGTGTATTTCATCTGGGGTGTAGGATTTGTAAAATCTACTTAATTATATGGAGATAGTTTTCTTTAATGAATTGATTGTTTAAGAGGCCCAGTGATTTCACAGTTACAATTATAACCCATACATGGTAATACACAGGGCTGTAACTAAATTCAGCAACTTGCTGTTGAGAAGTTGATATAAACAGAAGGGACCTGTGACCATCATCTGGTCCAACTCCTGGATCAGAGCAGGCCAGTTCCACACAAATCAAAAGGAACTAGTGATTTCAGGAGGCAACTTTATCAGTAAGGTACATATTTGTAATTTTCAACACATGGGGAGACTTAAATGGAATGTGAAATTTTACCAAACTTTCATCTGTCCATAGAGTGAACATCTGCAATGTGTAAATTTAATTTTCTATAATACTAACCACAGGATTTATGCATTTATTAATACAAAGTTTTCAATGAAATTGAAGGCAGGAATAAGCAGTAGGATCCTCAAGAAAATACTGACACTACCAGGTACTTACTTGAAGTATCGGAAGCACTTTATGACTCATGACAAATACTCTGCCTCTTGCATGGTTTTGCAAACCTCAAGGTTAGCTTTCTTTTTTACTTTACCCTAAATTTTCAGAATCTTTAGGTTATTACAGCTGCACTGGAACAAAGCAGATTATAAACTGCGCACAGAATTAAACTTAATCAGTAAAAGCATATGGTTAATATGGGGTTCAGGCGTAGTGGGTGTGAAAGAGAAGTGAATTTCAGCCAGCATGTGTTTATCAAGCATTTTCATTGCCAGCTATTTGAAATTCATTTTTTGCCATTTGGAAATGTTAACATTGTAATACTTATGTTTTTCCAGACACAAAAGAGCAAACAGATACTTTCTATGTGAAGTAGGATTATTCGATTAAGAGAACAACAAACCAAACAACAGAAAAAGTCACCTTGAAAGAATGCCCAGGTGTGGTTTCCTTCTCATGGTCCACACTATGGTCTGCTCTGCTCCACAAGTAAAGATTTTCTAGAAAGGGGAAGGTGCGCGGGAAAAGGAGTTTTCCCACTGCTGCTGCTGTCTGCCCCATCGTGCTCGAAGGACCTCAGGCAACATGTGGAGTGGGTGGATGTTGGTGGCAGTTCTCCCACCAGTTCAGGGGATGCGGCCAGGGATGTGCTGCCAGCAGTCTGCCCGCCATGGGGAAACTGGTCACGGACAGCCCTGAGGAGGGTTTGGCGGGAGGGGAGCCACGGAGGGTGTCGTGGCAGTGTCACTGGGGCAGGGACATGGCTGATCAGAGGGATTTGTGACCCGGTGGTGCTTGGGGAGCAGCAGGGAGCCCTCCCAGGGGCGCAGGGCCTTGCCTGGAGGCAGCAGGTCCAGCAGGGTACAGCTGTGCAGGGGGCAGGTGGGTCTCACACGGGGGGACTGTGCGCCTGTCTGGGAACACATAGCATGGGTTTCCTACCATCTTGGTTTCATTACACAGACCCAGGTTTCTTTTTGCATTAGAAGTAGCTTTTAAGATGCTTTTCATATCTCCTTTCTAAGATTAAAAGAAAATGCAAGCGTAGTGCAGCAGAAGTAGGGTTCTGCATGTTTGCATAACGATGTTGTTAGTTTTCATATTGCAACTGAAAAATTGTGATACATCTAATTTCTCATATCACACATCGAATTCATACTCTGTTTTTCTAAATATTGTTTATATTGAGGCTTTCTCTGCAAAGAACATCATATGGTTATAATTATTATACGTAATTATTGACAAAAATTGCTGGGCTTTGTGCTTTGTTTTTAAATGACAGTTCCTTAAACTTAAAAATGCAGCCATTAGGGTTTTGTTTGTTTCCCGAAGATGAGCAATACAACGCATTTTCCAGCGCTGGCAGTATTTTCTGGGATCCGGGTCAAGCCCAAAGGTGGATCTGAGTCAAATGGGAGAGGATGGGGTGGGTGGTGGGGGTGGGAGCTGCCGTTGCTATGGGGATGGGAGCCCCTGGCAGGGCGCTCCGGGGAGGTAAACAAGTCACTCATCTGATTAGGAAGGCAGATTTGAAGGAGCCGCTCCTCAGGCTGAGCCAGCTACACTGGCATCGTACATCTCTGTCTGAAAAATTAAGAGCCACTTACCTTCTTTTCCAATAAAAAAGATGTTGTTCTGTGTCCAGTCTGCAATTTAGCCAAAAGCAGAAATGCAGGGTGAATGGGAGTGTCTGACCTCAGTGTGTCCTTTAGTGGGACTTGGAGTATTCCTCCTCCTGTTTATCAAATTTCCATTCACTTATACATGAGCTTTTAAAAACAATTTAAAAAAAAGGGGCTCAAAATAGGAATGGCACTGGAAGCAAAGAGGTCTATGGAAAAAGCTCACTGACTTATGTCTGTTTGGATTTATTTTTAGATCTGTAAAGCATTTCTTGTCTTTCTGCCTTGTGTCAATGTCAGCAAACCTCCATGAAATGCCCCAGCTCTGGTTCCTCTTAGTTATTAGCATTGAGATAGGAGCAATAGGAAGAATTTGGGTTATGATGCTGTCGTGTGATGCTATCATTTGAGAAGTCCAAGAGTCAGAAATCCTGCAAATACATCTCCTATTAGTCTTACAAAACTGTTTTCATGTGCCAGACACATTAATGCTAATACTTGTGCAATGAGAAAACTAAATTTTTGAGACGACACATTCGGCGTCTAAGGTGTGTGCAGGTTCTTATTATGACTTAGCTTATTATGTCAACTCCAAGTTGACACCAGGATTGTGCCCCCAGAATTGTCTTTGCACTAGACAGCACTATGTTGCTTATTGTATATATATTCTGTATTTATATAGACATTTCCCAAGGTGGATTAGTAGTTACTGTGAGCAGCTATAAAAATATGGTAACTTCTCAGTTCTGACAAATGTATGCCAGGGGCCAATGGTGTCTGCAGCTCCTATACTGTGGTGACAGGCTGTTTAGAATCCACAGAGACAGAGTGAGATCAAAGAGCATGCTTTGACTTAGCTCTAGTTCAAAAACCAAAATGGCACACCAAGCCTGCATCCTGCAGCCACGGACTCTGTGATCTGATTATCAGCCCGTGCTGGACAAATGCACACCCTGAGAAACAGGTCAGTCATGCTGTAGGCGTAGGGGAAGACAGAAGGCAGAACCTCTTCCCCATGCGAGCAGAAGTGTGGGACATTGCCAGTGCCACATGCAGGATGTCTTTTTTTAAAAAGGGCTTTATTTACCACATCTGGGTACTGAAGTAATAAGAAAACGGAAGTGGATCCTGGAGGTAATGGAAGTTCCACTCCGGGACATTGCAGGCTCCAGTCACTGCTTTCTAGGAACTCATGAAGCTCTTAATACTGAGATCAGGTCTGCTGTGCCTATAGGGAGGCTGTTCCTTGTAGAATGTCATTCCTCTCGTTAAAAACCTTCTGTTGACATCCAATTTTCAGTTTATTCAGGGAAAGCTCACACTCCTTTATTCTTGTGCCAGCATCTTCTATTTTCACACAAAGAGATCTTTCCCCTTCCTGGCATTTATCCCTGTGATGTATTTATAGACACTAATGGGCTTCTATCCGTTCTCAGCTTTTATTTGTTAGCAGAAGCAAGTCAAGCTTCACCAGCCCCTTCATTTGAGCAAAATTATAGGCAGTATTTTAGTCAAAGCTGTTCAATGTTGTGTGTTCTTCCCCCAAGCATTACCTGCATGATTTTAACAAAGTAGACAATGATGTCTCTGTGTTACTTTCACAGGTGTCACTGTGGCAGCTTGTTGTCATCTTACATTCAGATTGCCCATATTCTTCTCAGTCACTTCTACCCTGATGAGCTCCTATTTTATATCCCAAGGTGTTTTTTTATTAGGCCATTATGATTTGATGTTTTATGATACAGAATTTCATTCAGTTTCTATTACTCTAATTCTTTCTGTCTAACCTTCCAATCTTCTTCTGTTGCTGATACAGCCTAAATTAGTGTCACTGGCAAATTTCATTAGTATGCTTTTTGTGGTAAGGTCATTGAAAATATTAAATAAAATTTCAGCATAGCTCATTGTCATCTCCCATTTATCCATATCCCTTGCTCTCTTACAATTAGTTTTTCAGCCCTCACCTTCTTCATCTCAGCTAATGAACTCCTATGTGATACTCTACTGAACTCCAGTTAGTCTAGGTCTTTCTTTGGGCTAGAAAATCAGTTATCAAAGAAACCTAGAGGAAGCCAAACTAATCATCTGATACGGCCTGTCATTTTTTCTGTCCAATTCGCTCAGTATTTGGGGCTGAAAATAACTCAGTTCTGCCAGTTTCATTTTCTCAATGCAGTTTGTTCATTTGAGTTTTATTTCCATACAACTCCTGGTCATTTCTATACCCTAGTTCCTTAGCCAGTCTGCTTAGACTCCTATGTTTTTTTTCCATTTGGGCTATGCTCTATTTTCTTTTCTTTCTGCACTGGGCAATACGTGTTTTTTGAATTAGTTAAATACCAAACTCTTCCTGTGGCAAATAGTGTGGTAGGCTATAGTTAACACATTGAAATCCAGGATGATACCTTTTCCTAGTCTTTGTGGTATGTGGTTGTGGAGAACAGCTGGGGCAGTATGAACTCCGTGTCCCAGCCATACGTGAGCTGAAGATTATAACAGATTACCACAAAAGCAGTTGTGCACTGACAAAGAGTAGAGAGCATTTTATTTTCAGGTGAAGATCAGAGTCAAAGGTTTAGCCACAGTGAAGTACCCTAGTAGAGGTGTGAAGATAAGATATGCCATTTGCTGTGCTTTACGGGAGACATGATGTCAGGCAGGGTAGCATCTGGCTATCTTTCCCCCTTCAGGCTTACTGCCCGTGGTCCTTTAACCTGTTATAGCTTTGGGTCCATAGCAGGAGGCTTTAGTTGCCATACTCCTCAGCATAAGCAGTGGACAGTCAGGACAAGATTTGGAAGAAGAATAATACAAGAAAAAAAATCTGGAGTTTCTTCTTCTTTCCCCTTAAAAAAAATAACAGTTGCAATAATAAAAAAGGCTGGGGGGGACAAGATGGGTGATTATGGAAATAGTCATAAATTTATCTAAGTAACAGTGAGAATTCAGGAATTTTAAAAGGATCCAGGCATTCGGCATTCAGTGTGTTAAAGATAATAAACTGGTGGGTGCCTGCTCCCTTTTGAATGTTTCTGCTAGAAAGATGAACTTCGTCTCTAGTAGTCCTGACCAATGAGCTCTGGAATAAACCCTCAGTGCAGCAGAGAATACTAGGTCCTGGATTTGCCTGCACATTTTGATTGTTTGTTACACCTTCCAGAATCGTTCTTGAACACACCAACAGCTTTTTTGAGTCCCTTTTCCTCACCTTTAATTTAGAAGGAAAAAAGAGGGAAGGCACTCAGTGCTACATTTGTGATGTTCCTTGAGAACCTACACAAAAACCAGTGTAAAATGAAAAGAAAGGGATTGATGTGGACTACATCACAGCCTTCGTCTCATCACCATGTCCACAGCAAGTTTCACTGCATTGCTAAAGGAAGGAGTTTTCACTGAGTCACAAACAGAAATTTGCACGGAATAACTTTATCGCTAATGATTTTGGAGAAGTCTGTTCTACCTGGAATTAATTCGACCCAATGACTTTCAATCTCTAAAGTATTAAATGCAAATTTCTCTTCTGTCTATTAGATCTATTAGGTATTAGACTATAGACTGTCTTTAATACATTGCTATTGGCTCAAAAAACGAATAATTAAATAGTTGCTATAGAACAATCATTTATATTCTTACCTTAACAGCCATCGCAGTTTTGGTTTAAAATTCCTGTTTTCATGGATTTATCATTTGACTTTACAATGTTCTGGACTGACGCTTGGCATAACGACTCATGTGGAGGTTGCATTTAGTCAAATAATCTGGAGTGTGGGGTTTTTTAATTTCAGAACTGCCATATAGTACAAAAAATATTTTTAAAGAAGCTCTTTTTTTTCATCTGTAATATGAATTAATGCCACTGGGTATTTAAAAAGTCAGATGCGTTTTCATTACTAAAGAAAACATTCATAACAGGTTTACTGTGTGGTTCATTATTATATTTTCAGGACATATTACATGCATTTCTGCCACAAAGCATGGGACAAAAATATTCTGGGCCCACTTCCATGTGATGTTAAAGTAAATGCTTGGGTTTTGTGATGAAAAGCTGTTGTGAAGCTGACAGTCATAGGAAGATGATTCCAGCTGCTCAAGATTCTGCAGATGGCAGGGACATGAAGGAAGCTTGCACACTAACTTCATAGCTTCAAGGCTGTGGCTGGCATCGGGGTTTGAGTTGCTAACCTCACATTTCTGAAGGTACATGCAGCCACAAACTGGTGTCAGCCTCTCAACTATAGCTGCTCCACTGCTGACAAGTGGCTTAAAACCTGTCAGTGTGCAAAAGCAGATTAAAATTATTCTTCATTTACCTTATTTCTTCTCTCTTTCTGCCTTCTCCAGGTTTCACCTCATGCTTTGTAACAGGAACAGAAGATTGGAAATCATACCTGGACAGCAGAAAATTGTTTGCAAATCCAAAGCACTGGATCATAGCCCTGTAAGTTTGTTTTGTTTTTTTTTTAACAAAACAACCAACCACCCTACCAAAAAAAAAATGACAACCACCAAAACCTTATTCCTGACAAAATAATTCTTTCTTAGCACATTCTTTATTCTAAGCATAATGTCAACCATGTGTGCTTGTCATGGAGGGCCATAAATCAGTGACTGACGGGACCTGTGGCAGCAGTGTGTGCACAGGCTCTTGTGGCAAATATGGTGAGCAGCACTTGAGCCACTTCTGAACTAAACACAGCGCAGGGACAGCAACCTGTCTCCTCTTTATTTGTCCTTGGGCTTGTGCAGTATGAGAGGAAAGGAGATGTTGTTTTTGTCTGCATCTGTAGAGATAATTACAAATCTAAACTATATATGTTAATGCTTCACATGTTTAAGTAGTTGTTTATGAATATGGATTAGCCCAGTCAGTGAATATTAACAATGACAAATCTCTTGTGTTCTTCAGCATTGTTTATCAACAGGTATTCCAAAATTTATTGCGGTTTTAACCTTATGATTTAAACAAACTCTGTGATATGCACAGAAGTCACTTTGTAACAAACTGCGGGCAAAACAAAGCACTAAGTGTAGCAATTAATATATTCAAGCATAATAACAAGGTCATCTGAAAGTAATAGATTTAGGGAGAAGAGTTGCTCACATTAGAATTCAACATCTCTAGACTACCATATATTTTTTGTAGCAAGTTAATGGTAATAATAATACTCTGACTGTACAAACAGTCCAACAGTGTTAGTTTCTGATCCCTTGGAAGCATTACTTTCCAACTGCAATAACATACACATGGTACTCAAGGATGAACTTGGCCTTGCCACTCTGCCAGATTTTGGTCAACTTGGTAGGACTGGTGGTCTTCTGAGGGCACACCTTGTCTGCTGACTAAATTTAACCCTCTCAATGCAACCTGGATTGATCTGCAAGAGGTGTGCAACAGAGCATAGACCATCCCATTGCTTTACCAGTATAACTTTCACTTGTACTTCTCTTAGAGGCCTGCTACTCAAGTGTGTCCCCACTTCTCTCATGGCTTCTGACAAGATTGCAGCTGGAGATAATATGGCTGGAGGCACTATGTGTTTTCATGCACTGAGTACTGTTTCAGGATGAGAGATAGTGATTACAAGTTTCAACATATTGAGAAAAAAAATCGGGAAGTCACATGGGCTGCAAGTTAAAAATAAAAATTAATAAAAAATCAGGAAGTCAAATGGACTTCAATGTAAAAATACAAAATAATAAAAAATAATAATAGCATTGAGTGTAAAATATTACTTGGCCACCAACGCTTTGACTCTTTGAAACTATTTTATTAAAGGTAGTAATTGTGCTTCTGTGAAAAGTGTCACAATTATTCTGCGTTTTTGCCAAGCTGCTTGATCTGAGAACTATTGAATGTATCTTCTCAGATTGATTTGTATGTTCCAGATCAGGAGATACATGAAGGTCAGGAGACAGACTGTGTTTCTTATAAGAATGATGAATATCCTTAATATTTTTTACTAGTATCTCTTGAGTACAAATACATGCTTAAGTGGAAGTAAAGGATAAAGAGACAAGTAAAGAAGTGTAAAGCACAACAACAACAGAACAATTAATTGGGGCTGAATAATGCATTATGTTGTTCCAGGGTCATGGTTGATTTGTGTGTTTCTTAGGCTGGGTAAGAGGTACCACATTGACTGTGTTCATGATAATCTCAAAGAAGCAGAAATGAACGTGGGTCAAAGATATGTAAAGGGGCTGGATACAAATCAGGTTGAGTTTGTGTATCATTCATCATATTTGCATAGACCTAATAAGCTGTTTTAAGATATTCTGCACCAAAGTAAATAAATGCATTTGGCACTGGATTGCATAGACATACTGGCTCTGGTCTCAGGATTTAGCTCTGGATTTTCTGAAGTACATTTTATTTCTTTAGTGTAGACATGCCTTAAAATGATTTCTTGGCTACCTCTTCCATCAGGTGTGAGCAGCAAGGGGTTGGGGAGAAAGATGCTTAGCCATGTTGTGTCATGCGGAGTGTGTAATGGTTACTGTGGTATTATATGAAACATGGAAATTTAGGAGGATGAGCGTTACAACTAGGGAAGACAAAGCAGGTAATTTTGCTTTACATTAGAAGGAAAAAAAAATCTGAAGGTATGTTGATATTTTAAGGTTCGGATGGGAAACATGGTTACTGCACACTAAATGTAATGTAATCTGTAGAGTTGGGAGCAGGAGAATCCATAAAGTGGTATATTACAAGTTCCTGTGTAAGAATGAACAAGGTCGTAAATTGCAGAATTCACCTAATTAGAATTTATTGGAGATGCTTTGTGCTACTAAAAGGCATCAGACTACCTTGTGTTAAATACAGACTGTGTATTTAATTGCAGTCCAGGATTTTGATCCAGTAGTTTCTTCATGGGGCAGGGTTACAGGTCTGTGCTATTACAGATTTCTCTGTGCTCCTGTAACTTCAGCTGATATTCTTTTACTATCTCACGTTTGGCTCAGTAATACTGTCACAGAGTGAGGTGGGCTTCCAAACATTTGCTCTCCAGCTCTGAGCACAACCTGTGATAAGGACAGACAGGCCACGCTTCTGTTTCTGGTAAATGTTTGTGTGGAGGTGCATAAAGGAGGTGATTCATTTCCTAAGAGATATTCAAAGCCTCTTTCCCTCTCCATTTCTCATTAAAAAATACTGAAGGTGAAACTCGTTCCTCCACAGCAATGCTTTAAAAGATCCTACTATATAGGAAATGGAAGTTTGTGCCAAATTCTGAGTGTTTCCGAATGCCTGGGTACTCCTGCCTCAGTCTGGTCCCTGGTGCCAGCTCCGTGATTCAGTGCTGTTCTGAGCAATTCTTGCTCACTTTTTACATTTCTTCCATTCTAATAATTATTCTTTCGGGGGGGGGGCGCTCCCTGGTTTTACAGGGAGATGCAGCCTTCTTTTCTGCATTGTGGGGATTGTTGAGCTGTATGTAAGGAACATAGCAATAGCGCTGGTGATTTTTTTCCCAGAAGTCTTTTTAGTGCTGTCATTATTGTCTCTACTTTACTGTTGCTCTGAGGATGACATAAAGAACCAGTGCTGAAAACCTAAATACTGGAAAAACACTTGGAATGCTTTAGAGGAAAATTGGGGCCTTTTACCTGACATGAGAAACTTAGAAACTGTCTTTCAATTGTGGACATTAGAGAGCTGATGATAATTTTGTACATAGAGCCAAGTCAATATATCTGGAAAAGTAATCAGCTACAATAGTGTACGTGGCCTTTCCAGAAAAACAAATGTATACTAGCTGCAGCCAAGGACTGGAAGGTACCTTTGTGGAAAATAATTTTCTAAAGGCTTGGTTTTTTGTCCCTTGTTACATCCCTGTAGCTCTCTACTGAAATTTTAGATAGAGCACTTGCTCTTGCAAGTGGTTTTTCCTTGTATATGTCCAAAGGCAAAAGAAAATCATATCAGTGGTAGCCAAAATATTTGAATTATAAGTGGAAGTTACTTCTTATCTGGGACTTAATAACGCCACAAGGACCTTGTGCTTTGGAGGACCTTCAGTAAAAGCCAAGTCAAATATTCACTGGCATGTTCGAAGGTCCAAGTCATTGCTAGTGCTGCTTCTTCCACTTGAGTTTGTTCCTGATCCATTTGTGTGAGGTAATTTGGTATGAATACGGGCTGCTCTTGTGCGAGCACTCTTCCTCTACAGTCAGAACATGCATCCACCACCACTCCCCTGGTTGGTTAATAACTGAATTGAGTCAGAACTGGCAGAAACACCAGCTTTGGTTTAATTTGTCAAATTTTGTTGAGTCTCCTCCAGATCCGCTTTTAAAAGTGTCTTTAATGATTTCAATAATTGAGCTAACCTTGGTAAAAACCTTCCCCCAGACTAATTGTCCTGTGAATGAATTTTGGAGGTTTTGGTGTGTTTAATTGGAGACCTCTCTTGTTAGCATAAACAAAGTATTGTCCATCTGTCAAAGGCCACAAAAACCTCAGTCTGTACAGACTGGAGCCTTAGACTCTTTCTGAAAACTTTCCGGCATCAAGCTTACTGGATTTGTGTATTGAACTAGTAGAGGCACAAATTTTGTTTCACAAGTCGTGACTCTTCAGATGCGCATCTTATCCAGCGAGGCTGGAGCATAAGCAGAGGAAATTCAGGATTGTCTTTAAAAGCCTGTGTGTATTATTTTGGAAATGTTTTGGTACAAAAACTATGCTGAGTGGAAGTTGACTGAGTCGGTTCCTTCTAAATGACTGAAGAAAAGATAGTGGATTTTTTATTCTTTTAGATATTAATTATTTTTTTCTTTTGGAAGAAAACAGCTTTTTTTTACCATTGCTGATATACACCAATACCTGAAGAGAAAGGGAAGGATGAGATATGAGTGAATTGATGTCTGACCAGATGAAAACCCATCATAAATCTCAAAACTTACACAGTATTTTTCTTACCTCAAGGTTATTTTTCATGATTAAAGAATTAGTATCACCACTACTGTCTTCCTAGAAATAAAGACCTGCAGTCTTTTGCTTCGGTGGTGGAAGCTAATTCTCCTGCAGGCAGTGAGTATAAAGAAACGGAAATCATGAAATGTGGTTTTCAAGTGAATTGGATGTTTTCCAGGTTTCTTTAATACAGCTGAAGTGAAGACTCTGTAGGACACCACTGAGTCTCTTGACAAGACAATTCAAATGGAGCCTGAGATTGTGAGCTTTCTGTTCAAGCAGAACAGAGCAACTTTTCAAAGGTTGTTAAGGATAAAACTTAAGTTGGTTTCTGCCAGAGACCAGGAAATAATCATTCAAACTGCTTGATATCTAACTCCTAGTAGTATAATGACATTAAAGGCCAGATGTCATGCATATAATCATAGAGCACTGAGAAAACTTGTGTGAAGTCTAGACGAAGAAGAAAATCTAGATATTGTAACATTTTCTGTCTGTATGGTTCTAGAGAACTTGGATGTTAACAGCACTGCAGTAAGAACCAGAGAAGTGAAACTGAAAGATGCCCCAATGTCACAAGACAGCCAAAGACCATGCTGGGCATATGAAAACCAATGAGAACTTACTATGAGTTTTCAGAAAGAAAATATTTATACCATGGCAGTCAGTCTCAGATAAACAAATGAATAACATTGGTAATGCAAAAGGATTTAATGTACAGAAGTATAGAACACTGTGACAATTCTTGCATTTGTCATTATAAACATACGCAAGATTTTCTTACAAAGAAAAAAAGAACTGAATGAAAGAAGCAAGAATACAGACTAATTTCCCAATATCAAATGGAATCTTCTCATCTGTGAAAAATGCAACCACCAAATACTTTTTCCTCCCTTATTGCTCCAGCTGGTTTCCTCCCAGACGTCATCAAATCCTTTTATAGATTTTGTTAGCCCAGCATCTCCTTCTTTAACAATGTCAGAGTCCTTTTCTGTGCTAAACAAATACAAATGAATATTAATAAATTCTTCTTTTGTTTGACTCAGAGCTATAGCAGATGCAAATTTTGCTCACTGTGCTTGTATTCCATTGGAAGGCAAAGAACAACAGTTTTTTTCATAGACTCTAATAACTGTAATTTAGAAATACAGATTAGGCAAGGTAGGCTCTTGGTGTACATGTGGAACAGGTCTATGTCTGCCAACAGAAGATAATCTTAAACAAAACCTCTTTTCAAAATATGTACAGAATTGTGATTATTTATACACCAGAGGTTAAATCTGCAACAAATTCTGTTGATAGCTAACTGGATCGCATCCTACTTCTTTTCCCATACAGGAAAGGAAAAGAAAATCCTTAGATAACACTACGTAATGCTATCCCTTAAGGCTTTCTTTTGTCATAGCAGTATGCAAAATATTTCAATGCATCACAGATAAAATTTTGCCTTAGTTAAGGCAGAAAAAAGTCCATCGAACATGTCAGTCACTCTTAGCAAGAAAAGCATCTTACTTATTTTCCATGTAGTTGGATTCTGTGTTGTACAGTAATTTTTGATCCATTTTATTTCCAAATGAAAGGATCTCCTTGTTCATCTGTGTAGCATTTTTGGTATCATGTGATTTCAAATACAAAGACAGTTTTTATTATTTGTTCTTTTGCCATGACAGAAGTAGAATAAAGTTGCTGTGCTCTGAGATATTATTTTATCCTAGCGGATCTAGGGAACCTGAGTTAGTAGGTCACTTAAAGTGCTGGGGTGAAGTGAAAAACACGGGAGAAAGGAGCATGTTGTGACTCAGTCATGGAGAACTTGATTTGTTAAACTTTGTGGTTCATTCTTTTTAATATTTTGATCGCAAGGAGAAAAACATTCCTGAACTGAGTCGCGCTCCACTTCTGCCCCCGGCCCCATCCTAGAGGACATGCTCATGCGTTCTCCTTCCATCTGGTTTGTGCTATGCTGGTTTGGAGTCCTCTGCTTCTGCTCTTTCTTTTTTTATGATTCTGGTAGAGAATCTTCTTTTCTGTCTAGCATAACTAGATTTTTTTCATTCCCATGCTTCAAACTTAATATGGCTGTCTGCAATCTGATTTGTTCTTAAAGCACCGATTCATTCTTTAATGCTTTTCCACTCTAATGTATCTTTAGGAAATTAACTTGATGGTGGGTAGGTTCTGCCTGCAGATGTAGAAAGCTTATGTTAGGATCAGTTTTCAATTATTAACAATGATATAAATTGGAAAGGTTATCCTAAAGGCTTTTTCATTTAGAGTGCTTTTAAGTATCAGGTGGCATTTGTCATAAATTTATGACACAAGTCAGTAGTACGCTTCATTTGGTTTAAATATGTTTCACTTTGGTTAGGCTTAAATTAATTAGAGACAGCATTAAGCTGTAGATACACATTAACTTAGTAAACAGGTCCAGCTTTTCAAGATACTATTTCATTTTATATAGCACTGAACATTCAGCCCACAGCTCTACCAGCGGATCAGAACCTCTGAGCACTTCAGCATGAAGTACAGAGGCTTAGCTCAGGATCTGCATAGTTCTACTAGAGGCCTTTTTTTCTGTCTCACATTACATACTTACTGAAGTTAGGTTGAATGACAATTTATTCTGTCTTCACTAAGGATATGAAGGTAGCTGAAAGAAGAATTTGATTCAGTTTTTTTATTTGCTCTTGGATACAGCCTGACGTTCACACTACTGGCTCAAAATAAGAGCTTTTTTTCTTTAAAATATGTTTATGGGCTCCACAGAGTGCATATTGAGTGGCATATTTGGCAGGTTTGAGATCAATCTTGCTCAGGAAAACTGTATTATTTTACACTATTAGATTATTTTAAAAGCATCCTGCCAAGAGAGTATGTAGCAAGAAGGATCATTCAGTTATCCTGATTAAAAACATTTGCAGTTGTCATTTGAATCTTGTATACAAAAGCCATTTCTTTTGTTACCATTTCTGTAGTTGGCATTTTCCTTCTCATCTCCATATATGTGCATGTTCACAGAAGACTGAAGGTCTGCAACCAGACCATGTTTCGCAATTGGGCTGAAGTCAGCGCAGAAACCTTGCTGTGCGTCAGCACCCTGCTGTGCTGTGGGAGAGTCAGATCAGCGGCCCCGGGGGCATCTGATGGTGCCCCACCAAGCTCACTTACCCTCCGTCCTGCACCTGAACTCTCGAGGCTGTTCCTGCCTGATCTCTCCTGCTGGACTCTGTCTCCCAGTGGAACATGTGGGTGCGCTCACGTGATGGCTGTGACCACTAGCTTTCAGATGTCGTGTCCTTGTAACTTCCAGTGAAGTCAGAACTGATTTCAAGAATCTCTCTGTGTAAATGATAGCAGCAGACCATCTGCTATTGCTGCTTCACCAAGAAAACCACAAACAAACAAGCTATAAATATTTTTCTTGTAAAAGCTTAAAATAATTCTTTCTACCAGGTAAGAAACTGATACATACTGCATCCTTTCTGACAGTATACATTAGGAATGGGATCACGGTGAAAATGATGTAGGGCTACAGAATGTGCTTTGTTAAAAAAATTTGCCTCGAATCCAAGATATAGCAAACTGCACTCAAATATATAAGCCCTTCCTCTCTCTTTAGACAGAGCTAGGCCTAATCTTAGATATTGACCACATATAAAATTTATTTTTTGTATTGACTTAGGATAACTAAGGATTTCAGCACTCACCGTCTCTCTCATATTCTTCAATGCCTTTTCTTGTCTCTGCCTGCTCACTTCAAAGTGGCAAATGCCACCATGAGAGGGTTAACAAAGATGCATCACTGTTCTGGGGACTGATGAACTTTCCTCTCACATCATTTAAGATACATTTAAGATTTTGCTGAGAAAACTGAAGTTTATTTCCTGAAGATTTGGTTAAAGACACAGATACAGGCAGAAATTTTAAGAACCCTAAAGTAAATGCTAATTAAGAAACTTGGTTATTCAGAATCTTGCCAAAGCTCTGGTGTGTAGCAGACAGGAATCCTGGTCTTAGAATTTGCCTTCTAAATGTCTGAGAATGGTCTTGGCTTCTCCGGCACACCTAACTTTTAAATTTATGAGCCTAAAATTAGCAATAGTAGATTTTAGTGAGAGACATAAATTACTGGGAGCTTTTCCACCTGTTCAAATTATCTGAGTGTTCAAATACAGAATGAATAATCAACTTAATCACCAGTTTTTTAAAACTGAAGTTGTGCTGTACGTGATTTATTGTAATACTATTTTTTAATGCTTGGTACTTTTACTCCTAGGGGTTTTTAATTAAACCATCAGGTTTAAAAAAAATAATCTCAGCATAAAATAGTCACCTTTATCCCTGAAATATCTCTGAGTGCACTGCTGTGGTGCATTTTAACTCTAAAATGAATTTGTTAAAAAGGGAAGAGAGCTCTGGGTATACACTTTTCATTAAATGTCCAATTATATTCATAGCTGGAGCTGTAGTGATTCCTCCCTGATCTTGAATAGAGAAGTTGCTCACTCAGTAATTATAATTGCTTGTTAAACTAACCTAATAGTGCAGTACCAGCCTATAAAGAACTGTTTAAGCTTGAGATTCAGGTAGCTCTTATTCTTGACACCTCTTTTGTTAAGGCTAATTGAATCATAGAGGTTATTCCACTGTCCTCTAAGAGGAAGCATTCTTGCTTTGCCATCCACACAAAATCTTGCTAAGCAACACCTCCAGCTAAACTGCCATTTTAATAATTTGTAACAAATGCCGCTAAATCTAAGGGCTGAAATCATGCTGTACAACAGAAAGCCCTTAAAATATGAAGCTTCAAGTTGTTTAGGAATATTCCTTTTTCTCTCTGTGAAAGTTTTTTACACTAAACTAAGTCATTCAATTGTCTAAATGTGGAATACCCCATTTTCAGTGAAAGTGGCTTCAGATCATAAGGAAAAAGGAAGCAGTTCGATGGCAAGATTACTACACTGAATAAAAAGAGAGAAGAAAATGTAATGCCGGGGAGGAATGCAAGCTAATATTAAGCTTGGAAATTTTAAAACAAAGTAATTCCTACTTTTTAGTAGAACAACAGTGAAGAAGGCAGAGCTGTCCTAAGTGATGAGGTTTCAGTTTGCTGATTAAACTGGGGAAAAAAAATATTGAGAAACAAAACAAAGCCCCTTGAACTTTCAGTTGAATGGATTTCTTTGGGGAAGTGTTTATTTTATTTTTTTTGTATCAAGTGTTTCCTTTTGAAATGAAAACACCCCCCCCTTTTATTTCCTTTTCTTCAAAACAGCTCAACAAATTCAAATTTCCAATCACTTTGACTGACTTACTGTATTTTTCAGCAAATTCATCATTTTCTTAGAGAATTTCCTCAACGCAAAGCGCAAGATGAAGCAGTGATTCTCCTGTTGTAAGCTGAATGAAAACCTACAGCCATACTTGTAATTGATTGGTAGTTAAGAGTAAGTTCAAAAAGGACTTGTTCAAGAAATATTAAGAGACTTTACTTAGTTAAATGCGGGCTAAACTTGGGTAAACTATTCAACAATTCAAAGTTAATCAGCTGGAAATCTCTACATAATATCCCTTGCTTCTCTCTATGACTGCCTTGCATACCTGTTAAATAAGGAAAAAAAAAAAAGGAATATGTTCAAGAGCTGGTGTTCACACAGGGAATGGTGAAATGAGCATCCTCTTTGAGGGAGGATGTGGTTTGCAGGTGGCAAAGAGGAACTGGAGATCTGCCAGTGAGAATACCAGTATGGCATTCAAGTTAACTCCATCAACCTCCCAGCCAACTCAAAGTGACACATGCTGCATGCTAATAAACATCATATGGCTTTTCAGTCTGTGGTGGGAATGGCCAAAGCTGCAAGTTTTCAGATAGATGAAGTATTGCTCTGGTATCAAAAGGATGATTTAATTAACAGGATTCATTGTGAAGGTGGGGTACAGACAAAGGAAATGATTTCAGAATCTCAGCAATGTCAGAAGTTCAAGTTTGGGCAGGGGGGAGGGAGGAGGTGGCTGATAAGCTCTTGTCAAGAGGGGATTCAGGCCAATGGAAAGCTCAACAGAAGGGCCCTGGAATGTCTAGATACATCTTCTGTGACGTCTTCAGACAGTTGGCAACAGCGTAGTCACGAAATGCAGGAAAAAGATAAAATATCTTGTCAGTAAGACGCTGTCTGTATGAAGATTTCTTGGTTGGGGTTATTTTATGTCATTTCTTATTTCAACGCATAGCAGCCACAAGGACACATGAAATTCCTGAAATAGGACTACCGAATATGTAATTTTACTGTGCTATTCTGTCTGTTGGCTTCACTTGGCAGTATCAGTAGAGGAGCCATAGAAGATGCAGGTCTGGAGGATTTTGGTTCTGTTTGTCAATAAGTCTTTTCATTTTTTGGATTTTACTGGTCTAATTAGAATGTATTGTCTAGTAGAAATATAAGCTAGATACTTGGAATGGTCTTAAATGTTTGCCAGAAGTGTTAACAGTGGGACCCAGTTACAGTAGAAAAGATAGGAAACGAGTAATCAAGATGTAATCATCACAAGTCTCCATTCCTAATCTCTCTAATTACCAGGTTTTTAGCCTCCATGACTGCAATTGCATATTGGGTAATCTATAGGAAATTAAAGTAGAATCTTATTATTGGAGGGAATATGTCAATGTGGCTTGTAAATGACAGATACAAAAAAAAAGGGGACAACAATAGGAGCATATCGGTCCTTCTGCAGGACCTCATTTGCTAGCTATTAACTAGAGAAGAAAACCTTGGGCTGGATTCTTAGGCAGCTTAAATTGAATTTTCTAGACTAGTGGGAACAGAAGGGACTTAGAAGGGCTGAGACCTTGTTCCACAAGTTTGAAATTTCACATTTCATTTTATAGCATGCCAGAAAGCCTTCATTCTTTTTACTGAGAGACGGTTCTGCTGGTTATAGCTGCAGAAATTTAAGCTTGTGTGAGGTCACCAGCTGCTTTTACTACTTTTCTAAAAGGAAAAGAGTTTACAGTTGACTGTATCTTTAGAGGTAAACATTTAGGATACAGTGTGGTTATCTAGCCATTGTCTGTAGCTGTGGAAACAATTTAGGAAAATTTAGGATTCAAGAAAAAGGAGCATATATGCCCTAGTTATGTGAAGGAAACGTGAATCCACCAGATCTGAATCCATAACATGTACAGCCCAGGAAGAATGCTCAAAATTCAGAATAGTAGGACATGAAAGATTAATAAAAACTCTAGGGTGATTGGTTCCTAAAGCAAGCTATGCTCAATACACAGATCATGGCTGCAACAGCCCAGATTCAAATATTTTGGGCAAGTTGCTCAGGAATTAACAACTCTGTATGATTGAATAAAACATATTTTCTTTCATCTAATAGTAATTCTTGTACCCAACTTTTTAGGCCTTTGTCTTTAATAATTATCTTGGAGGAAGGAGATCGTGCAGAAGATAAAGCTTTATACTGTTCTAGTTTGGAAGGGTTTAGTATTAAAGTCTTAAAAACCTTATTTTCCGCAGACTCTCCTAATTGCAGTAAAAGGAGTCTAGCAGCCTCTGCAGAATCAGACTCTTCCAGCACACATGCCTTCTGTTTTTGTAGTAACTTTAATACACTGAGGCATGTCAGTCCAGGTAGAAAACTCATCTTTCTGAAATCAGCTTATCTAGGTCAATGTGTCAAAGAAATTAAATTATTTTAGGTTGCAATTATTTTTGGTAAGGAACTCTTAACTGTGAAAAAGCTTCAAATTGTTGGAGTTGAGCAGTGTGTTTATTTGAATCTGAGGTTCTACTGTCATGGATTATTTTTTTTATTTAACAAAAAACAACAGTATGAATGCTGAAAACTATTTTAATTCCACTGTTTGGTTGAGGATATAAATACAGCTGTATGGAAATTCACTGCGGTGGTTCCTACAGCAACTGTATTTCCACTTTAGAACACACAACAGTATTCTTATATTTTCTTCTAAAACTGAAAATATACCATTGTCTGTAAAAAATCTGAGCGATTTCACATGCACAGGAAGAGCACTATTGAATTTTGAGCTTCAGTAGTTTTTAATTTCTCATCTATAATTTTGCATTCATATAGGGTTTTGTACCACTGTATTTCTAGAGAACATGACAACAATTCCTTTTACAGGCACTTATTTTTGTAGTATTTTAAATGTGAAGATCAAAGTGATTAATAGACTCCATTTCAATGCAGAAGTACTAAAGAGAATACTTCCTTAGATGACTTCTGTAATCAGGTTTAATTAAAACAATTTTTTGTACTTCACAAAATGAGATTCAGATATTTATTTCAATGTAACTATAGTCATTTAATTAAATCATTAGCAATCACAGAGATGACATTATTAGTTCAAGCTCACTTAGCGTGTATTTTAGCTTCAGGCAAAGCCATGGGCTAAATTCAAGACAGGCACCTTTTTTTTTTTTCCATTGCATTAACATAAAATCTTGTGAATATAGCATATTATTATTGTAGTCTGAGTTATAGCAAGCTCTAGTGAATCTTACCCCAGACTGGAATCCAATGTGCTGGGCCTAAGAGCTGCTTGGAAGAGAGAGCTCCTGATGAGCACATTTTGTAGTTTAAGTACACAATACAAATAAAGAATATGAAGGACATCAGGCAGATGCTGCTCCCAGACATGCTGCTGGTCACAGCGTGTCTTCAGATGTTCAGCTAAGATGCAGTAGCCAATGCAGCCTCCATCAACTTTGCAGCAGTTGTGAACCCACCCTCTTAATATAAATGGTGTCTCATCAGCAAGTTCGCAGATGACACCAAGTTAAGCAGGAGTGTTGATTCACATGAGGATAGGGAAGCTCTACAGAGGGACTTAGATTGGATCATTGGGCCAACATTCATAGTATGAGCTTCAACAAGGCCAAGTGCCAGGTCCTGCCCTTGGGCCACAATAACCCCCTGCACCGCTACAGGCTGGGGACAGTGTGGCTGGAGCTGCCTGGCAGAAAAAGACCTGGGCGTTCTAATTGACAAGCAGCTGAATATGAGCCAGCAGTGTGCCCAGGTGGCCAAGAAAGCCAACGGCATCCTGGCTTGGATTAGAAATAGTGTGACCAGCAGAAGTAGGGAGGTGATTGTACCCCTGTACTCAGCACTGGGGAGGCCACACCTCGAGTATTGTGTCCAGTTCTGGGCACCTCAATCCAAGAGAGAGACATCAAGGTGCTGGAGCGAGTGCAGAGGAGGGCAACGAAGCTGGTGAAAGGCTTGGAGAACAAGTTGTATGAAGAGCGGTTGAAGGAGCTGGGACTGTTTAGTTTGAGGAAGAGGAGGCGGAGGGGAGACTTCATCACTCTCTAAAACTACTTGAAAGGACATTGTAGAGAGGTTGGTGCTGGTCTCTTCTTGCAGGTAATTAGTGACAGAATGAGAAGGAATGGCTTCAAGCTCCAACAGGGTAGGTTTAGACTGAATGTTAGGAAAGAATTTTTCACAGAAAGACTGGTCGGGCATTGGAATAGGCTGCCCAGGGAGGTGGTTGAGTCACCATCCCTGGACGTGTTGAAGAGTCGTTGAGATGTGGTGTTGGGGGATATGGTGTAGGGGAGAACATTGTAGAGTAGGGTAGATGGTTGGACTCAATGATCCTAAGGGTCTTTTCCAACCGAAATGATTCTATGATTCTATGGACAGGTTTATAGCCATTCATTGTTTCTCTGCCTATATTTTGTTTAACTCAAAGGTTTTTAATTACTACCATTGTGAAAAGCTTAAGTGTGAGCATCTGTTTGTGTAAATTTGTTGCTTTGTCATCTTCCTTTTATTTTGTGTCCTTATGCCACTGAAATATTCACCTGACATTTCCCTTGATATTTTTGGTGTAATGGGACATAAAAATCTGGAGGCAAATTGGACACAAGTAGTATTTCTAATGAAGAATAGAAACCTTATTTCCATGAGTTGAGCATAAAAGAAAAGGAGAGAAAAATCTCAGTGAGAGACACTCTGGAGATACAGCTTAACAAAACTGTCTCCAGCAGGGCTTTCCTGGATTCAATCATCCCAGTGGTGTTGCCTCGTGGTGTCTCAGTGCAGAGCTCCAACCCCAACAAAGGCCATGTGTTCCTGCTGTGCACTCACAGTCTACGCATTTAAAACTGAACCAAACACGTGGTTATTAGGGTATAGAAGAGTTCCAAGAGGAGAGGCAATTTTTGTATCGCCACAGTCCGACCCTAATTAGTGTTATAAAATGTGCTGTCTTTGAGGTGGGTGAACAGGCAAAGACATTTGAAAGACAAGGATGGGAGCCAGAAGCCAAGTTGCAAAGTATTAGCATGCTAGTGTGGGAATGATAATAAGAGGGTTCTCCAAAAAGCTGGAAGGACCCACAGGGAGAAGTGGGATACTTGGCTATGGAGGTCTTGGGCATGAGTGTAATATGCTGGCAGTTTATTCCAGTTTTCTCATTTGCAATTTATAAATAGATGAAAAGAGCAACTAAAAACAAAATAAAAGTGTAATTGCCTTTTTCAGTCTTCATTAGCATTCTACTCTTGAACAGATGGGGCTTCACTGGATATTCTTATGTTGAGTTTTGTCCTGGAGAATAATATGTTATTTTAGTAATTTAAGAGACTTACATTTATAGACAAAAAACTGTCATGAACAAAAAACTTAGGAGAAAAACATCTGTTTCATGTCAACTTAAAATTCACCTGAAATTTACCTTGTTTCTGATTTTTCTTGTCATCCTGAAACCAAGGCCATGTTTAAAAAAATATGCACTGTGGCTTACAGACATCTGCTCTGAGACATTCACCCCTGTTAAATTTTGTTACCAGTTTAAAATTCAGCTCTTGTTTCCTAAAGTGGTTGCTGAGATTTACAGACACAGAACATGTCTGCAAACTCTGACCCAGCTTTACCGTCTTCAGGTGCACATGCTGTCACTCTTTATATTTTGCTGTTTAATTATCTGTAGGCAGGAGGGAGACTCAAGGATTGAGCCAGATCAGCAGTAAACTTTAGCTCATTTTTTTCCCCGTTTTTTGTTTCGTCTTCTTGAAGCTACTCTCATTCACATGGCATGATGTGGCTCAGTGAAAAGTTGTTTGTATTGTCATTACAGGTGTAGTTTTAAAATAAATACTTATTCTCAAAAAAGAAAAAAAATATCTGGAAAACCAAAAATTTGTTTGTCAAATTTGGCAAATATTTCCTTTAAGAAAGGGAAGCGGGAACTCTACAATTTTAGATTTAATGTTTCCTTCTGGAGCTAACAAAACATTTAATTTTAACATTTGAGATGTCATTTGAATGTGTGACTTAAGTAATATCAGTAGGTTAATGAAGGTCTAAATCTATACGGAAAATATCTAATTTTGAGTCAAATTAACTGTTTTTGCCATTTTCCTTCTATTGAGAGTATCTAAAATGTTTAACGTTGAACCAAGTTTCTTTTCGAGGCTATTTTTCTTTCAGCTATCAAACCAAAAATCCATCTCTCCGAGAGCAGGTAGATGGGATAACCATAGACTCCTTGCTATAGGGGAAGCAAAGTGAGAAAGAGGCAGAAACAAAAATACACTTTCCTTTCTCATTTCTCTTGTTATGATTTGGGCTTTGTGCTTGCTGCAGCCCCATTTTGTGGAAGTTAAAGCACTTCAGGCCCTGCTGGCTTCTGCGTGTTTTGGTGAGGGGGCACAGGCAGTGCTGCCTGCTCCTGGGAACCTGGCTGCTGGAGGGCGAAAGGTGGGAGAGGGGCAGCTGCCTCCTGAGATGCTGCCAGTACCTGGCTGGAGAAACCAGTCCGTGTTCAGTGCAGGCAGACAGCAGCTGGGCTGCCCACAGGCAGGGGTATAAGCATGATGGCCTCCATCTCTGCTCTTTCTCTTTCTAACTGGATACTTTTCATTCTTTTGTTTTAATTCTTTCCTATCTAACTTGCTGTCACAGTAGGCTGGCAGTTCCTCTCAACTGCCTCTTTTTTACATTCCTCCTGCCGCTTCCTTCTGGTCTTCCTTCGGCATCCTTTCCCTGTGTGACTCATTTCATCATCTTACACTGTCATTTACCTTTTTGAAGCTAGACCAGCATGGTCCTTCACTCCGCTGCTCTCAAATATAAAGTATTTGGTTGTGTTTTTTTTTTTTTAATTTATGAGAATGGGAGAGGGAAGGAAGGTGAATAATCAGAAGAAAAAAAAATAGAAGATGACATCAAACAGGTAGTTAAAGACAGAAGCCAGAAAGTAGCAGGCAGTTCTTCGTCAGGAAAAGATTTGGTGAAATGAAATATCTTGCCAGTGTATACTCAAAAGCCCGAGAACAGATACATGGAGCCAAACCAAAGTTCCACCTAGTCCAGACTGCAGCTCAGGAGCTCCCTGGGGCAGAAGGGGGCTCTAGTCTTTAGTTAATCCTCAGTGGATTTTTCTGTTCTGAACTTGTCCTCTCTCTTTAGATACACACATGCATTTAGCATCCATAGCATCCATCACCTTCTGAAACAAATCAGGATCCTCTTCCCTGCTCCACTCTTGATCTCTGCGCTGTTTAAGAGCCTGTTTCCCAGCCAGTTGAGAGCCTGCAGCTCTTGCCAACTTCAGTGGGAATTTAAAGAGCAATTAGAAAGCTCAGCAATTCAAAAGAAATTCTAATGAAAGAATGACTTGAGAGGTTAATAATTTCCTCTCTGCCATTGTGCACAGTTCTAGGATATTTTAAAAAAAAGGGGGGGTGGGGTGGGGAAGCAGCCCTTTCAAAAGCTTTTTGTAAAGAAACTTTGGGAAAACTTGTATCCTCTCTGCAGTGACTGAAATGAGAAGTGTCTTAGGTACTTGACATGGGAGCTGCCTCTGAATGATGACTATTCTTATATATAAATATATATTAAAAATTATATTGGCATATTTTATAACATACAGGTATATATATAAAAATATCACCAAACTATCACAAGAGGTTAACATAAACAAAACAAACATATGTTCTTTCAACATCTTAGTCTAGAGACCTTAGTGCCCAGCACACACTTCTTATTTCATGCAGACTATTGTGAGGATAAAAAAAGTAGAGCTAAAATTAACCCTCTGGGCTGAGAAGATTTTATATAGGGTAGTTCCACCTCTGCCCTTTCACAGCTGCATTTTTGAGGACCAAATTAGGTAAGTTCTGTTTTGCCTAGGAACACCTATAAAGATGTTCCCCAGAAGGGGAACCTATGATCCTAACATGTACTTGGAGTTGTTTTATTTCCTACAGAGTTTTGAAGTGGTTTTAATTTTACTGCTGATTCTCCCATCTTCTTTTTTTCTTTCTTACTGTACCTTTTTACCATTTGCAGTCTGGGTCGTAGGACCCAGGCACCTGTGATAAGAAATGTGCAAACTGTTCTCTGAATGAGAAAGTAATGCTTATGAATGTGATGCGTTTCACTGCTACATTTTTCTGTATGTTTTTTTTCCTTGGCCATTTTGTTCCTGCAACTTTCTTACTTTGAAATCCCTTTCTTTATCAATCAGCCTGTCTACATGTATCTCTATAGCACACAGTGTAAGAGCTCTCTTAACAGTATCCACTTATTTATCACCCTAATGTTTTGAAGAAGGTGTTGAAACGGAGTTAAATTCAGAGTGAATTTGGCCCAGTATGTTTAAAGTGTGATGTACATTTTATCAGTTATTTGAGCAAGATTTGTATGCTAGCTTCCACTGTGTACCTAATATGCATGTAACTACTGGAAAGAGATCTGTAGCTTTCAGCTGCTGCATGTCTAATTTTCTAGACTCACAGCTGTAGATTGCAGACACTGCCTTATTTGGCACCTACAACAATCAGTAAGAGGATTCTCTCTTTATACAGTACCAAAAGGTTTAGTAATTTTTCTGATGGTTTTTGGAGAAACACATTTCTCTATAAAACTATTTTTTTATGGAGGTTTTTACTATGTGTATTTGACCTGTTAATTGCTATGTGTTGTTTAGTTTACATCTCTCTGAAGGTCAACATCACAGTGAAGACCACCTTGTGAGAAACTTTGTACCAGTGCATGGGTAAAAGCTATCTATGGCTGAAAGACTGTAGCATCTTCTTTTGGTTAGTTTTGCTTAGAGGCATTTGTGATTTATTTCAGTGTTCTGCAGTTCAAAGAGTGTAATGTAATATTTAAATCCTTGTTCTGCTTCAAGCGTGGTTTAAAGTATGTATTTGTATGGAGGCCTTAGGCTCATAACTGGCAAAAAACAACAGGGAATCCAAAATGTTCTTTGGCCATCCAAGGACTGGTCTGTGGGATCTTTGAACTGTCTAGTTCTTGTGGGAGAACACCTTACCCTGGGGGAGCTCAGCACACACTGATCCTGCATCAGGCAAGGAGGGGATTAGGTGCCAGACAAAGGAGCATCTGTCTACCTTTTGAAGCCGGCAATAGTCTCCTATGGTGCCTTCTAGTTCAGTGTTCTCTGGTTGCACACAAAAGTGGATATAGATGCAGGGACTGAAGCTTAACTAATTTCCAAAATTTTTCTTCTTTCTGTACACTCAAAGCATTCCCACTCACAGATCACGTAGGCAAGGGGAGGAGAGCCCTAGGTTCAGCTCAAGAAACTTGAATTCCAGCTGTGGTAACTTGCCCAGTATGTAAGGCAAAGCATTTCTTTGTCCCAGGCTGTACTTTCCCAGTTTTGAAAGTAACTACAGTGATATTAATGTGCACTGTAAAGCACTTGGCACATTTAAACAGTAGGTACCCTAAGCTGCGTGTTGCTAATACTGGGAGCAAAGCTGCCAGGGTAAATGGAGTGAACTGCTATCATTCCAACTGACTACTGAAGCGAAGACTAAAATGTGATTCAGTGGTTTTCACTCCCTTTTTCCTATCTGGTATTTTAATGGCAAATGTCTGGTTTACATTTCTGGAGCCTCTCTTCTGACCTGCATTGTTCTGTATCTGACTCTCCTGTTTCATTTCCCAGTCTGCCAGTACGTAGGCTTTCTTCCTGAGCTACAGCTGTGTGTCTCCTGAGAGGCTTGTGGCCAGCGTAGGTCCCCAAACATCAGTGGCTGTCTTCCTTGTAACATCAGTTTAATGTATTTATTAAGCATCAGTGAGCTCAAGTTTCTCAAGGGTCTGTGTGAGTACCAAGGAGTCTTTGAAGAATTACTATTGTCTCTATTGGCCACAAACATGTTCTCAGTATGAAGCTATAGCAGAGTTGTTTAATTCTCGATGGCAGGTCTTTTCTGCAGGAAATCTGGTATTGGCTGCCAACAAATAAGACAGAATTCCTGGACTGTTCCTACCATATTACAAATCTGGCCTCTTCAGCTATATTCTTGGCATTCTTCCTTACCGTAAAAAGTGTGTGAACATCTTGTCATACTCACTAAAGCAGGACTTGGAGAAACATGCTGGAATATTCATCAAGGGAAACCATGTAACTTGAAAATATGCACATCTTGAATAAATCATTTATTTTTGAAAGAGATGGAATAGAGCTCCCTTTCATCTCTTGTAGTCATTTTATTAATATTGTTATTTTTTTGCCCTTCATAATGAAAGAGGCTGGTTTTTTAGCTTTACATTGTATTCATTTTACCCTGTAGATGAGGGACAATTTTATTCTTCGTTTGAAAAGCAGGATAGGGAACATTCACAATGAGATCATGTTAGTAAGTATGGCTTTATTAAAGATCTATACAAAATAAGAGGGAGGCGAGCTGATCCTTCTCTGTCTACTTTAAATCCAGAAAAGTAACATACATACTGGTATGGTAACCAGAGCTGAGTACTCTACCAAGACTAAGTTTATACTGCTCCTCTTGTTTCTTTACCTAGTTTGTGGCTGTTGAATTTCAAGAATATAGAGATTTCAGAGGAGGGCCTCATAGCCAGGCTAACCCTTTGGTTTAATAAATAAATGAATAAATAAATAGTGTAAATGTTGCCATAATTTTGCATGGGAATGAAATTGACTCCTTTAATGTGTTTTTTTTGAAAAGAGTTTTCCTGCCTTGGTTTTCCTGTTCACCACTCTCTTTGTCTCTTTCACTCTTTGGCTCAGTGAATATTTAATTACCTACCCAAAATGAAACAGTTCCAAGCAGGAGAGACAGGCTCTATAAAGTCTACTGTTAATATTATAGCTTCCTTTTACAAAAATAGATGGAACTTACAATTCTGGTATCAAAATGTGCTTGACCATGACTCACAAAGGTCTCCTATTTCCCTTTTAAATGTCCATTAACTGTTTTTTGTCTCCTGCAAGCTTTCACCAGCTAAAATCTTTTTGCAGAGGAGGGTAGCTTTTACTCCTCTTTCTATATGGAAATGGGCCATTTAATCTGCCCTTGAACTTAATAACATTATGCTGTTAAGTGCCATGTTGCAGATAAAAGTAAGAGACTCTACATGGTAAGGGAAATTGTGTGACTTCATGTTCAGGACGCTGACCCAAACAGAAAGGGATCTGAACCTTCCTTTCCTATGTTCTTCACCAGGCTGTTATTTAAGGGGAAAATTCTAGTTTTGAAGTGCTGGCATTTTCCAGGAGAAGAGAGTTCCATCAGAAGCAGAAATTCCACATTAGTTCAGTTACCAGTTAGCACAGAAGGCCTAACAATGGTATTTTCTGTGTTTAAGAGTGGTTAGGTATTTTCTTCAAGATATATTTGCTTAGTAACCTACCTACATGGGTGGAAGCTTTCCCTTACTGGTGTTTTCCAGTCAACCACTGACCCAAACCTCTTTGGATATGAGTATTCACCTTTTTGCTATAGAAGCTGATGAAACTTCCAGAGAAGTACGTTATTTTTTTTGGATTTTATATTCTCTACTCTCTCCAGGCTCTTTTCCAACTTTTGTTGTGTACAATTGGAATAACTCCAAGTGGAGGACAATAATAAAACTCCTACCATCTAAATGTAGCTGCCTTATTTAAGGGGTCTGTTCCTTATGTTCACCATGTTGCCTCAGCATTTAATAAGCCCAGAGCGTCTTGGTAGGCTCCTGGCCAGTATTGTCTTCTGCAAAAAGCATTACTAACTTAGCACACAGAAGTGTATTAACTTAGGACTTTTTACTTCCTCGCTCAAGAATCCAGCTTGAGCAATTGAGGTTAGTCCATGCAAATATCCCACAATTATGGCCCTTCTGTTGCTCCACAAGACACTCCATGTTCAGCCGCAGAAGGTAAAGAAGAAAATGCACCAGACCCTTGATGGTTTTGGTGACCCTCTACAGATTTCACTTCATTTTATCAGTGTTTTATTTGCTGTGATGGCACCCTAAACAACCAGCCAGCTGCAGATAACAAGTCTAGTATGTCTGCCCTCCATGCTACATTATATATGCCCTAATATTGTCATATAGTAATTAGTAACAGATGTTTGTATCTGGCAGCTGCTCCCTCAGATGGCTGGTGAAAGGGTGGCCATAGCTCTGCCTTCACTCCTTTAGCATGCTCTGGTCCTAAAGTTTCCTCAGGACTAGGCAGTATTGGCAGTGGACAGGTATAATTCACCTGCTCCTTAGAGGAGCTTGTCTCATTCTGTGTTTGTCTTGCTTTCAGGCAGGTGTCAGTGCTGTAACCCTGCTCTGTAAGCTCTTGAATAGCACACTGCATGGCTGCTCTGGGTACCAGTTGTTTGCTGGGACAAGGGATGTGCCAAGATTCCTATAAAACAATGTTAGTCAGAGGCTCCGTATTTTGATAGTAGAGAAGCATGAGCCACTAAGTCTTGACTTTCTCCCTTGTGGTTGGAATTTCTTCTGCCCACTGGTTTATTACTAGCACAGCAGCACAGAGATGGTGACTCGAGAGGAGGACACGACGCAGGCAGAGAAGAAATTGTGAAAAGGAAGATGCTGTTCTCAGTACCAGCATGGTTATGTTTCTTTTTTCAGGTAGCCTGCCAGTTGACTTAAATGAGGAAGACCAGTAAAACTTTTCTCACCTGAAATTTCTTTGTATGGAGAAGTATTTGTCTTTGAGCAGTTGCACAGGATCATTTCTAGCAATGGCATTGCTTTCAATTTGCAAGAAATCTGTGCTGCCCATTGAGGCATGATAATTTGGAAAGTGAGTAACTCGATACCTTTAGAGGAAGGGTAACGTTCTCATCTTCACTGAGTATTCCTGTTGTGGAATACAAATGAAGGTTTACAGCTGGTCATTCAGTAACGCTTATTAGAGTGAGCTTCATTAGCTCTTTTGAATGATTTTGCTAAAGGCCAAGCAGTATTCTTTATGTCTTTGTTACTTTTTGTGCATGCTTATATGCCATCTAAATATAGGAGCCTATAGAGATTCAATTGGTTACAGAAGACACAGCTGTGGAGTTATTATTTACAATCAAATTAGAGAAAAAGAACAATTGAAGTGAACAGAGACCCCACTAATAACTGCTGTGAGCTTTGATTGAAATACTTTTTTTTTTTCTTATATCCAAATGTATCATCAAGAGAGAAACAATTCTGTATGGTGGCTTTATTATTGGAGTGCTAGATTATGTTCTTTTATTATTGCCAAATTTTACTTTTTATCTATGTTGTTGACTGCTTTATATAATGACTGTCTCATATTAATCTATTGCTTTTATTTTTCTTATTTTTTTTCTCTCATAAATTGCTGGATTCCACTGTGGCATTCTAATGAGAAAAGAATCGAAACCCAGCGTCCTCCTTCCTTAATCAAAACCAAACTTGCAGAGCTGGTACCACAGAAATGAAAGGAAACATCCCTTTCCCAAATCAGTGATGTTGTTCCATTATGTCACTGGCTGGCGAAGAGACTCAAAGACTAACGTTGGCAGCCTAAGAAAAAACAAGCTGTAGGTTTACGATTATTTTAAGCCCACCTCCTTACTGTTCAAGCCTGCTCAGCAAAATTCCCCCAGACAGCTCTGTATCGCCATGTTGACTTCAAGCACATTCTGTCATGACAGGATCTTGTGGTGCTCCTGTCCTCTACCGCCCTCCTCTCAGGTTGTACTTAACGCTCTGCTGCAACCTACTGATGCTGTGAGGAACTACACAGGAGGCAATCCACGCTTAGCTTCTCCCTTCCTCAGCCCCACCCAAGCCTAAGGTTTAAAATAATTTAAACACTCCATTTTCAGCACTTATGGCCTCATTGTTTGGTGAGGAATGCTCTCCTATTTTGGAATTTCTATATTTGAAAGTTTCTTATAAAGCAAAACTTAAAATGAGTTGCAGGTTCTGAAAATGGCTGTCAAGTTTGATGAGCACAGCAGGATGAACAGATTGTAAAGTCACTAACATGACGAATTGCTTCCTTCACTGTTACATTCTTTTCAGAGCTTCAGTAAGTTGTCTGAATTTATGCAGAATGATTAATAAAATCAGCTTTTTTAACGGTTAGTAAGCGTTCAGTGTTCAGGAGCAACTGCTCTGTTAAGCTACAGAGGATGACAATATGCATAGAAGGTAGCCGAGTTATTCTCTAGTAAGGTGCCTTAACACCAAGGTGCATGGAAATTCCTGTGTGCCCCCATTAGCAGTTTGTCTTCAAAAAGCTTATGAATTTTAGTAGAAAAGGGGAACCCAATGCTGAGCTGACCAGAGAGACAAGAAGATAACTGTTACAGCCGTACAGCTGAAATGATGGTTGCTTAAGAGTATGACTGGTAAATGTTAAGGTCAGACTAACAATCAGGGTGTCTAGCAAAGGTCTACACAAGACGCCTGTACAAAGATGATAGGTAGATGGGGAAATAGCCACATTCAACTTTAGAAATTATGCTATATGTGCTGATAGGTCCAGGTAATGACAGGAACTACGATTGTAAGGAAAGTGTATAGAAGGATGACTGAATAAGTGCAAAGTGGAATTATGGACTTGGCACTTCGGATCCTCATCCCCAGGTGGTTGTGTGCTTTGGTGTGCTTTGAAATGACACACCAGTCCTGTGTATCTTTCTTTACGGACTGTCTGCACAGGGCGCCTGGCTGGAGCCCCCCTAAATCAAGGCTCTCCTTAGTAGGGAGAGATGCAGTTGGTGAGAGGGCAGGCTCTGGAGAGGTTGTTGTTAGTTGTTCATGGGCTGTGGGTTACAGCACCCCCTGTGACTTACCATTCACCTCCCACTGGTCAGACTTCACTGCCAGTCTAGCAGTGGCTTCCCAGTGAGAGCCCTGTGTGATAGGTTTACTATTAATTGGCGTTTGGCTCAGGCCAACCACTGGCCTCCTCGAGGTACATCATATAACCTTATTCCTTTTCTAAAGACTGCCTTCAAATAACTGAGGCCAGCAGCCTGTAGCTGTCTGAGGGGTTATCCTAAGAAGTTGTCTGTCTGGCATCGTGTTAAGCGTGGAAAGCCCTAAGTTGCAAGGATTAATACATTAATGAAGTGGTTCATGGACTGTGTGCTCCAAGGGGCAGCCTCATGTGACTGTAGCTGCAGAATCGCTGTGGGTCTGGAAGGCAGGTAGGGGTGGCAGGACATGCTTGAAATGACCTGTTCTTCCATGCTCTTGCCACCTGCTTCCATGTCTGAGCCCGACATGTACTGTGTTAGTTTTGGTACTGATAACCAAACCTGACTAAACTGGTTATTTCACTACTAGGACCTCTAAGTGTCTGTTCTGCACAGAATGGTCTAGAGGATGAAAATCTCTTGAAGGGGAATGATCTGGGAGCAGAAGTTCATTAGACTGTGAATGGTTTGGGTAAGGACAGCCAGGAGACAGAGGTATGAAATGTTGTATTAGTTCTGGGGAGTGGGAACCTCTCCATGATATTCTCTAAAGGCAAGATGATGCTTTTATTTAACGCTGGCATTGGAAGATGGATTATCTGAAAACTTGGAGGAAATTGTGTGAGGAGATGAGTTAAGAGCTATTAATCAACACGGACTGCTAAATTGAAACAAATGCAATCCAATATACTTCAGACTGTCCTGGGCACCAGAACACTTACACAGATTGGGATCACAAGAAAATAATTTATGCTGGAGAAGTTTCAACCCAGGAGGAAATTATAAGCATATGTTTTGAGGCAGCTGTAACCTAGAGCATTGTGGAATATGATTCTTGCTAATTAATATTGCAAAAGCAAAGACACCAGCATCTGCAGTGCTACCTTTAGTATATTAGCAAATTACTCTTAGTAATAGGAGTACTCCTAGATAACAGGACTTTGAGCCTGATGCTGGCAAACAAATTATTGGATCAGAGAGAGCATCCTGCTGATTAGACAAAATGGCTGAATAGAAATAGGATAGACAATGTATTATATACACGGAAAATACATTAGAAGAATGTAAAACATATGGAAAGCATTTTTAAGACCGTGAAGGGGGAAAATCGCTGGATCAAACTTGTGGAATCTGAAGAAATGTACTCTGTGAAGCATGGAAGTTTTGAAGCTAAATAGAGACCTTAAAATTCATGTTTTATGCCTTTGTTCTTTTCTTCCTTTCTTCACTTCCTTATAAAATGGTTCTTATGGGATCCCGCGGGTCACAGCCAGGCGCAGAGTGGTGCCAGCCCACAGCTGCAGTGGTGCTGAGTGTCACTCCCTTCCTACTTCTAAGGCTGGTAGGACTTCTCTTTCCCTTGCTGTGGCAGTCCAGCACCCAGCCCAGTTTTCTCAACCAATCTGATCTGTGTATTTTGCTGGCAAAATTGTCTGTTACTTTGATTTCTACCACAGAGCTGAGAGTGGGATAGAATTCAAGTTTGGAAGTTAAAGTCTGTGAAAGAAAAGAATGCCTGCAAATGGTGCATAGAAAGTAAAGATATCCTCTAAATGCAAAGCTTGTGGGTGGGCTATTTGGTAATGGCTTGCACCTTCCTTAAGAATATGCAGCAAATCTGGCACAGAAGATGATGTGTGCATTTTTCTAGGCCGCTGACTCCAGAGAAATATTCTAACATTTGCCATTCTGAAAAAGCAGTTGTGAAACTACAGACCATTGTTTCTTTCCCATCTTTTCTCTTGAAAACAGTGTGCCAGGTAGTTTAAAATCTCTGACTGTTTGGGGGCTATTAAGAGTTAACAAGCGATAGCACCCCTGTGCCTATTAAAATCCAAGCCAGTGGCTCTTTTCTGGAGGGGCCGAGAACCATCAGCTGTGTTTGACCGCAGCAGGAATTTAAAGCTAGCTCCCAAAAAGGGATCTGCCACCCAGCATGCAACCAGGTGGAGTTCAAAGTGCAAAGCTGTGGTCCTGCAAACCCTGCCAAACTGCTGCCTGAGCAACCCAGGCAGCCCTGCTCGGGTGGATAGTGCCCCAAGGGTCTAAGTGTCCCTCAGAGCAGACGTAGTGCATGTGGATAGGAGCGGTCTCAGTTGTAGGGATGTGTTAGTTTTAAGACACAGTTTTTAAGCAAAAGGTATGTAGAGATTTCTTGTCTTAAACTGTCCTCTTTAAACCACTTTGCCTTTGGTATTTTGCATTTGGACTGATTTTGTAGAAAACAGTAGATTGGAACAGAAATCTCTTGAGAGATTTCAAACCCATGATTCCCATTCCTTTGGCTATACTGCAAGCAGCAGGAACTCCTCTGTTTCTCTGTGAAGCCCTACCGCTGTACAAAAATAATTCAGGTCGCTGTGGAAATACAGAAAGAGAACACACACCCAAAAAGAAGAGTGAACATATCCTTGTATTTTGGCATTCTGCAGGAATGCTGAAGTATTCTATGTCAAGTCATACAGCTATGTTTTTAACTGGATTTTTTTATCTGGTCCAAAGTCATTCACTAGACTCTGCAATAAAAATCCGTGCCCAGGCTGGAACCCCAGGCCAAATTTCCTGCCTTCAAGTCTTCCCTTCATACCTGAAAGTACTGTATTTGATATAGACCATTTGGGAAAGTAATTTCCTGCTTGTTTTTTTTTCATATAAATCCATGTTAAGAGGAGATGCCCCACTGAAGAACAAGATGCATTTTTTTTCCCATTGTTAATGTCATTTTCTTATTTAAATACTAATGTTTCTGTTGCGTGTATATGCGTGTAGCATTTGTGTTTATGTGAACGTAGCTTCAGAGCTTTACAGAAAATTTGAAAACATCAGGTAAAAAGCTGAGAAGGTATTTTGTTGTATCCATAGGGTAAGCAATCAGTTTAAATACTATAATAAACAATATGGAGGCTTAAATATAGACTAAAAGCAGTCAATAGTAATTGTGAGTCAGCAAAGACTGGGAGGAAGTGGGGTACCATGAGTAATATGTGGTACCTAGTATAAAACTAGACATGAAATACGCCACGTTCTCACCAGCAAGATGATGTCAAAAGGGCTAATTTACCCAATGATATGCTGAGTTTAATGCAAAATAAAGAATCACAGAATGTTCTAAATTCTAACCAGTCTGACTTTTTCCCTTTGGTATTAAATAGAAGTGATGTAAAATTTTAAAGTGTATGATATTTCTACTTGAAAAGCTTTAACTGAGAAGAGCTCTTAAACTTTTAACTAATCCCAACATATTGTATGTTACTTTACTCTCCAATGTTTGTGTTGCCTCCAGGACAGCTCTTGAATGTTACTGTCCTATATATGCATAAAGGCAATGTGTGTGAGAGTGGGGTATGTTTTTAAGCTCTGACTTACAATCCTTGATCTTCCAAAACTCATGTACAGGAATATCTAAATATTACATTGCTGGAACATACTAGCTAAGTGCTGCAGTATTGTAACACATGTATAAACACTGATCTCTACTGTGCCTCGACAGACTGGATGTAGTTCTCTGGCAGGATAACTGCACAGATATATAAATCATATGGTGGAAAATCTTTGGTAAACAGACCACATTCTCTTGCTGCTGCAGTACAGGATCTCACCCCTGCATTAAGTGTACAAGAGTTCTGTATTTGATATATTTCCACCATAATTCTGAATTCTCCATTGTTAGAATAGAAGTTGGCTCACTCCATGCTTTTGTTGTCCTATTGCCCTCATCTCTCAACATAAGTCTTTTCTTTTTTTATTATTATTACAGAAGTCCTCAACTAGTGTATTAAATCCCACTGTTTTCCAGATGCAGAAATATAGTGCTCTAGGAACCTGAACGCCTGCTGCTTTATCTCTTGAGTAGCTGGGCTGTACTAGACTCCTTTCAGCCCTTCTGTGGTATTACCAGTCTTGGGCAAATCCAGTGCTAGCTACAAACTGTCTGGAAAAAAAGAGTATGCAGAGGTCTCGATCGGAGACATTTCCAATTTTCATTGTAAAATAGACAGACTTCGACCTTAACAAGAACATAATGAACTTGTATTGTTTGTTCCGTGATGCTATTCCTTAAAAGAGTTCCACAGGAATTGTTTTGTCTATTGCTGTATCTTCTTCATTAGCTACTTCGGATAGGTACATCACTGATTAGATGTTTCTGCCCATTTTACTACTTGGAACCTGCGTCTAACCTTCTTCCCCCTCCAGGCCTCTGCTTCCTCTCTGAACCTTTACCCTGCATTATGTGGGGAAGGATATGAATCCAAGTGGCTTTTAGTGTTACTTGAATTTCCTCACTCTGTTTCAAAATGCTGATTTATTGAAGTGTCTACCAAAAGCTGCTGTGTGCCCCCACCAAATGAGGCGAAGGAAGCACAGCGTAAAAATCTCACTGGCTGACAATGGGATTTAGCACCATTTAAAGTTGAAGTATCTGGCTGCTACTTCCCTACAAAATTAAAATTCAGAAGACACTGACTCTGCGAGTCTCCTGCTGCTGTCAGAACTTATACTAGTTGCCCAAGTCATCACATTTCGGCTTCTTGAGATGCCCCAAAGTATCTCATTCTGGACAGTGTTAAGTACCCACGTACAAAAGGAACGCTTAAACCCTTTTAGGATTCACAGTCTGCATCCTTCTAACTTACCTGCAGAGCCCAGTGTGATACTTTCCAAGGCTGCCTGACAGATTGGGGCAGAGCTGTTGTAGAGAACATCCCTCAAAAGGGGAAGTAAATAGGATGCATGCCTTATCCAGCAGCTCAGTGGTTGGGGCACTCATCTGAAATTCTGGAACTCACAGGTTAATTTAGTGTTAAAGTGAGTTCATCTGAATCCCTTTATCCCCGGATTGCACCCTTAATCTCTGGCTGTGGGGTTGAGGTACCCAGCCTGCAGACTGGAGTGTCCACAGGGCTCCAAGACATGACAGCCACTCTGTGGCACCCTTCCACTTTTCCAGAGGATTCTTCAGTCCCTTATTACTATGTGACCTTGTGTCTGTCACTTAAAAGCAGGGGGGTTCTGGAGCTGCACTCGCATGTGGGCAGTAAGGCTGGTCACAGGAGCGGGAGCAAATGACCTTAAGTCTCTATTTTGCTGCTGCAATAGAAAGCTGGAATGCTATTGCCTTTTTGCACAGCAATCAAATAAGGATTGAGACAGAGAGGGTATGAGAAACTAGAGGTACTGGCAATTACTCGGGAGAGGAATATAAATCTGTGGGAGTTTTTGCATCTTGTTTCTTCTCTGTGCTCTGTGTACCCAGATTGCCTAAGTAATAGATGTGTCAAAACATTTGCATTCAGACAGTGAGATTTTCTTCCTTGACAGATCAACTGGCCTTCCAGAGCAGGGTTGTGCTATATCTGATATGAGTCATACTCATAACACATTCCCACATGACATTCTCATAAACAGACTAAAGCAGCATGGTCTAGCTGAAATCATCATTAGCTGAGTACACAACTAGCTGAAAACTGTCCAATGGTTAGGTATCACTTGGTTTGATAAAACAGGAGGGAATTTGAAGAGAGGGATGTCCTCAGCCTAATCGTCATTAATATTTTCACTAGTGATGTAAGAATAGAACAAAGATTATCTGTTAACATCTGTAGATGATGCTGTGCAGGGAAGGTTTGCAAGTATTTTGATGCAGAAGATACCAGTATTCAGAAGTTTAAGAAATGGACTGAAATTCACCCCTTGACATCCAGTCTAGGTCTGAAGCATTGCATTTTGGAGGAATCAGATGCACAAATATGAAACTGGAGAGTAACTCTCCAAGACAAGCAGCAGAAAGATGCAGGGGTGTCTAGCACCTAGATAGGAACACCAATATATTGATGTTAATGTAAATCTTTTAGTGATGAGAAAAATTAGAGTTTAGTTGAGGAAGAAAAGAAGGGAGAGGGTATGTGGAGGGAAGGGACACAATATCAAGCCCTGGAGGTATTCTTGACCCTGCCTCCGAAAAGGAAGGTAAACTAGATGAACTCTTACAGCCCCCGTGACCATACATGTCTTTTCTACATAAAGACTTCCTTATCTAAACTGAGGCAGGTTGAGGATAAAAGAGAGAATGTAAAATGGAATAAATAATGACAAGTGAATTGGGTTTTTAGAATTAATAGATTATTAATATTCTTTCTGGTTTAATCATCTAATTGTAACTTAGCACTATAGGTGGGAAACCATTTACAGGGCAGAGCTTGTAACTCCCACCTGTAACTAATCAGCTGGCAAAAACTCAAGTGTTGCCACCCTAAGTGAAATCTGGGTAGGGATAAAGCTTTAAAGAGGGACTTCACAGGGTGAGCCTACAGAGAAGGGAGAGCCCAGTAATATCCACGCTTTTGTTTATGGCATGTGTTATGCCCGATTTGCATGCATTATTCCACTTCTCTGTAAGTGTAAGGTGATGAGAAATTGGGCCTAGAAGTTTAAAGCTGTTGGGGTCCACATAAAACCAACATTTAAGGACACAGTCAGGGCCTCCCTGCATGTTAAATTGGGAATTCGGGGAACTAGAGTTATTAATGTGCCATTAGTGATAAATAATTATATTCTAGTCATAAAAATAATCTTGATGTTAGCTCCTGATGCTTTTGCTGTTATCCCTCAAAGGAGCTATTAAGCATCACAGATCCATGACATCTTATGGCTGAAAAAGGAGAAAATGTTTTATTCCAAAGAAAAGTTGAAGAAATGGCCTTAAGGAAGACCAAGCAGCTCAGAAAAGAGAGCAGAAATCTAATTGTGATGCGCCCAGAGGCACAGCCAAAGTCCCCTGGGCAGCTTACCATGTAGGCAGATGCTCGTGCTAGAGAATTTTTATTAGAGCTTGGTATCTGGCTACTCAGCCCACTGATCGCGGAGAAATAGTCACAGTCACAGTGTATGCCTGTGTGCATGTGCAGTACCAAATCCCAGGTGGTACACTAGTGCAGCCTGTAATACTTGTGTTTTCTGATATTTTTTAGTGTTCTTTAAGTGTTAGACATTTAAAGTTGCAATTTTTTTCAGCTTTCCAAATGTAGTCATCTTTTAAGAACAATTGTTTATGAAAATGGTACCTTCTTAGCATCTCGGTCTGCTTTTTACACTTCTGTGAATTCCACCTGCTGCTTGCAGTGCCAAAGTGTTTCCAGTTTCCTAATCCCATCAGCTCTCCAGATGTGGGGAGGAGGGAAGCATCTCATTTCTGTTCCCTGATCTCTGATCCACCCATGAGCCATTCCCAGTTGATTTTTGTCCTATAAACTGATGAGACAGTGGGACTGTAATGGAACCTCGTTTGGACCTGGATGCTACAGTGATTTGACCTGCTGGGAACATCTGTTGTAGTTGATAATAACTGTTGCAGTAAGTAAATTTGAAAAAAAGAACACGAGTGCCCTATTGTCACAGGTGCTGCGAGCAAAAGCTGGACCAAAACCATTCTGGATGACTGTTCTCACTGTAGGAGATAACAGCAAAGGCCATCTTTTAAACTTATTTGGTTTCTGCACTTGGGGAAATAAAGGGCTCTATGTTCCACTGCATAGATGGTAAAGTAAAAAGTAGCATATAGATAAAGGGAGGTGGTAAATATTGTAAAAAATCTTCTCTTAAATGGTATGCCTGCATCTTTCCCCTCTTTCCACGTTAATGTAACTTCTATGGACGTTGAATGAGAATACGTGTATATTTCAGGACAGAGTTTGTCCCTCAGATTAAAAATGTGCTTCAGTGGTAAGTAAATTGGAATCTTTTGGCTTATGCAGGGAAGAATGCCAAAGCCCAGTGAAATTAGTGGATTTAGTCCCATTAACTTTAATGAGATTTGATCAGTCTCAATAATGTGAGGTATTGTTACTATCGACTAAAATCAAGAATCTGATAACAGCTTCAGAGTACAGTTGTGAGACAGTTTTCTAACACTCTTCTCTAGTTACGTTAAGTATATAGAGTTACCCTAAGCGGAGTACTTCGTACTCCATCATGTTGAATGTTTTTATTTATGAGTACACAGTAAGGAGAGAGATGTTGGCACCTGCTGCTGTTGCAGTCAGTGGGACAGAATTATTTTGCGTTGACTGATGCTGGCAAAAGTTCATATTCAGCTTTTCAGTTGGTCTCCTTGGGTGGTTGCCTCCATAAGAAGTTATGCAGCTAGCATGCCCATCTGTGCTTTCGCTTTATAACAAATCAATTCCTAATATTATTAGTATATTTTTACTCTGTTACTGTATTAGTATTTCCGTTTATAGATGTTATCACATACCCCCAAAGATTCAGGAAGTCCATCAGAAAGAAGACATTTAATTCTCCAGTGTGTAATACGCTCACGCTGCCTGCTGCTGTCATTTACATCATACAATCTGAGCAAATTCACCCTGTTGCTGGATAGGTGAAAGGGATTTTTGTTTAAAATACAATCAGGCATTTTTATTTATTATGTATCTAAATTTAAATTAAAAGCAAGCCCATTGCCGTTGTAGTGTTGCTGTTTGTAAATAGCAAGTGCTAGCTCAAAGGCATATAAACTTTAAATATTTATGATGTAGCAAATCAGACACAGAGGCGGTTTCTAAACTCACAGTAATTAGATTAAACTCCAGATTTTCACTTACATAAAATGGTTATAATCAGCAGCTAGACAGAGTTTATACATCAATGAGAACCTTTTCCTCTCTTTCTCCTGCCAATGCATCCTTGAGAGTTGTTGAGATATTTTTTTTTTCATTTTTGACCTGTTTGTGACTGGATATGAGGCAGACGAGGAAAATAATTTGATTATTTCCCTTTTTATTCCACAATTTCCCCTGTAAGGAAAAAAAAAGTGGCAACCTTTGGCAAAATAAACCTCTAGGAAATAAATTTCAGAATGCCTGTTTACATTTTTTTTCTGACATATTTATGGTGTAGCACTTTGTTCAATTGGTCTGTCTCGGAAGTGGGGTGGGCCCAAGAGGCTTCTAGCTTGGAAAATGCAGGTCTGTGGATGTTTTACAGAGTACCAGATTAAATCAATTTGCTCTTCAAAACTATTCTGAGGGTTTTCTACAAATAAGTCATCTCTGGCAATGGTGTTTTTGCAGTGTCCGGATGAGATTCCAGAGGAACTGTAGGAGACACTTTAAATCTTTCTGCAGTTTGGTGGCAAAATGAGTGGGAAGACTTGGTCTCACAGCCCGGGCTTGTGCGTGTAGTGAAACTAAAAGTGACTTCAAACACTTCTGTGAGAAGGAGGAGATAGAGAACAAAACTGACCCCAAAACCACATGATAAGTCCATGTTTCCACCCTGAGGAGCAGGCTTTAAGAGCCTTTGTGTGTGTTTGTGGTAGGGACTAGACTGTGCATTGAAGGCAGAGATGCCTGCGGTGGGACAGCCCAACAGTCAGGAGGGCTTGGGCTGGTGCAGTGGGTCCTAGTCAATTTTCTAGTATGGTGGTAGAGCAGCAGTTCTACCTCAGAGGAAAGGCTTCTTTCCTCTTTTGAGGATATGTCCTCAAAAAGAACATTTGAGGATAATTCCTCCACCTGTGCAGGCAGAATTTAGAACTGGGAGACAGTGGGAGGAATGCAAAGATAAGGGGAGAGACCAGTCACCACAGTTATGGATGCGCAAGTTGCTGGGATGCATCCCCTGTTCAACCTGCTCCACAAGTGGAGTGCTCTGACTGCAAACTCCAACAGGCAGATTTGCATCCATTCTTCCTTTTTTTTTTTGGTTAAATGGATCAAAAAAGCAAAAAAAAAATTCTTTCCTCCCCAAAAGACAGTACTGAATCATGTCTCAGATTTATCCTTATCCCTCATGTTCTGTCATGCAGAATTCGCAGTCTCCAGGGCAGCTGTTTCCCACCACTGCTCCTGGCCCTGGCAGCAGCTCATTGCTATAGGCACCTTTCTGCACCCCAACCAACCTCCACATGAAGTGGACAATGGTAGACTCAGGCTTTGCTTCCTACTGCTTTGAACTGGACCTGTTCTCTATTGAAACCTGCTTCCTTTTATAATGTAGCTGAAATATATACTGGCTTTTCTGACTTACTTGTATTGTCTGGTTTATTCTTTGATTATGGTTGTTGTCTCTCTTTTCAAAGGAGTTGACTGCTTTTGTGCATATGCAATGCCCAAGGGCCTTGGCAGAGGTAAAGAGAGGTTGTCTGGTTTTGCTGTTTATTTTTATAACATAGACCTTACAGTATATGTGCTCTGTGTTTTCATGAGGAAAAGAGATTTGTGCAATATCTGCTTGTAAAAAGGAAAATACAGCAAAGCATCAAGCTTTTACCCAAGAGGATTACCCATTCAGTTATGGCTGCGTTGAGCACTCACCTCAGTTCATTTCAATTGGAAATTTGTATTGGTGAGGTAGCAGGCTAAACAGATTTAAAAAGGAGATATAGAGGTCATGAGACGCATCCTACTAATCATTTCAGGTGGTAGGAAGATCAGGCAGACTGAGTGTTAAGAAAAAGACATCTCCTGGAATGCAGTCCTCAATGCCAAGTACACTTTGTATAGAGTACCATGGAAAAATAGCATTTAAAAATGGAAAGGTCGGGATCTTGACCTAGTCGACTTCCACAAATGGTAAAACATGCTTACTGTGGAAGAAGAATGTGTATGGGACATCAAAGTGAAAATTAATAGTGTGAAGACAATTAATCTTGCCTTTAGTATCATCTATAAATTGTGAAAAATGTGCAGGTGGAGCTCTTACTGGAAGTTTCAAGTTGCTCTAAATATTCTTAAATGAAGACTGTGACCACATGGAATTACCTTAAGCTTCTGTTACTTTATATTTAACTTTTCTGACTGTTTTTCAAACTAGAGAGCTAGCTATGATGACGCATGCTTGTCAAGTGCTATGTGGAACAGGTAGAATGTCTACTTTAAAGGGTGAAGCCTGCTTGACCTATAGTTTTATTTGTGTGATTATGTGCAATTTCACTGATGCAAAAGACGACGTGGATACACGCTTGTCATGACAGCTGACCTCACTCTATTAACAAATGGCTTGGTGTTGCAATTAAATCATGAATGAACCAATGAATCATGAATGAATCATGAATCATACCAAATGGAGTCTCTCAGCAATGTATATTTAATGTAATTGATAATGGAGAAATATTTTGAAATTGATAACACATCAGTCATCCAGTGATTAAGATAAACTTGAAATTGATTTGTCATGATTTTCCTTGCAGCTTCCAGGTTAGAATTTTATGAGTATCTAAAATGGACGTAATGACTTGGCAGAGATGGGAGAGGCCATGCTGCCACGCCTGAGAATTTCTAATAGCTTTGCAGAGTGAAATGTATAAACACCAAACTTTTTATTTTCTGCATACTTAAGCAAGGCACTCTGTATTTGAAGATGCCTGTAGTCCTTTGGGTGCCAGACCGCTTACAGGATGAGGTGAGTATCTTGTGAGTCAGAGAGTAATGCTTCTGCTCCATAAAGGTGCATAAATACATGTGTGAATCTTCTCCTAAGGGGCTAATACAGCTCTTACAAATTCCAGGGTTTGCTTTTGTGCAGCTGAAATGGAAAGTACTTTTTTTTTTTTTTGTTCTAGCTAGGTATTTATAATCCTGTTCTTAATGTAGTGTCTAAATGACTCATAAAAAATACTGATCTTCCACCTCCACCATATTGAAGGTGAAAGTATTGAAACCTTTTTACTGGGGAGAGTGACCAATAGGAATTGTACAGCTGGTCAGAAAATGGAATACCGTATTTAGATGAAAATTTTTAGTGAAACTCCAGTTATGAATGAGACTGATAAACAGTTTAAAAGAATTAACATTAAATTAGTGTTAATTCCTTTTGTTCTTAAAAAATATTTACTTACAGCCATATCTAGACTTGTTACTCATTTTGACCTCGTGAACTAAACATTTGAACACATTGGTGAGGTAGCAAAGTGCTATTTTTCCCATCTTTCAGAGGGAAGTCAGAGTAAGATAAATTTTGCAGAATAGGAACCAACCCAGGTGTCCAGACTCTTGCCTTAACTACTAGGTAGTGCCCCCTTTACACTTAACATTATACAAGTTAAAGGCCATACAAATTCTGCCGCATAAAATCTGTCAGTGAATATTAAATCTTCAATAGATGCAGCTCCAATGTAATAGCTTCTATAGGGGGAAGTCGGGGGCCATACAGCTGAATGTGTCCTCTGTCATTAAATAACTGCAAGGTAACCTCTCATTTTACTTCTCTAGCACAAAATATAGTTGTGAATAAAAGTAATCTTCCCATAGTTTTTTTGCTTTCCTTGTTCGACCCCTATAGTAATATACTTTCTCTTTTAAAATAGCAGTTCCACTCGTCCCATGAGGCACTTGGAGATAGACTTCGGTCATTTGTCACCCTGCATTGGTAGCTTCAAGTAGCAGGTGACTTTGCTTGCTGTACTATTGCAAAAATATATGATCCTCAATGGAGTAAGAATAATTTCTTTTCTTTCCCAGGGAGGTGCTTACTCTCGACTCAATGGAGGGAGAAAGATTTTTTTTTTTTTTTTTTTTTCCTCCTGACTTCAATGCACAATTTATGCCTCATTCTATTTGCAGGGCAAACCCAAGTTATCCAAAAGCAACTGGTTTGGATGAATAAATATTTCTTGTAGTATACAATCTGGGGGGTGGGGTGGTGGAGGAGGATATATCTAGGGTTCAAAAGTATGGATGAGGTCAGATCAACCTGACATTTTTCTGGCCACTTATCTGATTGCGTGCTCTGGACTGAGATACTGTTAAATATGTCTATGTCTTTGTTCTCATTGACTCTGTACTTCAATACTATGGTGTCCTTTCAATATTTTTTTTCCTGCAGTGTTCTTTTCTCTCCAACTTCTTATATTTAACACTCTAAAAGGACAAGAATTTTGACCCAGCAATGTAACTAAATATGAGGTCAGATCTGGTATTCTATAATTAAGGAAAAATATTCTGACCTCGACGAGCTTGTAAAACAAGTACAAAGCCTGTCTTCTACAAGCAGTGTGATTTTTAGTAGTAAGTCTTTCTGAAAAGGATACATGTTTGCCTAGTGCTTGAGGTTTACACTTAATTATCTACTTGGTCCTGATTCATTAAATACATGCATATGTTAATTGGTTAATATTAATAGTTCCACTCAGAACAGACAGTTGTAGCTCTTCAATGATCAACCTACATCCCTACAAATCTAGTAGAAATAGTTAAATTTCTATAGAAACCACGCATAGAGTAGGCCATAGCAGGATTCTTGAATTATTTGGAGCCACGGTGTGACTTCTTAAATACACAGGAACTCTGAGACAAACCAAAATAATTAATTTTGCATTATAATTATTTGGTAAACAACCGTATGCTTGTGAAATCCTGGATACTTGTGCTTTGCACTATGCATGACAATTTTAGAGGCAGCAGAGCCAGCTCATCTTTGACAAAGCTCCTTGCCCAGACGATCGCTGAATGTTTACTTAAGAGGGTGATAATGAAAAATGTGTTATATTTAATCCAACTGCCTTTTTTTTTTGCTCATTATTTCAGTATCTGTGGATATTTCTTGCTTTTCTGCAGACTTGAAAATGTTTGTGGTGCAGAAACAGCTGGCTCTTTGACTTCTTGATGTCTACTAATAGATTTAAGCAGCCAACTGCTCACTGACAAGTGTCTGCATATTCACTCACCCCCGGCTTGCTCGTGTGTGGCTGTGAAGAGAGAAGTTAGGCGGAACACAGGCTGTTACTGCCTGACCACAGAGCTGACCACATCTGAGCAGAAGCAACAGTACTGTGCCCAAAGCCAGGAGTGGCTGCAGGATCCTGACCTGGATTACGGTGATTATTTTCTTAAAATCATTTTGCAGAATGTACATGCACGTGCTGAATGGAAGAAATTATTAATTTTCATTATTCTTTCTCACAGATGCAATGTGTGTTTTCTTTGCTGTCTGCAAGAAACTGCAGTCAAATTTATCATGTTACATCTTTGTTGAGGCAGAATGCTTCCTCAGAGTCACGGCGGGTACTTAATCTGTTTTTTTTTTCTTTCTTTGCAACATCAGGGTGTGGTTTGCTATAATGAACCTTATCTATATTGTTTGCAAAATGAGTAGAGTCTCCTTTTTCCGTCTCTCAGTAACTTTTTGTGTCAAATTTCTCGAGAGCAAGAAAATTTTTCCAATCCAGTAGTACTGTCTTACTGATCTTTAGCTTCTGACAAGTATTATCTCCAAGATATTACAAGATAATGCCTGTTGAATGATAGAAATATCTAGACTAGTATCTTTAATTGTTTTAAACCAATTCTGAGGAACTTAACACACTTCAGGTAATTCATCTTACTGGGAAATGTTTCCTTTGCAGAGGAATACTTGAAACCTGGGCTATGATGTCCTGATAGCATTGCTGCCTTTGGTATCTTTAGTAAGTTTGGAGGAGAGAACTGGGAGCTATACAGAGGCTGCAGCGAATTCATGGCACGCTGGTACCACAGACACTAACAGCCAACTACCTCAAAACAGACCTGCTTCTCGGTGAGGATGTCAGGCAGGAGTTTTTGCAACATTTAATTCCCTAATGCAACAGCCTGACTAAATGTTAGCTGACCCTGTTGGGTTTTGTGCCTCGGTGCCTTTGCAGCTTCAAATGTTGCCCTTACACCTGTGCAGCATCATTGCCCTGTCAGGGATTTCAATTTTGTTTTGCAGGGAATGCCATGCGCTCTAATGTGTGATCACTCACGGTTACCTCCTTTCCCGGGCCTGCCAGTGTAACTGAATTGTGGAAATTCTGCGTCACAGAGGGGAATTCAGTAGTATTGTGTGAAGAAATTTGGACATGGCTCACAGCAGTCCTACGTTCTCCCTGCTATAGCTTGGTGTCAAGACATAAAGCCATGTTCCTACTAACAGAAGATACAATCATTCTTCTAGGAGGGGAGAGCTGTGGCTATTGTGTAACTTTTGTGGGCTTAACTGGCTAGACTTTATCTTGTATCGACAAAGTTTTCCGTAGTGAAGAAAGAGGGATGCCACGCCAACTGGCAGAAGGGCTGGAGAAGGCATCCAGCCTCGCTCAGTGCAGGGACCGCACCAGCCCTTGGTGCTTGGCGAATGCGTCCCACCAGCTCCGAGGATGGTGGGGCTGACCAGAGAGCCGATTTCTCACGCAACCTGCCGGACGGGCTCCGGCTTCCTCCGGTGACCGAGCTGCTGAACGCCAAGAGCCGCTCTTCCCCGGTGGGACCCGGTCCGGCAGCCTTCCCGCCCGAGCATCCCCCGCTGACCGCATGCCCGCAAAGAGGGGCGGCCGGCCCGCGGCTCCCCCCTGCGCCCCGTTCCCCCAGCCCCGGCGGGGGCCCCCGTCGCCCCCTCGCCGCGCAGCCTCCCCGGAGCCGCCGGGGCGGGGGGAGCGGGGTCGTCCCCGCGGCGCCGTGGCTCGGCCGGGGCGCACATGGCCGGCGAGGACGGCGGGGGCGCGACGCTCCCCCGAGGCAGAGCTGCCAAGTGCCCGGCGGCGGGCGGCCCCCGCCCCGCACACCTCCCCCGCGCGGGGGGAGCGGGAGGGAAACCCCCAGTTCCGCTTCCTGACGGCGGCTCGGCCCGGGCGGGGAGCGGCGGCCGGAGCGCGGGGCTGCCGGCGCCCATGGCCGGCGAACGGACGCGGCGCTTCACCCGGAGCCTGCTGCGGCCGGGGCAGGCGGCGGAGCTGCGGCACAGCGCGGCCACGGCCGCCGCCGCCGCCAGCGGGCGGCTCCAGCTGCGGGTGAGTGCGGCGGGGGCAGCGGGGAGGAGCGGGCACCGGCCCAGGTGCGAAGCGCGGTCGGGAGCCGGGGGCGCGGCGGGGAGAGGAGCGGAGCGGGGGGCGCCGCGCTGGGTCCCCTGTCCCGCACCGCTCCTCTCGGCGGGTGCTGGCCGGTACCGCCGCGCCTCCCCGTCTCATCGCTGCGGGCGGCTGCCGCTGTCCCTCTCTCCGCTGGCTGCCTGCTTCTCCTGAGCGTCGCCGGTTTTCTGTCCCTTTCGAGCGAGCTTTGGGCGGGCGGAGGGAGCGCAACGCGAAGACCTCGCTGCCGGTACCGGTAGGAGCCCGCTGCGCTCCGGGGGACGGGACCGGGCGCCCCGGGTCTCCGAGTTCTCCTCAGTCACGTGGTTTTTAGGTACTTCACAGCCCAGATGCTGGTACACGACCATAACTACTGCGACGTGTGCGTGCTCTTGGTGATTTCCACTGGAAACCCCATGGAAGGGGGCCTAAAATGCCTCAGAAACACAGACCCCGGGATTCGTAGTAACATTCGCTTCTGAAATATATTGGCGGAGGCTTCAGTCCCCATCTTTCCATCAGTGGAGGAACAGCATAAAAGGGCTGCAAACTCTTACTGCGCTACTTTAACAGTATTTTCTCTTCTCTTTACATGTAAAAACTTAGACAGCAAGTTGTTAGTGAACAGAGAAACATCCATTAGCTTTTTCGAATCACTAGCTATTTATGAGTCACTTATTTGCCATTTTTATATTAAGATCCCTTTGGACTTAAAGCTATGTGTTATGAGAGATTAATGACTCCTTCTTAGATGATTAAACACATCATTACTGCGAATCACGAAATTCAGATAAATATTTTCCTTTTCTAGTTTTTCAGGCAACACAGTTCATGAAATAGATTAAGAAGCTGAAAAAGGGAAAGTTGTAAGTGAAATGTTGTCACTCATCAAAGTTTACTCCACGCCACTGCCTCAGCGCAGCGCACGCTGTCTCTGCATAAAACGGGAAAGAATTCTGCAACTCTCTTCCCATAAAGTTAGTGGCCCTTTCTGTCTTCTGAGGGGCCTTGCCCATTACCAGTGGAGAGCAGCGCTGAAACTGCAGCAGCCAGTTCATGCTTCCTAGCTATCTGTACAGCAAATGGGAGTTGCTTTCTTTACCTCACTAGACTTGCGGTGCTGTTGCAGTCAGCTTTGAAGGTCTTCATAAAGCATTTCCAAGCTTCTGACGTGTGAAAGCTTGGTAGAAGCCTACTTTTCTCTCCTGACTTCCCACGAAGGTTGTACGTGCTGTCAGCCCTGGTCAAATCCTCAAGTGTCTCTACAACTACTGCTGGCAGATATGCAATGTCCTGCCCTCTGGGCACGCAGAGATCAGAATTTGGCCCGTTGTCAAACAGGACGTGATGAAGTTTTGGTGGAAATGTTCTAGGAACTGTCTCGGTTTGGGCTCTGCCCAGACACCGTGCTGAGTAGTTGTCCCCTAAGAGAGTATATTTTAAGTCCATATACCAGCTGAACTATTGTATTCTCTAATTGCATCTTAAAGTATTATAAATGAAATTCTACTAGAAGTATATTTTTCTCTGCTGTAAGAATGCAAAGAAACCCCAGAGAATGAGACTGATGTAGCAAATCTGAATTTGATGGTCTAGTTTCCTTGAGAAGAGTGGTTTTATTAAGGTGTTGCTAACAGATCTTATATTGCTAACTTAAGAATATAGTATTTTAGTTACTGCTCGTGCATTTGTGTTACGTTTTACTCAATCTGTCTTTAAAACATTGAGACTGCAGTTGTGGGGCAGCAAAAATTGTCTGCCACTTCTGTGAGTCTGACTTCCTGTTGACTGATGAAACACACTGGTGCTGGATTTCATCAGGGCTTTTGATTTGATATCTGAGGCAAATGCAGTCAGATCTGCATAGATGATCTTTTAAAGATACTGAAGTTAAGATTTGAAGACGCCAGGCCAAATTCTGGTTTCAGTTATACTGCTCAGTGGGAGCTCTTAGGGACTTCCAGATGTTACGTTTTATTCACCAGCAGGCACAATGGTTCTGAAGTCTGGGTTGCTTGCTGTGTTGAGTATCTACAGCTCTGAGAAACTTAATGAAGTTACCATCTTTTGACCACACTTTTTTGGGTTGCAAGAAATGTTGCTTTTGAAAGGCAAATTTTTATAAAGTGCCTTATGCTGAGGACTCATGCCGGGGTACAAAGCTTTTGTCTTAGTGTTAAACCTTTTCTAGCTACAATATCTAAAAAGGAGCAGAATTAACCATTGTATCTTGGCTAACAGACAGAAGATGCCTTGGCAGCCGTGCCCGAGGTTGCTGGCTGTCCATAGCCAGGTTTGGGGCTGCCGTGTGGAGCTGTGATGGTCTACGCTGGGCAGCAATCGGTGCCTCTGGGTCCGTAATGCAGAATGCTGGGGCCAGCAGGTCTGTTGAGGTGTGTTTCCTGGTGAAGCTCCTCTGCCCCACATGCCTGGCATACGGGGAGCACTGGGATGGCACAGCCATGTAGTAAGGCTATTTGCTTTGCTATTGTAGAAATCCCCCCCAGAACCTGAAATTTTTTGCTGAACTTGTACTGGCTTTGCTGTACCAGGAGTGAATATTCTTGCAGAAGAGAAAAATCCGGTGTGTTCAGTGAGGTGCATTGCTTCTCGTCACACCTTGCTGTGATGTGCCAGCACCTTGTCTTACAGTTATACAAAATTTCAGTGGAGAGTCCTGAAAGTTGGCACAGCTGCAAATACCTGGCTGCTACAAAGTAGGGAAAGTGTGAAGGTGTAGAGAAGCGTAAAGAATTAAGCCTCCTGGTACTGCTTTGGTCTGTCTCCTGTATTGAATTGCAGCTGGGCCTCTATCAGCAGGATTTGTAATGGCACCTGCAGTAGGGGTCATTCGTGTCTTAGCAATTTGGTAAGAGCCTAGGGATCAAATGCCTATTTGACATTAGCTGTCTTAGAGAAAGGCGGAGTGTTGGGTCTTTTAGCTCTTTACTGTCTTCAAATATATTGCTTTTTCTTTTGTGTACTTTATCTTCCCTTTTCCCTTACATTTATTCGTTTAATATGAGGAAAACAGTTGCTAGTATTCAGCACAAAGATCTGTTTGTAGAAAGAAACAAGTGTCAGTGTCATGAGAGGAAGGGGGGTGGCAGAAATAGGGATGTTTATCATTTGGTGTTGTGTTGTGTAAGAGCAGAACTTCTGTAGTGCCTCAAAAGATAGAAAGTGGTAACAGATTGAGGGTGGAATATATGTGTATATCTTGTTGGTAAGGGGTAGTAGCTACTGTGTTTTGGCACAAGTTAACACATTCTACCTTAATTACCCAGCTCTTCAGCAGGTGTGGCAGTACTTCAGGTTGTTTCCATAAGTGCCTAGTTAAGCTTTCATGTAGACAAGGCAATTTACCAAACTAGTCAGTGAAATAGATCAGCATCTTTCCAGGAGGTAAATAATTTATTGTATTTTGAAACTTTGTTGTGAAATTCTTTGTCTCTTCTAATAGAAAAGGCTTGTTTGTGTGAATGCTGGCTGCCACTGCCCAAGAAAGCCAAATAGCTGTGCACAAGAAAGGGAAATTAATATGCCTCTTGCTTCATTTGTGTCTGTAGCTGCAGCAATATTTCACTGGAAGTTCTTAAAATAGGGTCGGGCCAGTTGGTGCTCCTAGAAATCAGCTTTCTAGCTGCTTTGTTAATATTAAACTTCATGTTAGGTTATTATTTCCAGTTCTCAATTAATTTGGCTAAGTACTGCTGGCTGCAGTAATTATCCTTTACGTAAAGTATTGTGACACTGTCTTTCTAAAAGAGCTGCGGGGGGTCTTGCTCCTCGTCTCTCCTCTGTACTTAAACAATTTAATAGCAGCCTGGAATTGGGTTGTTGCTCCACGTGTCTTTTTTTTGGCAGAGGTTTCTTTCCATCACACTGCAGCCAAGTGCAGAGAGTTGTGGTGTCCAAGGACCTCGAACTGGCTGTCTCTTTTGAGTGGAAGGCTGGATTACATGGCTTTCTCTTTCCCCAAAAATGGGTTTCTCTCCTTGTTATTTTACCTGGGACCGCTGTAATTCCTCCCTGAAAGAAAAGATTCCATTTGTTACCAATGTACATTTCATGTGGTATGTTCTTTACAAATAATAGTCTCTTTTTATATTGTAGTTGTATATTTCTAGTTTTGGGTACGTAATAAACTGTGGGTTCTTGGGTGTTGGTTTTTTTTTTGTGACTCCAGTGGCGTGTTGTAGTCTCTCAAGAAGAGTAATGTATATTGTTTACAGCCTCACAGAGAGCACCTGCTCACTGCTTTGGTACTCTGGATAATAATAATAGAGCTTGGGCTGTGCTTATACTGTAGGATCATGTTGTATGGCCTTTTCTTGTTACATGGTTGTGCTTCAGTTGGGCTTCAGTGTTGAGAATCAGGCCAGTGAATGAAATGACGCTGAAAACTTCATCTCTTGAGAAGGTACAGTGTTAACTGAGCTATTCCAAAGACAGAAATTGGACTGCGAAAGGCCCCGTTCTTCTGAGGGTATTCTGATGTCCAGGGCATGTTTGGTTTGTCTGGGGCAAACCAAAGTAAGGCATTTATACGGTGAATAGACCCTGGAGCTGTATACAAAATAGACTCTGTGTACATGTACATGCATGTTCACAGTTTTCACAGGCCAGCCACTAGATTTTTATGTATGTCCTTGCAGAGTTCTTGATGCATTGGGTCTTTCTTATTTTTGCGTTTTCTTTGGTTAAGGCTGAGGTGATAGCCTGGTGAGGTAATCTTAAAAGCATGTGCATAGGTTGAAAGCCTCATGCCGTTTTGGTCGTTGAGGGAGAGAGAGAGTTAATTTGTGGCACAGGCATAAGGAAGTATTATCTGCAGTCTAGAGCTGGTGAAGGTTCTGCTTTTGGGAGCCTTTGCGTTTGAGATAAGTTATGGTTTGCTCAGGGCAGACAACTTGTCAGGCATATTTAGCACGTTGGCAACCTTCTGTGAATGCAGTGCAATACTGAGGTATGAAACAACTAGTTCATATTCGTATTTTACCTGTGAACCTTGTTCATGAATCTGTATTCCAAAGTTTATCTTTAATTAATATTCTGTGCAACATCCCTTGCCTGTTCAAAGACAAGATGCGAGTTATTTGCAAGTAGTTTCCTTTCTTAGTATTTTTGTTTTGTTTTGAAGTGTCTGACAAGTAATTTTGTAGCTGTTCTTCAGCTGGGGTATCTGTCCCAAGGCCTTGCAGCGGTGTGGCCCTGGGAAAGATGTGATGGTTTTCAGCTGGCTGCTGGAGCCCAGATGTAAGGGCAAGCCAAGCAAAGGGCACAGCAGGAATGCGCTGCTTGCACATTCTCCAGCTGCTGGGCTCCCTCCTCTGCAGGCGGACAAAAGGGCCAAAGTCTTCTCCTGAGAAATTCTAGGAACTTCATCTGAGACTAGCACCGGGGATTGAATTGATGCAGAAATGAGGAAAAGTAGATAAGGGAAGAGAGCCTTGGGAAGGGTGGAGACAGAGAAGAGAATAGTTTAGAAAGAAGTCAAAAACACTGGAGAAAATGGGGGAAAAAAGAAAAGACTTTGTGGGAAAAGAGAGGCTGAAGAAGACGATAAAACGAAGGAAAGAAACGAAGAGAGCGGCAAGAAAGATTCATCAGGTTGGTGAATAACTCCTGCAAATAAGCCATTCATGTGGAACCCTAGGCAGTTGTTCAGTAGGTAGGGAGACCTAGGGACTGGGATATAAATGTGGAGTTTTTTACTGTTGTTTTGAATCTGTCACTTGACTAACGCTTTGTTTTAAATTCATGGGAAGTGAGTCAGCTTGAGTAACTCAAAATGCTCTCCGTTTATAGAAGCTGCATTAACTTTTTTTTCCCGTGCTTACAAGGTTGAATAAGGGGTCTGGGGAGGGAGAGAATGAATAGCAGTAGAAAAGGGAAGGGGAATCTGCAAAATTTTCTTGTGTTGGCTTTGGAAAATTAAGCCTCGTGTTGGCTTTGGAGGATGGTTGCTCAGAGAGAAGGTTTAATATTGTTGTGGTTTGAAAGAGGCAGTTCTGCAGCACGTGTGTCACTACCAGAAGTCAAAACATGTTTGTAACTTTTCTAGCACAAGGTCAAAAGGCTATGAAATAGTGACACAGATGTGATTATTACACAAATAACAAAGACTTACTTACAGTGTGTGTAATGTTTCCAGTTTAGGATTGCCTGCATTTCACAGAATTTAATAATTTTCTGAAGCTAGATTATATGTGCTGTCTGTTATATGCCAACTGTGTATTCTTGGATTAGCAAATGCCAATTTTATCTTTGTTTTTGTTAATAAGAAGAACGAAACACTAGGAGCTAACTGCCCAAGATCATGCAATAAATCTATAGTAAGAGCCTTAGAATGATTGTCTCTGAGCTCATCCCCGCCATGGGCTGTCCTGCCCCGTACGACAGAGTAGTTTGCCTGGCTGTTAAGGCTGTTTGATAGTCTGCCCCGCTATTCCCATTGCTGACATGGGCAGAGTTTTCCCTCTCCTGTAAATTGTAAGAAAATGGAGAGCTGCCTGCCCTTTGTGTACTTACTTAGTGTAAATGACTTCTGCTCACGTTGTCCCTTTCTGGGCAGGCACAAACAGGCTCTAAATAGCAGTATAATAAGAGGGCACCAAGCTGCATTAGTGCTAAATGGTAATGTGTGTCAGTGAAGCCTTCCAGAGCTGTTCTCTTACAGGAGAAACTCAGGAGGTTTTTTCTTTTTAATTCCCACTGCTCCCCTCTCCTTTGCTTTTTATATTGGGCTCACAATGCAGCAGTTTTTGTGTGTTTTTTTTTTTCCCTTTCTCCCTCCATGTTGATGATACATAATTGCAACCTAACCACATTGCTTAGATATATTTTTAGTAGATTACTTGTCATCTCTGGTACCATTTTTTTTTTCTCCTCATGATACACACAGGCAAGGGGTTGATGTTGCTTTTTGTTGTTAAATTTTACACAGTGCTTTATAAGTAGAGGGAGAGAGTTCCCTCGGAGCGCTGGGGATGGTGCTCCCCAACCTCTCCTCTCCTCTCCACCTCATGCTGGGGGAGTTAACATCCAGCCGCTTTGCTTGGGTACCCTCATGCTGCTTTTCAGATGGAGCCCAAATACTGCATGTTTTAGAACACAATGTAATGTTTTGAGATGACATAATGTAGATGTGCTTTAAGCTTATGCAAAAATACATCAGATGAGGAAATCTGGATACGTTTGTGACGTTCACAGGTTCATGCTGTGCAGACAGCAGTGCTAACTGTAGCTACCATCCTTAGGATCCCAGGCGAACGAAGGGAACAGGAGATGGATGCCTCCTTCCAACAGGAATCGTCTTCTGCCTCTGTATAACAAGGTTTATCTCTGTGGACTCAAACAAAAAAAGCCTCAAGAATTGAAAATCCACTGTATTACATCTCAAATTACTAATTCATTCATTAATTAACAATTAGCTTACCACTAGATTTTCTTCCCACAGTTGCTGTTGTGCTGTTGGTATATGTTGTACAGAAATTTCATAAGCTGTTGACATTGTAGCAAATTTCTTAGTTCTGAGGGTAGTTCTCCACTTCTGAGTTCATGTTGTGTGGAGCAAGTACAAGGTGGTTCTGTCATTGAGTCTGAAATGGGCTTTTCAGCTTTGAGAATAATGTTCGCCGACTTAAAGCAAACGTGATTCTAGGTTACTTTGACATGTTGACCTAAATTAAATGATGTAGATGTAATGAAATTTAATGAATGCAATGGAGTTGGATACGATAGAGGGAGGGGAAAAGCTTCCTTTTTTAAGTGTTACTATTTATCAACAAAAGTAGTGCAGAAATGTTTTCTCTGAAACTGGAATGACTATATATGTTTAGTATAGCAAAAGGGGGAAAAAATCTTTGTTTATTATCTTTGGTTTTGGATGGATTTTAATTTTGAAACTGTCATCATTTAAATGTATTGATTGCCTATGGATGTATTCTGGTAGACATACCTGCTTTTGCAACTGTGAGTTGGCTGATGTATAACAGCTGATTTTGAGGACTGTACTGCTGATTGATAGGCAAGGATGAAATTCTGGACTCTGAAATGTCTCATAACACATGCCTCTGCTTTTCCAGGGACTAAGTTAAAGGCTCATCATGTGGGGAGGACAATTGACCCTGCAGAGACAAGATCTAGAAACATCCAAAGGTGTCTGGAACACTTTAACTATGAGTTAAATGTATCTGTGTTTCTCAGTTCCTCAGTGATCTTTGTCCTAGATTGGTTTGTTGTTTTTGTTTTTTGTTTTTCCTTCTTTTGGGAGAGGTTAGTATGGTTTGAAGAAAATACACTCCTGAAGTGTGAGAAGCTGCTTCTGTGAATTGAGTTTTTGCTAGGTTCTAGGACAATTTTGAGGGGTTTGTAAGCCTTACTGCATTTCACATCTTGCCCTCCCCACTCAAATTCTTCTGACTTCCAAAAACTTATTCCTTAAAATTCAACCCAGAGTTTTGTATTTTGCATGAGTTAGAAGAATCCTTTAAGAGCTGTGGGTGGTTACCAGGAGTTTTCCTGTGACACCTTTACTAATTTCTTTATATTTTTTCTTAATATTAGGATTAATTTCTCTTGCCTTTCTCTCTCCTGGTCCATTTTCTACATTTGCATTGTGACTAGAATTAATGCACTATAGGACCAGTAAAAGGATTATTACTTGAAAGCTCTGAAATACAGTCTACTTCAAATTAATTCTATTGTCTCTATTTTAAATGCAGCCTCTGTTACTTCCTCTCATCTCTGCTACAAGCATGATGCATGTCAGTTCCTGGGGCATTAAAGTTAGCGTCCATGTGGAGTACTTGACTTATTTCATGAGGCATCATTTGGTATCAAATGTGGTCGTAAAGTGTTTATGCTTCTTTGATACTTGTGCAAGTACTTGCCCAGGAGTCGGGTGGGGGGAGAAGTTTGGGACCTTCTGTTCCCTTGTGAGGTGTCTGAGCAGGAGCAAGTGTCTTCATCCTGACCCTTGCAGGCTGCAGGCTCATCACTGCGGGTGTGCTTGGTGCTGCTGCAGCTGGGAGGTGGGGGAAATGAGCACACTGGGGTCCTCTGGTTTGCAGGTGATGTGTCCCCTAAGGTACATGACAGAAGAAGTATTCTGAGACGAAGAACATGAGGGGGAGGACTGCTACGGTATCTTCTGGCCACAGTGGTATGTAAAAGAGTGTCAGTGGCTTCTAACCCTGAAACTACTTTTTCCATCCCTTTCATCTGCTGTGAGACACTTGTTGTTTCCTCCTTATCCTCTCTCCACCCCGTCTTCTTGCCGTTTTAGCCCTGTACAAGGTCTGGCAGCCCCAGCAAGGAGTCCAAGCCAAAAAGTCAGCAGAATGGAGTAAGGAAAGACTGCCTGTGCCCAGATATTGCATAAAATGTACGTGCAGTTTGAGAGAGAGGGAAGGATGCCAGTCCTCCATATACCCTTTCTCTCCCCTTTGGAAGCAAATGCAGCACTCCTTTCCATGCTATAAGTAGGTACAGGAGAAAGTATTCAGAGCTTGTTGAGTCTTTTAGAGTGAAAGTGATGGGTTGAAGTCAGCCTGGGTGCTCTTGGTTGGACTGGTTTGGTTAATAATTAATCTTCCGAGTCCATCCTGTGAAAGAGCTTTCTTCATTGCTGTGCAAGTACCATGGCACACGCTAGGCTTGATGTCTTTTGTTAGGAGTGCCTCCATTGCATTTCACAGGCCATAAATTAACTTGTGGTATTTGTGCAATATCAGTCTCTCTTTGGAGATAGAGGTGTACAGCCTTTCTCCTGGCAGCTTGTTTTTTTTTGTTGTTGTTGTGGTTTTGTTTGTTTGTTTGTTTGTTTTTCTGTTTGTTAGAAGAGCCTTAAAAGTGGTTCAGAGGCCAAAACTTGATCATCCTTGGGGTGGAACTGTTTCATGGCTTTGAACTTTTAAGCTATACTGAAAAGAAATACAGGAAAGTGCATGGTACAGAACAACTGCATTGACAGGGAGAGACCTTGGGAAAACAAGTCCCGAGTCACACCTCTGATTCTGCAGGCAGAGAGAAAGGGAGTGATGAGTAAGTATTAAAAGCAGTAATAAGCAGACTTCAATATTTATTCCAGAATATCATGTGGTCTGTATCTTTTGTATTCACATATTTGCAATGCATACTAAAATATGTGCTGAGCTATCATGTCTCCTTTGTCAGTATGTAGGCACACTTTTTTTGCCTTTCATTCATGTGTAGCAGGTAGACTTCCAGCAGCAGATAAAGAGCAATTAGAGTAACAATGCAGAAGTGAAATATCATCTCATCTGGAAGCAAGTTACAAAAAAGCATCTGCCTGTTCCAAAGCTCACACCTTGCTTTAAGCATCAGTTGCCTTTTACATGAGTAACGGTTGGTTTTCTCTTTGGGCTGTGTGACTGTACGATGTCTACTGGCACCATTTCATTAAACAGCTAAAATTGCTAAAACACTGGTGGAAACGAAGTCATAGAACATTAAGTAGAATTGAATGATACTGGTCTCTTCAGTGCTATATGAATTTATCCTCGTAGCTTCCCTGGAATCAATGAGAACTGTTTTGGAGGTTAGTTAGGAGAACTTACCAAATGGAAATTCAGGAGATACACTAGCAGAAATTTAGCTTATCCTCTTTCCTGGCTAAATAATAACCTGTGATTTAACAGCAAAGTTGGGAAATCCCTAATATACGCAAAAACGTTGCAGTCTAGGTAGATGATGGCTTTTCTCCAAGTGTCTTTCAGAAACCTCCTGTTCCTTCTTTGTATATTTCAACAAGTGTTTACAGAAAGCTCACTTTGAAAAAGAATTGCAGTTCATAAAACACAGCAAACCAAAGTGGTTTAAGTCTGCTCATTTTGGAAAGGGAAGAAGATGGGATGATTTTTCCATGTAGAAATGATAGCTCCAGCTTGCTGTGGATGCTGGCAATAAAATACTTTTTGCCTTCTATGTATTCTTCCTTCAGAAAGGGAAAGGAGATAATGGTTTGCAGGCCAGTTTCAGGTGGAAGTTACAAGTCACGTGTAAGTTGTTCTAGTAAGCAGGTAGTACAGCAGGGCACAATAACTGGCATGGCTTGGATATGAGGATTATATCTTTTTTTTTTTTTCTTTTTAAAGTTGTTCTTGCAATGAGAACCCTTCAAATTGACTAGGCATGGCCTTTATGTTGCACTTAAACATCTTACTCTTGTTTCTTCATTCTCATATCTGCCCACTCCCTGCTTGGCTGCCCTCACCCCTTCCAGTCCTCAGTCCTTACTGCTCTTTGTGTCTTTCTCCCACTTGTCTCTGAGCCTCCGTTAATGCCCTCTGTGTGCAGGAACAGTGTGTCAGTTGTCTGTCAGGCACCCTATCTCTGCTTGCCATCCACGCCGTCTCAAAACCCACTTCTTCCAGGAATTCTCCTTGCCAGGTCTTCAGACTGATACTCTCTCTGCCCTTCTCTTCACTGAACAGCTGTCCCATGTTGCTCCATCTCCTCTGCCTCTCACCCCCGTGCTGTCCATGTAAACTCTTTGGGCTTGGTAATATGCCTCTCTCCTTGCTTTAGTGTAAAGTTTTACATTAAACAAATTGTTTTGTATAGAAAATTCCTATTTGAATGACTGTTCATTAGATAAAATTCAAGTAATGGGTGGTGACTCTTCTTGAAAGAAGAACTTTTCTGCTCTGTCTGTTCCCTAAAGAATTTCTCTATCAGTGGTTCCCTGTTCAGGAACATATGTGGAAAAACAGAACATATCAATAGATTTATACATACTTTTAACTAGACTTAAGTAAATAGGTAGGTGGCAGGGCTAACATCCATTTCCTCAGAATAACGTGTCTTGCACGTTTTGGGGGCTTTTAAGCAGAGATACTTGGTATTTAAATTCCATGCTGATGGCTACAGGGATGTGCTAGAATGAGCTATAAGGGCCTCTATACTTTGTGCCCCACACTCCTGGGTTTCTGTTTCCTACCACTCTTTCCCAGTGTGTTTTTTCAGAAGAGCCTCACTCCTAATCCTGAAGGATCTGGCAGGGATTCATATTTGAAAATGTGGGTTTCTTTATTTTGGAGAAGTGTTTGTGTGATAAAGAACGGGAATTGACAAATGACTTATAATAGAACTTGAAAAGCTGAGATACAAAGCCTGTTTACTGCAGCGATGAGTGGCTGCTTATGAACGTGGTGGGTCACCCAAGACTCCAACCGGTGTACTGGGTCTAACGTCACCTCGGCAGCACCTCTTGAATCCATCTTGAGCTGTTTGCATTGTAGGTGGTAACACCGGTTGTGTTCCTGGTGCAGAGGTGAAGGTGGGTGTGCTTTACGTAGGCTGATAAGAGGAAGGTCACTGTCAAGGACCAGCAGCAGAGTGGACCTTGCCGTTTTGCCCTCCAAAAAACAGCTGCTGTTTTACGAAAGGACACGTATCAATTGACTGCTGATGATTAAAAGGATGAAACTTTTAAAAACAAGAAGTCCTTATACATGTGGTTCTTAATAGCTTAAAATACAAGAATTACAGGAATTAAAATTAAAGAAATGAAAAGAAATCTGAATCTTCCCTCTCATGTGTTTTCTTCCCTCTTTTTTTTTAAATTTTCTCTCCTTCTTCTCCCTCCCTTTGTATTTGTTTGGCGGCTTGAACCAGTGGAACTCAATGTATTTTCATATAATACTACAGTACTACAGTACTTAGGTAGGTGATGCCAAATGGGAATATTTAGGGACAATAAGATCATCTTTTTTCTTGTCTTTTAATTGTGGTTGCTAAGGGTGAGCCTTTGCATCACTAATATCTGGAGCTGCCAGGAAATCTGCCTCTATCTGTTTCTTTTGCTGTTCTTTGGGGTGATGTATGAGGATGTGTGTGTGTGTGTGTTTTAGAGCAGGTGTTTTTTGTTGGGTTTTTTTTTCAGTCAAATGCTAGGGTTTGATTTAACGAGTTTGTGTATTGACACAACTGTGCCTCAAGGGGAACTGAGACAGGTTCCTTCAGTACCAAAACCCTGGCTCATTACCATGCCATTCTCCTCTAATTCTTGTTTATGAAGATTTTTTTCCTTTCTTGAAGAAAAATACATTGAAGTAATAAACAGCTTATGATTTCATTCAGTTAATTGCTGTTAATATAGGGCAAAAAAAGATAAGGCAGGATGACAGTGGTCTTTTTGCTCTCAGAGCTCCAGGTGTTCCCCACAACCAATAAGCCAAACAGACCCTGCTATCATTAGCTTACAAGGACGATTTAAAAATATTTTTCTGTCTTAAGGGTACAAAAATGAACCATTGAACCATGACTAAGGAATAATACTTCCTTATTGCTATTATCATGGGCTCAGCTTAGGAGATTTCTTTTACTTTTTTTAGGTCTGTCCGTAAGATAACAGTAATAAAAACTAGCAAAATGCAAGTGCTAACGGTACAACTGCTTTTAGACAGTTTGGCAGGAAACACTATTTCCTGTTCTGTTGACTTTCTCATAAATATTAACCCATCTGGGGCTTCAACGTTTGTTGCTACAGTGGGACAGACAATGTCAATAACAGCCAAATTTAAATATCTTTGACACTTTAAATAGATATAGCAGATTCTGTTTAAAAAACACAGAACTTCCCATTAATTCTTTGGATTGCAATATAACATCTTCAGATTTCTATCTGCATAGTTGAGTAGGCAAGTGGGATTAGATTTACCTTTAATGTATGGGCTTATACTGGTGTGGTTTGCTCTTCTGGATCCGGGTAGGGCTTCCAGAAGTCGTATGTCACAGGCAGGTGCTGGGTTCCTCAGCGCTCCGAAGTCAAATTGTAATTGTGGTGCCATTTGATTATATGCTTCCCCGATCACCAGATAAATCTACGTGTGGAGCAGGGTGACGGATCCATCTTCTTCATTACTTCTTTGAGAAGAATTGTACCCTTGTCTCTTGAAACCCCAGGCAAGTGCTATTCACAGCCCAAAGGTAGCAGCCATACCCCAAGATAGAGATGAACCTTCCTTAACCTTTCACCATGCACTTGGCTGACATTTGTGTGATCAGTGGTTCAGCAGGATGCGTCTAGTTAATTACCTTCTACCAAGGTGCAACAGTCTTTTGTGGCTGGCATTCAGGCTTGGGGTTTTTTCAAATCAGATGGTGATACATGAGATTTGAAAGCCAGAGGGTGCTGCTTCGCAGAGTGGTGAGATCTGCTGATAAGCTTGTGCTGGGTGGAGCACGTGTTCTCTGGGTGTCTCGCTTGAAATGCTGTGGCTTCCATTTCCTGGTGCAAATGTATGCCACCAACAATCTGCCCCAGTACTCTCCTCAGTAAATTGCCAACCTGATCTTTTGTGAAGAGTAGTCATGTTGAATTTAGAATTCCTACATGAAGAGTAAGAGACTGAGAGTAAGTAATTGTAGTCAAGTCCGCCCTTATGCTGACTGTGTTTAGTTGTGTGTTTATGCCCTCATTTAGATGTAACTGTTCTTAATTTGCTCACTGCTTGACAAAAACATAAGTGACAGCAAGGTGAGAGTTCTTTTGTGGGCTGCAACTCTGTTACCACGAAATCATTGTAACATTACATATAAAGTGATAAATGATCATTAACTTCTGATTTGAATCTTAATTACAGCACTAATTATACGTTGGAGTAAATTTCAGCAGAAATGAACAGTTGCTATCTCTATATCTTAATTTCTATCAAAATTTTAAGAGAAAGCTGAGAATGTTTTTCCTTGGTGTGGAAAAGGGGTATGTTTAAAGGGAATCTGTACGGATCAACATGCGTTCACTTGGATATTGCATGCTCTAATGAAAGTTTTGGCAGCATAGACAACCAGAGGGTTTACTTCCTTAAAAAACAACAATAAAACAATCTTTAGGGTTGAAGTGCCCGGCTGTAGTCTGTACCATTTAAATTATTTCCTTATGCATTTGCACTTTTTCAGCTGGAGTTACTTAAGAACATAAGCCTCTTGAATGCCCAGCTGCCAGCAGAAGAATGAAGCGGTGGTCCAGGAAGTTGGTCATCTGTCTAAAAATCTAATTGCATGTTCAGCACAATTAGAGAACTGCTTGCTTCCCTGAAATAAATCAATACATTTGTAAGCGTAAATAATTACGATTTCTTGGAAAGCACTATCTGCCTGCTTTGTTCTTTATTTCCTGCTGGGGTTGAGAAATCCTGGAAGACTAAATAGAGAAGAGGTCAACATTTAAGTACTAGCTAAAATTACTAGCATCCTTTGGAAGTTCATTTGAGATGTGTCATAATAAAATACAGATTGACATCCCTCTGTTATACTAGGTCATTTTTATTTTGCTCTGAAACGGTTCTACAAGACAGATATTTTTTTTTTTAAACATATTAGTTAATAAAAAAAACAACAACAGATACGGTTAAGGCTTTAATAATAAAACCAAATTACTTGCATTTCAGTCGCTGAGAAAGAAAGCTCTTTGCACATATGTGTATTCAGCTCATGGTTTCTACTCATATTTTAATCTCCTTTGGAGTTCAGTATTAATCTTTCAAAACACACATGTTACTAATCAAAATATTATTCTTCTAAAGATTTTTGCCTGAAATACCAAGCAGAAGACATATGTTTTAGAGACTGTGTTACAGCCTCACAAATACAGACCAAACAACTTATAGTTGGGCTGGTGTTGCTAATTTTGTGTTTAGTTCAATAAAGAGCCTTGTGGATGTGAATGTTAATTGATGCCAGCAATGCAGGTTCGTTAGTTTTGGGTTTTGTATGATTTTATTCTCTTCTAGAGTTCAAGTAGAAGAAAGGGAGTGAAACCCTGACAAGAAACACGAAATGAAAACCACATGTTGCACAGAAAAGCTGTCCAAGGGACAGAACACCACAGTGTCACTCATTAGCTGCTAAAATAGCTGTTACTCGGTTTGATGTAGTGAGCACATTGTTGTGCTGTGAAAAAAGCAAAGCAAGATCGGTTCTAAAAAGCACGGGATGCTTTTGTTGTGTTTTGCCTTTTGGGGTGCTTTTTCCTTTCCGTGGTGGTAAGGGCAAAACTGTGGTTTTGGGGCACTTCCTAAGGAGGGGTGAGAGAGGTGGCAGAGGAGCCGCATTGGAGTTGCTTCAGGTGTGTCCTTTCTGAAAGGGCTATGGCATCCCCCTGAGGACTGTTTGTCTCGGGGACCTTGTGGTTTTTGCATGCTGTTATGTGGGTGGTCTCACTGCTCCAATATGCAGCTTGGACTTTCTAGTTAGTGTAAAATGAGAGGGGGATTATGAGCCTCCCTGAGGTTCTAGATCTGCTAAGAAGGGAAAGGGTTTGGGGCTCATCAACTGGGGGCTCATGCCCCCCCATTTGTATCCAAGAGGGTAACTTCTGTTGTATGATAACAGCTGGCACTACGCACCCCCAGATCCCATTTCTGTGAAATGACTTGTCTTGTGGAGACTGATGTTTGTGTCAGTAGGATTCTCTGTAGGTCGATTTCTATGTAGAAATCAATGATTTGCCCTGTGTGCTTTAGCCCGAGAAATGTCGTGGTTGGGACATACCTGATGTGATCAAAAGGGGAAAGGCTGCTTAGTTTGCTCCTCCTGGGCCTAGCAGGTTTGAGGGTTTTTTTGAGCAATATTTAAAAAACAAACAAACAAACAAAACCACAAGCCCCTTTCTTAATATTTATAGCTTGAAAGACTTTCAGGGTCCTGATTCTTAGCTTCTTTATTTTGGGAAAAACTGCCATTGGATTCTTGGCACTGATAAGAAAGAAGGGGTCTGAAGCCCCATTATTGTACTGTATGGAAGTAATCCATATTCTTCTTGTGGGATCTTTCCTGTCAGATAAAAGGATACATCTGCAGCTGCTCTGTTTGGGGGAGTGGGATAATGGGACATCAGCACCTGAGACAACACAGTTTTTGCTGGCCCCTGTATGTACAAATTTTACTTTGCGCTTCCTTTCTTACTTTATCCACGTTTTTTTTGCCTCATTTTCCATTTTGCAGCTGTAGAAGCTTACGCTCAGAAATTTAATGAGATTTTTCCTTTTGGTTCCTTGCTCCTGGCTGAACTCTTTGTATATGGAGCCTGCCTCGAAGTGAAATTGCCTTGAAATAATAAGCAGGGATTATACAGCTGACTTAGAGTTGAAAGAAGCCTGATTGGGAGCCTCTTTTGCTAGTTTGTATGTTAGGTTAAAAACAGAGCCTTCTACAAAGTGAAATTGTATGGCCTAAATGGCCAGTTTATAGTCTCTTGTTTTTGTCTTTGTGTTAGTCTTTGGCGTGAGTAGCTCTTCCGCTTTGGTTGTGTTTAGGGCTCTTCCAGACAGGGCACAAATTCAGGCTCTGCTTTTTGAGCCTGAATAAACCATGTTCTTACACAGTCGTGGAAAACTTAGTTTGGAAGGAACTTCTGGAGGTTTTCAAGTCCAGCTCCCTGCTCAAAGCAAGACCAACCAAATAAGGTTGCTCAGCCCCTTGTCCAGCCAAGGACAAAACTCTCCAAGAATGGAGATCCCACAGTCTCTATAGTGCCCTGTTGCAGTGTTTCACCACCCTTCATGGTGAAGAAGTTATTTTATTGTATTTGATTGGAATTTCTATTTTCACAAGTTCAGTTCTTTGTGTCTCATCCCTTGCCAGTGTATGTCCAAGAAGAATCTGTCTTCTTTATACCCTGCTGCTAGGTACAATATATACCAGCAAGTTTTCCCACCAGCCTTCATTTCTTAATGGTTGACAAATGTATTTTTCTCAGCATTTCCTCTTGTGTTGAGTCCTTCAGCCTCAGTCTGTCTTGATGACCTTCCACAGGACTCTGGTGTGTCGGTAGACTTATACTGTGTATCTGAGAACCCAACATGTGAACCCAGATACTCTCTTCAACACATTCATTCCCTGGTCATGTTAGCAGGTCTTTTCTGCAACTGGTTCACTTTTCAAGGTGGCCAAACCTGTTCATGTGTTCTAAGGGATGTCTCACCAGGATGTTAATGTCATTACTATTAAATATAGTAATATAAATACTTCCTTTGCTGGAGACACCTTGCATTATATCCAGGACTACATTGAACTCTGTGTATGTCAGTGTTGTATCAGTAGCTGATGATCATTTTGAAACTGGCCACTGCTTCTAGCTCTTCCCCCTTTATTTTCAGCCTCTGAACTCCCAGCTTGCAGTTCTTACCTTCGAAGCGTTTGATGTTTTGAATTAAAAATGTATTAAATTAACCTGGAATGCTTTAGGCAGCTAAACTCCTGGCTCCTTGGGACAGTCCATCGTTCTTGTTAGGGAGTTTGGAAAGGGGTTTCTTGGCTTGAAAATCCAAAAGCCTCCTGTGAACAGCATGTGCAGAGCCAGGTGGGAAGTGCTGCTGATCTCTACCACATGTGTAGTATGACTCGGAGGCAGAAGGTGTTGGATATTGCTGTTGTCCTGTTGATCTGGCTTCTGAGAGAGAGAAAGAAGGGAGAGAGAGGAAGGACACCAAAACTGGGAGGCAGAAGGTGAGTCAGTTTAACCTCTCTGGCCTGCCTTCATACATAGGGAAAAAATTGGTGGGTTGTTTTTTTTTTCCCATTTTTAATGCAGACAAATAAAAAATGTGCTTGGCTTCCAGGTGGTTATTCTAAATGTGGACATACTAGAGAATGGGAGACTGTGCTGGAAAGCTGTGATTTTTGATGGAGATGCCATCAAAGTTATCTGTCTCTGCATAAGGCACAGTGATGTGCTGGGCAAAAAGTTACTGCAATCCCTGGTAGAGACTGAGACCGTAGGTCTGCAGAGCGGGTGAAGTTCTGTGTGTGTGGACTTCAGGGTCCCAGTGAAGGAGATAGAGTAGAGCACAGTCTTGTGTCCTCTCCCTCTTGCTTGTAGTCATTCCTCAGCACATGCCATGCAGGCTGGCACCGAGTGCCACACTCCAGTTCTCTATTTTCCCCCTGTGTTCGTTTGCAATCAATAAGAGTCCTGCTTCTCTAGCTTATCTGCTCAGGCCTCTGCTTGTAGCTGTCTTGTGTAAGCAGTTAGGATTCGTGGATGAAGCCTGACCCATTCATTTAGTATCTGATTCCACTCTTTCGTGATGGTAAACAGTTAATATTTCTCTTCGTTAAGCATTATGAGAAACATTAAAAGAAAGATTTCATTTATCTTATTTAAAGTCCTATCTCGAATTTCAAGGTATTTGCATTTTTTCCTACTCAAGTGAGCCGTTTGAAAAATAAAGGAGCCTACAAGTAGGTAGGAGCAGGTCAAGAGATACCTTCCCTTGCAGCCTTACTTGTGAGCTGAAAAAGAGATACAGTCTTTCCAAAGAGCTAGAGGGTGAAAGTGTTCTGGTTATGGCGCAGCTCTATTTTTTATCTGTTCTTAACTGGTTTGTTAGTAGAAAGATGTCATTGGCTTGGACTGGAGGCAAATTGGATAAGAAATGCATTTTCTAACAAGATATCACTGTTCTAAAATTCTGCTTTACTCCAGATTTGGGTGGTGTCTTTTTGAAAGTAACTCTGGTCTCTCTGTATTTTTTCTTGCTTTGTATTTCTAGCCTGTATTTGAACAGGAATATTAATTTTGGATGGTGGCAAGCTGTAGCTGTTACAGAAATAGAGGCTAGGTTGCACATCTTGAGATGTCAGCAATACAGGTTTTTATGGCTCTTGTCCAAAGTTTGTTGATGTCAGTGAGAGTTTTTACAGTGTTCTGAAAGCCTTTTAATCCTATTTTAAAGGAGAAGGGGTAGTTCATTAAACCACTATTCAACCCATACTCAGGCCATCTGATATCAGGTATATTGCTGTACAAGTGGCACCTCATCCAAACCCACATTATTCTTAAAACCTCGTTAGTGGCCAATGACTTTTCTTAGAGCCATGCAGCGTGCCACTGGGAGAACGGGCTGAGGGACGTTCCTCCCTGGTCTCTGGAGTTGCTCCTTTCTCTTCTGGTATTTCTGTAAGCAGCAGGGCGGGTGCCAGGACAGCAAATGGGGAATGCATTTGTTCTTGTGTGGGAACAGTGGCTTTCCCTGTAGCTGGGTGTGTTTCATTCTTTAAAATTGATTTGCAAAACATCTAGACAAAAGTTGACTTTGGAGTTTTTGCACATCGGGGAAGTCTTGAGCCCTGACAAAGTAACAGGCCACTTGTTCTCTTGCAGCTGTAAGATCTGTCACAAAAAAGAAGAGGGGGTAAAAAAGCTACCAGCTGCTGAAAATGCTATTTGAGGGGATATGTGCAAGTGTAACAAAGGTCTTTCTGAGAGGATAATAATTTGCTACCAGTTCTTTTGGGGAACCAATGGGGTAGTGCCAGTTTTTTCTGTTGTGGCTTATTTGTAAAATCTTTGCTTCAAAAGTGTGAGCCCAGCCTTAGTTGTCATTTCTGGTGAAAATTCTCACAGTTTATCTTAATACATGTTTTTATTTAACACTGTGCCAGAGAAAGGATGGATTTTGGTAGCTTCCATTAATTCTCATCCAATTTTATGGGGTAATAAATGTTCTTTTAACTTATAAAGCAAATGTTTGTTTGTTTGTTTTTAAGTAGTTACTTTTCCTGGTATGAAGATAAATATTTTTTTTCCCTGTTACATGTTTAAGGAAACAACAACAAAGCTCTTAGCCGCTCTTCAAAATATTTAGTGCTAAATCCAGAAGCCACTGAAGTGCATTGAAATAAAGAGGTTTTCATCACTGCCTACAGACTAAAGTTCTCCCGTTTTACTTAATCTAAGACCTGAGAGTAATCCCAATGACGTCGTGGAGGCTGTAATTGTAGAAAACTACCTGTCAAAATGAGAAATTACTTGAAAATCATCAGGGTGCTTCACTGATTTATAAATGAGAATGTGGCAACTATTTGTAGGCAATTTATAAATTTATTTCACATTTTGTATAAAAATAATATTCTGAGAAACCCCTTTAGGGGTTGAAGCTCCAGAGATGTGGATTCCAGCCTGGCTTCTGTCATTAGCCCGTTGGAAATCCTTACTTCAGTCTTCATTACTTTGTTTCCATATTTGTTAAATGATTGCAGTATGTTGATGCCATTAGTAAACTGCTGTGGGATCTGACAGGGGGAAACCTCTGTATTTTGGCTACGTATAGTGTGGTAGTAATTAAGAGTACTCCACACAACTTCTGTGTAATACTCTTCAGGGGGTGACTTCTTTGCTTTTAAGGGTAAATCTGTGTGTAACCTGTCGTTTAGTTTGAACCGTGCAATATGTCGAAAGGTTAGATAGAGAGAGCAATCCTGCTCCCGCAGCTGTGGTGGAGAACACCGGACTCTTCTTTTAAAGATTTTGGGTAATGCAGTTACCTCTGTCTCATTTTTTTTTTCTCTCGTTTTTTTTTCTTTAAACCATAAAATGAAGATTTTTAAACACAGCCGTTTAATCTACGTTACTTGTCATACCCAGCCAGGAGAGCCAAGTCTGGCGGTGGATTTGTCTTTCATCTACTACTCCCTAGAGGGTGCCATACACTTACTTTCTGCGGTCCTCCTCCTTGCTCTGTAGCCAGGTGACATTGCAAGGGTTTTGTGGCCGTGCCAGCAGGGTATCACCTGAGTGTTGCGCTACCGTAAGCATTGCTTGCCGCTGTGTAACGATGAAGGGAAATGAGGAGGCTGAATGATTTAAGGCCCTCTTGTAAGGTTGTATCTGAAGGCTGCTAGCTGGGGAGTTTGCACCGACTGTAACGTAGCATGGTTAAGGGTTGTTTGTGTGGGTCAAGGATAGCTTTGTGGGAAGGAAATGCAATTTCAAGATGCAAAAGCTGTGTGTCGTTCAGGAGCTGTGCTGACCAGGGGCTGCAGTAAATGCCTGCCTGGCCGGGTCCCTAAGGAGCAGCTGGTGAAAACTGAAGAAAGAGAAAGCCTGTGTAGTTCTGACTCTCTTGGTCACCTTTGGCAAGACCCTGGGGCCTGCTCTGCTGTTCGAGACCTCAGTGTTTCTGATATCTAACCGTTTTGAAGCAGCACTTTGAAATACAGTGCATGAACATTTTTAAATGACAGGAAGAGGGTATGTTATGAGTGGAAGACACGGATGCCATTTCTGGCTTTTAGCAACTGGGAGTGCATAAGCTTTATTAGAAATAAGTGCGCGATCGCTGTGTATGCTTTACAGCTTTTTTTTTTTATTTTCTTCTCAAAATGGCACCTCACAGCCTTTTATAGGCCTCTGGGCTGGATGTGAAAGCTTTGGGACATAACTGTATTGGAAGAGAAGACAGGGCAGCTCCTGAAGAAGGATTCTGATGGTCCCCCAGACCTCCATTAGCAACCGACAGAGAACAGCAGGTGGTATTGGAGATGCCGCCTCTGTGGCAGTGAGAGATGTCGCTGCAACGTGATGTCTGCCACGTTGCTTTAAGGATGCAGTCATTAGAATAAGCACACTGAAAGCTTATGCTATTCCTCAGGCGTATAACGTGCAAGGAAAGGAGGCACATTAATGTGGATTTCCGTCATCAGGCAGACTGCCATGAAGACTACCTTGTGGAGTCCTTCACATGACTGATCTGGGTCTCAATGCTGGTTCCTTGGAGTCTGGTTTGGATTCCACTGTTTGTTTTGAAGTAGCAGAGCATGAAGAGAGACTTTCAAACCTGGGTACGTTTTTTTCCCCCCTCTGCTTTCCTTGCAAATTTCTCCAAGACTTTATGAAAACAAATACTGGAAACAAGGATCTTTGATGTTTCCGAGGAGAATTCCCTTTGCTAAGAGGATAGTGTCTATCAGCTCGTTTTGAGACGGTGGTGTGAGTGATAAATTATGAGGTGCTGAGAGATGACACAGTAGCTCACCAAAATGTGAGTGATCCTCATCTGCTGTCATCAAGGTAGAGTCTGTGATTTTGTTGTTGTATCTTGCTTCAGATGCTTGCCTGCTGTTAGTATAGGCTAGAACTTAACAGAAGTTTTACTATAACTGTGAGTCTCTGTGTGGAGCTGTGAGTGACAGCCACGGGCCATGTTGTTATATGGTGCTGGGAGCTGCTCATCACCAGGATGATGTATGTAGAATAGTAACTCATGTAGGATAGACTCAAAGAACTGAAAGACCTACTCTACTCTTCCCAAAAGAACAATTTGTACTTTAAAACGGTTGAGGCTTGCAGGGAGATCTGACTCCAGAAGTGCTTAGGTGTCCTCAGCCAAGTGCTGTGCGTGTCTCTGTGTACCAGTACATCACCTGGAGTAGAACCTTTCCAAGCTGTCTCTTATTGAGCTATGCAAGGTAAATAGCTCACCTGGGAAATTTTTGTGCTATTGTCATGGTTTCAGCCGAAATCACCACAGCTGGACTAACAAATGGCTCCTTCCCCCCCAAAAAAAAAAGAGGAGAGGAAGAGATGAGGAGATTTAGAAGTTTAGAATGAACTACACTACTTTAATGAAGAATTAATATTAAAATAAAAAAGAAGAAAATAATGAAGTAGATACAATATATACAAAACCGTACCAAGCTCCCAGGATGACAGTCCCATCACCAGCAGGCACTGGGGAAGTGAATTGGATGCCAGCTCTGGAGTCAGGAACACATGGATCAGGATCGAAGACAGATGAACAGACAGAGTCCTCTTCGGACGTTGGCCATCGCAGGAAGACCCTTGACCCTTTGATCCCTCAGCTTTTATATTGAGCATGGGGCAGATGGGATGGAATACCCCAGCTGGTCAGGTTCGGGTCACCTGTTCTGTATGCTCCTCCCCACAGGTGGGACCCCTCTACATTTTTCTGTTTCTGACTCTCTAAGGGGCAAATAATGAAATTGGCTGACCTTGGTTGTTATAGCAGTAAGTACAAGCAAGGGCCTCTCTGCATACCATTCCTTGGCGTGTAGCACAAACATTGGTCTTATCATTCTGAGAACAAGCAGTTTTCTCCACAATATGCCGTTAATTTCAGAGAGTTAGAGGAGGCCTAGCTAAAATGTAA
>JAOQGH010000051.1:19216050-19324599 GCA_025769975.1 Gallinago jamesoni
TGTTAATTTCAGAGAGTTAGAGGAGGCCTAACTAAAATGTAAAATTACAGAACACAAAACTGGTTTGGTTTTACCTCCAACTGGGACAGCTGTGGCTGATGAAGGATTTTCAGTGAGTTGACATTGTTTTGCAAGTCTATTTACCACTGAGAGTTCAGGTAAATGGTCCTGTGGGTTGGCTTCAGAGTGCCAACAAATTGCTCTCTGTGACAGTAGCTTTGTATAAACCCACTTTACACCAGCGAGTACTTTGCTCAGCTGGATACTTGGGCATCCTTTGGTAAGTTGTAATGGCGGCATGACCATTATCAACTCTAACAATGCTCTTCTTGTAATTTGTACCCATATGCTGTCTGTAGTTCCTATTCGTGGCTTGGGGCTTTTGTGGGCCAGACTGAACAGACTGTTGTAAGCAGTTTCAGGGTTGTTCCTGTTTTTTGGATGGCTTTTGCAGTCATCTGTCATTGCTGCTTTAAGATCATCACACTTCAAGAGCTTCGGTGTAACTTCTCAGCACACATCGTGCAAATGCATCTTAGTGAGGAGGGCTTGTTTTCTGGAGAATAAAACAAGCCCTGAAATGGCACATGCCATCTTGACAGCTGAGCAGGTGTGGACGAAGGGTTCTCCTAGATTTCACCCATCCTGCCTGCCTGAGGAGAATGCAGCCTCCTTTGGGGCTGGAAAGAAGGATCAGTGTTTCATTTGGAAAGTCATCTTCTTACTAGAGGATCTCCTCCAAGAGCCACCTTTCTGTCTTCCTGTTTAAAGCTCTCCAGCTGAAGACCAGAATACCAATAGGTTTTATCCTGTTTATTCAGATGACATGAATGCAAAAGACAGAAAGAGAAAGGAAAAATAATAGAATAAAGCAAGCTGTGCGAAAGAAACAAACTCTTAATGCGGTGTGCTAAAGAGGTATGAAATATGAGTGTTAGAAAATGTTTGGTAGCATCTTTAGGAAGTCTTTCAGCTTGTGGAAACAGAAACGCAGAAATATTTCACTAAATTTCACTGAATTTTTTAGAGCTGGAAGGGACCGTAGAGATCATCTAGTCCACCTCCCCTGCTGAAGCAGGATTGCCTAGAGCTAGACCATGTTGTGGAAGAGAAATAAACCAATGCTTGGAGGTTGAAGGGTCTGCTCTCTGCTGCACACCTCCTGTCACAGACGGTTTACCTCTTCAGGCCCTGGCTGCCCGTTTGCAGACCTGGCATCTCTTTCTTGTGGAAGCTGAGGCTGGATGACAGATAGCTGTTAATTCGAGGATCCAGATGCCTTTGAACTCTGCATTCTTTTCACGGGCTTTTTAAGACATGGCGAGTGTGACCCACTTCTGCTCTTGCACAGCTTTACTGCTGCCCAGACCCAGCCCTTGGAGGTGCTGAGGGTTTGGTCACTGAAGTCATATGGGTTAAAACAACTGTCTTGCCTCTCCAATTTTTTTTTAATTTTTGTTTTTTTTTCATGGAGGTACCTTTAGTGGTCTGCTTCCCAGTGTGTTCCTGTAAACCACTCTTCTGGTGTTACATGGCTACTTAACATAGCTGAAATGAGTGGTGACTGAGAGTGGAGTGAGCGTGGGCAGCGGGTGGCTTCCCGTGTGGCTGTGCCTTAGCCCAGCGTGGCTGCCAAAGTCTTCCTAATGGGGAATTAAGGAGTTGCTTGCACAAAGGAGTATTTTGCTTCCCAGGGGGTTTCACTGAATTCAACCTCTGGATGGATTAGAGTGCTAATTAACACAAAATAGTGCTTGATGCTTCACTGTAAGAGTAACTAACACTGTTGATAGTTGGTATGTAAGCATAACACACGCTAATGAGATCCCTACATTTGAAAAACAAAGCTGTTGATAGTGTGTGTGTGTGTCAAGGCATTTTTAGTGGGCTGGGAGGTTTCCAGTCATGGCTCGTGCTCCTGTGAGATTTCCTTAAAACAGAAGGGATTTTTCAGATCTTCAGTGATTTCTTTTCCCCTGTGCCTTAGCTGTTTCTTCAGTTCCTGAATTGTGATCAAGGCCTGGGGGCTACTTCAGCTGGCTTTGGCTTGTTAGTTTACTTGCTTTTGGACTAAGTGTCATTTTTCTCTCCTAAGAGATGAAATGCCAAATTGTCATTCCTATTTGTATCTAATAATAGCTTAATCCACAAATAATTGTAACAAAGTCACTTGGCCCACTGGCAGAAAGTAGTTTGATCCAAAGACCGCCGAAATGAATGGGATTTTTCACTGAGAGCGAAGTGAAGCTTTGGGTCAAGCCATGCTGTTCCGTGTACGTGTGTGCACACGTGTGACAGTGTTGGGCTGTGCTATGGAAACCAAATTTCATAAAAATCCCTGCCAGCTCCCCCAACGGAACAGTAGTGAGTACGAGAAGATGCCGTGCAGACGGGCAGGAGATGCATTAGCAGCCCCCAAGGTAGCAGAGCAGTTGCCATAACAGCCAGCAACAGACGTTATCCAGGCCCTCGTTGCTGCTGCTGGAATTAGAGGAGGAACGTAGGTCTCCCAGCTGCCAAGTGCATCTTTTGTGTGGCCAAGGTGTCAGTCGTGGCTCCAGAGTAGGCAGGGGACTGTTCAAAACATAAACAATAGCTGTGACAGCAGGCAGGATTGCTGGTTTGGTGAGGAAACCACCCAGCTGTGCTGCCGCGCTCTTGTAACCGCGATAGAAAAGTCAAGGTACTGAGCGTGCTGTGAGCCCCCCTTCCTAGGGCAGGGTGTGCCGGTGGGCACCTCGCCGAAACCTGTGAGGTCTGTGCCCGCTGGGATCCCAGGGAACGAGGCAGAGCTGAGGGTGAGTCTGGGCAGCGCCTGCCAGTGCTCCTGACTGCTTTCCCTGCCTGCTCCAAGCAGCTTGCTCTAAAGAAACAAAGGCAAGGAATAATGGCAATGAGTTTGCGGCTTTTAAAGGACAAATTTAAAGGATTTAGCTTTTCTGGCAAGTTCTTTAATTAAAATGATGTCTTTGCCAGAACGCTGAGCAATTTAAACCCTAATCAAGCCCAAAGAAAGTATTTCCACAGAATGTTTTCACTGCAATTTCTGACTGAGATTGTGAGCAGGAGTATTATTTACAAAGATCTCATTAACAGACACTATAAGGTTGCTTATGCCTCCATGGGAATTGATGACAAAACTTTTATGGCCTTCATTAAAAATCAAAGCCTTTTCATGCAAGGTAAATAAGGTTTTGGGTGCCCATATAATAAAGTTATACATATTAGCTTAAAAGCAGCTTCTCTGGAAATCCTATTGGAAATTCTTAGTTTTCCTAATGTGTAAGAGAAATCCATTTTCTGTAGATATTTTTGGTGCTAACTTCCTCTCAAGTGCTATTATCTTACGCCCTCTCCCATTAGTGCTTGCTGTGTTTCCAGGCCAGCCATGTGATTGCTGAGCATCCCTGCCTGCTTTTTGAATGGCTTGTCAGGCAGGAGCCGGAGAGGCCGGTTGCTCCTGCCGGCAGCTGCTTCTCCCCGCCTGCCTCCCCACTGACACCCCGCTGCAACGCTTCCCTCTTCCCCGTCTTGGAAGGTCACCGGCGTTTGGTTGGGCGTGAGACCCCGTCAGCAGAGACCCTTCTCGACACAAGCCTCCTGTGTAGATGTGAAAATGTATTACTCTGCAGAAGGCACGCGTGTGTGGGAACACACAACAACTGCACCATTGAAAGGCGTTTCGGAGCCGCACACTGCTGTTTCTCATTGAGCCCCGGCTATTTTAGCATGAGCCGCGTGAAGCGGTCCACATTTCTGCGTTTGGTTTGGTTTGGGTTTTTTTTTTTACCACTTGTTACATTTACAACTCAAATGAGCCTGCTGCCCTTCAGAAAAATTGCAAGAAGTGAAAAGATTACAGCTCAAATGTCTCGGTGAGCTTAAATATGCCCTTTTTGTGGCAAAACACCCCAAGGCAAAGTATTTTAAAAACAGCAGTGCTGATAATGAGAGCTAATAACTTTCCAGATGTTTGCTATTTTGCTAAATAAGACTTTTTTAAAAAGGTATTTAAACTGATCCTGCCAGTTGTTGTGGATGCCTCTGTGTTTAATGAACAGCTGGCTCTTTTGAACTGGGAATTTTAATACTTTCAGCTCCATGAAACTGGAATCAGAGGAGGCGGCTGATTGTACGAGAGAGGGAGCGCGTTTTCTCATGTGAATTCAGAAGCAGAGGGGGAGGGAGAGAGAGGAAAAAAAAAAAGCATCGTAATATTGCGTGTGTTTCAGTTTGAGCGGATCAAATCTTTCCTCTATCTGCATCCAAGCTCTTTGGTTGTGATCAGATGATCAGAGCTCAAGGAAGCGATTGGAGAGCGAGCTGGCTGCAGCTGCACTGTAGACTGTTTGCAGGGACAAGGAGCCACTGTTTTTCAAACATAGCATAAACATAGAAGTTATTTTGTAGGCTTCAGGATGCAGATATGGGTTGTGCTGCCAGCATTGTTCTGCTCCAAGCCTTTCGTTCTGTGGTACAGAGGAACTGTCCACATATCTGCAGGCGACGACGGCGAGAGGAGTTGTCACATGAAATTCTGCCGCTGGATAGCGATGATGAAATGAGCAGACCCAGGACTCTCATCATAATGGTATGGTATACTTTATCAGCAGAGATGACAGAATTATTATTACAGATGTTACGTGATATTTTTTCCCCCCTATGTATTTGTAGAGAAAGAGCATTGACAGGCTGTTTGTCACTGTAGGATAGTTTGCTGCTACATTTGCTGTCTGTGTCATCAAACAGAGCTGAAATGTTACTTTATAGGTGAAACTGTGGGCTACGCAAAAGCTCTATGCAAAGTAAATGTTTTGGTGCTTAATTGTTGGTGGGTTTAGTTGCTGTTTGTGCGAGGGGCAGCACTGGAGCTGGTAGTGTGGTTATGTTTAATTTCAGACGTGGAATTCCAAACAGCAGACAGCTTAGGAAATGTTTGCTAAGTCTGTTCATCATAAAAACAAAAACAAACCCAGAAGCCAAACAAAACAAAACAAAAAACCTTTACTTTCACCCGACATGCAGTTGGAATTTATATCAAGTTATATGCAAATAAACTCCCATATATCTTTGCTGCAAACTGTTTGCAGCAGTAAAATGTTTGCTGGATCACTGCTTTCCGGTTTAGTGAGTTGCCTCTGTTCTTTAGTGAAAGGGAGGAGGTCGAAAAGCTCTCAGTCTTTGAGAGAAATTTTCTTTCTGAATTAAATTGGATTGTTTTTATTTTGTGGTGGGAATATAATAAGAACTGTAAGTTTATTAGGAGTAAGTGACAGTGTGGTTCCTCGTTATAAATCACTGTTTCAGAATGAGGAGTACTCTTACTGCTCAGTTACTGCTCTTCCTTGCCAAATGCACATATGGTGAGCGTTTCTAGAAGCCTGGAGTGATTTGGGTCTGAGGTGGCAAAGATTTGGTATTGTGTGGCTCTCACTTGATAAAAATATTACCAAGAAACTGCAAATAGTGTATTTGCCAGTTTTTCAGGGCACTTGCATATAATTTGTGGTAGATAGTGGGTTTTTTTAAAATATAAAGTATGTTATGAGGAAGTCCAAAGTGCTGATTCCCCAGTGGATCACACAGGGCAGTAATTTAGTAGTAAGTGGGTGATGGTAACATCAGAGAACTTAGTAGCTGTTGTGAGATCTAGCAGTGGTCTGAATACAGCGTTGCTGCCCTTAGAGAGGTGTGTGGTGCAGTCATGGCAACTATAGTAGCTAGGACCCAATCCAAGCAGTGCTTTGTGTGTCAGCTAAGGGTATTACCCAGTGCATGGGGGGGCTAATGGTCGTAAGGAGGAAGGGGATAAATGTCATCATTGTGAAGCTGGTATTTAAGCTTCTTTTGCTTTAAAATCCAATATCTATAAAACGAATTCTTTTATTTATTTATCTATTTATTCTGCTTAATGGTGAAATGAACAACCTCAGCAGCATTTAAACAAATAACCATCTCCTTCCTGGTAGTAATTTCAAGCATAATGAAATGAGAAGGGTCTGGAAGAAATTGCAGTGTATCCGACTATGGATCACCTGTGCAACTTTCTTCAGTCCTTGGAAGAAGAAGGTAGTCTTGGGTGCAAAGTTGTGGTAGCAAACAGGGTACCAACCTCCCCATACCCAGAGGCAGTTAGCAGCGGCTTGCGTTACACTTCTTTGTGTGGTAAATCCTGGGAGAGTGTGCCTCCAAGAGCTACAGCAAAGGTTCGTGGGCTCTCGGAGAAGTGGATCTTCCCTGCAGTGTGGAGGGAGCTGTGGAAGCCGTCACCACCCTGGGGAGCTGGGGGTACCCAAGGGAGAGGCACTCTGGTCAGATGGTCTGCTACCCGCTGCTGGATGTGGGCCTTTAGGGATCCCCTCCTGCTCTCAAACACACCCACCCATCCTAGATACGGGAGGTTTATGTTTTCTCCAGCAACAGTTAATGCACTGGTGTTTGTCCTGTCAAAAGGCTGCCCTTCCCCAGGAGAGCTGTGTGATGGTTTTCTCCCCCTTGGTCCCTTTGAAGAGAGGAGGATGAGGGGTTCAGCCCTGGCATGAGGCTGGTGGAGGTGCAGGCAGGTGCTTCAGAGGAAAGCTGCTGGGCAGGGGACAACTCAGGGAAAATGGTCTTTCCTTGCATATCTTTCTTGCTCTTCCGGATGCATATTATTACTGTGCCTTTTCGTTTAGAAGCAGTTAATTAGGTAACTATCTACAATGATTTGCCATTGAGCTTTGCAGTTAGGCTTAGTAACAATGTGGAGACCTGGAGATTTGGGAAGAAAGTGCTGCTTTAGAGCACTTCTGTGTCAGAAATGGATGGTCCTATTTCCGCATGAATTCATGTTACTTGAAAGAGTAGCATGATGAAGAGGACTGGAGGCTACTGGACCTTAATAAACCATATGTTATGATCCTAACAGTTTATGCTTTTTCCCCTTGGTCTGTTGTAGATCATTGAAGTTTATGTCTGGATAATACAGTGGAGACAACTACGTAGACAAGCAAATGAGTGTTTAGTTAACAATGTCATTACACACGTTGTGCAGATGCCAGGAGCTAAACTGATCCCAACGAGACTACTGAGTTTTCATGTCTGAGGGCAGCGAGTGGCTGGGGTGCCCAAAGAAGAGAGGCAAGGAAATCCCAAAATGCAGAATATCTGAAATATACTGACTGGCCTGGGTGTGCTCACCAGAGGCTGTGGGCTCCTGTCAGCTCACAGGATCTGTCATTGTATCTTTTCATGCCTTCAGATGAAATGGCTCTCCTCTTTGTGGCTTGTGTGCCACTGGCTATATGCTCCCTACTCAGAGTGTTAGTACTTGGTATTGATTTCAGGAGATAAACTAATCCTTCTTTTTGAATGGCACTTTTACATCCCCAGGCTCTGCTGCTGTTGCAAGTTTGCCTGTCCCGTGTGAAGCAAAAGTAAAATCTCAGTGTTGCCTTGATACATGGAAAGCAATCCTGAGGCATGGAGAAATGCAGTCAACCCTAAATACTTCCAGTACATATACAGTTCTATAGATGTGCTCCATTTTCCTTTGTTAATCCCTGAAGGGGAGCATCTTTGTAGGATATTCTTCGAGGAACTGTGCCTTTGCCAGTGGCACTCCAAGCGGGAATTGCTGTGGGTGCGCTCCATGAGGAAAGAAAGGGAGAAGGACTGAGTACAGCCGCCAGCTGTACCTACTAATCCTGGTAGGAAACCTTTAGGCATCACAGCAGGTATTTCTAGCATTCTAGTCCTTGCAGGAAGTGAAGATAGATGTCTATATTAACAGAAATTTAGTTTTTTTCTCTTCAGTTCGTTAGTTTAGAAATCTGGTTTTATCCTTGGGCAAGACAGATTTATAGTCAGTTTTAGATCTTGGCTGGCTCCACAGAGCAGGGAGAGATGTCAGAAAGACAAAACTGGAAATTCTTTGTTAATGACTATTGAGTGTCGTCTTCTCTTGGACACAATCCTGGGAGTTGCCAGAGACACACAAAATAAGTATCCAAACAACCTCTAACTAGATGTACAAGTTGAATCAATGCATTCGGAGACTCTGCATTTAATAAACCATCTTCTTGTTTTCTGTACCTTTAAGAGTATGTGTGTAAGAGCTAGCTTTCTAAATAAGTCCATCAGATGGTGAGGTTTGAGATATTAAAAATGTTTGAAGAATGAATGCAAATGATTGTATGTGCTGTTTCTGCAAGAAAAAAGGAGAAGAGGAAGGTGCCTGAAGGAAGAAGATTTAGTACATGGGGTTATGTGGAACTATTTGGTGTTTGCAGCGGGGGCCCGAATGTTTAGGATGATGCTTTTCATTTGGAACTTGTGACTTGCAAAGAAGTTGAGCTTTATGTAGTAGGTCATTCTTTGGTATTTCGTGTGATTTATTATGGACTGTGGCAGCTGCAATTTGTGTGGAAGATAAGAGCAAAGTGGGATACTTGAGGATATGATCCTCCTCTCCGCCCCTCCCACCCCCCCTCACCCTTGCTAACCAGCTACACAAAACAGTCGTAAAATGTTGTGCATCTTGAATAAAATACTGTAACTTGAACTGACATGTTAGCTTGAGCACAGGAACAGCAAGGTGACAATACTACTCTTTCTATTCAGTTTTTCACCTCTGAAAAGAGACAGCTTGCAGAGGTTCTCTGCTCTTTCCAGTTAGAGAAGCAGCAAGAGAACCTCCCTGGCTGCAAAAGGCAGGATGGCTGCTCTGCTCCGGCGTACAGGCAGGGCTGCCCGAGCTCCTCCTCAGGTCACTTAATTTGTAAACGGAATTTTAGTCTTCTAAAAGAAGTGCAAACAAGAAAAGCATGCCTTTGAGGATTTTTCCTTATGTAATACTAAAGCTTACCTCCAGAATTGTGTTCCTTAAATTTTGTTGCATGATCTGTGTGGACTTTGTTTCTTGTTGAAATAATTCAGTGCACTCTTTTCCTCATTTGTATGCATTTACCTACTGAAAATTTGTACCATATGCATACTAAATGGTGTCAATAGATGGTAACTCTAAAAATGGCAAGGTCTCTGACTCAGGACTTGCTGTTTTTTTAGGTGGGATGTGTCTGTGTGTACCCAAAGGGGGAGGACTTCAGTGGCTTTTGGAGTTTGGCATGAGGCTCAACTCTGGGAACAGAAGGGTGTTCTCTTCCCCCAGTGTCTTGGAGGAGGGATTGTCTTTGGAAAGCCAGACTACCCAGGGCTGTAAAGTTCAAAAGAAATATTCAAAATATTCATATCTTTTAGGTCAAGTCAAAAGCTTCAATGTGTAATACATTTTTAAGCAACAATAAACATATGTAGCTTTATATGACCTTAATCAACTTCCACTGCAGACCCGGACCTCAGCAGGAACAGAAACCAGGCCTGTGTTTGAATAAATGAGTAACATTAGAGTGTAAAGAGGAAAAATAGTAAGTGGTGCACAAAAAGCAGTTCCACTTCAGAGCCGTTTTTGCAAGTGTTCTTGTTGCCTTTGAGACTTCTTTGCGACCTGTGCCCAGCGCTCGGCAGGCCCAGGCTGGGGACTGCAGAGGGGTTGCCAGCCCCTTCCCTTGGGCACGGGTGCTCCGGTGGGGTCAGCACAGCAGCCTGGGAGAGACCCTGTCCATCTCTCTTCTTCTGAGCACTGCTCGTTCCTCTGTGCTGAAAGACTTTTGGGTTGGTTTTGCCTTTTGCCAGTTTAGGCAGGAACTCTGGCTCCGGGTATAGTTCCTTAAATACAGAGGGGAACCAGCCCAAGATGTGGATCTGTTTTCATACTTCAGAGTGTTGCAGTAACATTTAAAGTATGCATATGGTTGAAAAAGAGATGGCATTAAAAACAGCCTTTTTCCACTCAGCAAATCTTCTCCATCTGACTTCAGTACTCTGAGCAATGTTTTATATTGCTTTCACTTCTTATTAGTGTTGCAGCAGCGCGTGTAGTATGACAGTATGTGGAATGAAATTATTATCAATCTGGTAACTGAATTCATATGACAGCTTATAAAGAGCGTGGACTCAAAACAATAAAGCGATGAAAATATCCCCCTACATAAGAGGAATTTATTTTCTTTTAATTTTTAAAAAGAGACGCAAGCTATTTATTTGTAAGCAATGCATACCTGGAAGAGTAGGATATAAATTAAAGGGGCACAGGACAGTCTTGGTAAGTAGCAGTCCTTGGGAGTGCTTTGGGAAGGCTTTCTGATTTTAGGCATTTGATAAAAATCAGTTTAAGATGCGTGTTCAAGATGCTTCATAGGAGAGAAGAAAATTGACCCATAAAAAGGCAAAGTTAACTTGATTATAGCCAAAAAGGCAAAAAGAGAAACACACATAAGAGGAAAAAAAAACCAAACAACCAAAAACAACACTTCAGGTTTTTCAGGTTTTGGCCATCTGCAGCCACACTTGCTTTGTGTAATAAGCACATTTATAAACAAATCTATGCACACACATGCTTGATTTGTCGCAGTTTTGTCTACGATGCTCTGTCTGCAATTCTGCTTGGCTCTAGTTCTGATGGGCTGTAGTAAATGCCAGCTTTCCATGTTTCCCTTGATCATTTTGCTCTTTGGATCTTCCTACAGAGGAAGGCAGGAGAGTGAAGAAAAAAAACCCCAGTAATCTGACTGGTCTTGGATTTTGGAGTTGGGTGAGCTGTGGTTATAGGAACCTTAAGCTATTTACATGGTGCAGTGCCGTCACACGCCAAATCAGCTATGAATGCAGATCCTGCGTTTATGTTTGTCTGCTTTCCTGTGTTTATTACAGTATCAAATATTTGAATAAATTATAAGGAAGAGATAAACTCTGGGTAATAATAAAGAGATTAACATGGCACCAAATGCCAAATGGTAGGCACGGGATGAGCCATCTAAAATAACCGCGATCATATCTTTGACGATCTGGAGACTTAAAGGAAATGTAGTTCCCCCAGAATTTATTTTGTTTATGTTGTTTATTATGTTTGCTTGCGGTATTTTGTTTCATGCTGTCAGTTGACAGTGTAGCACTGGGCAGAGATGCAAAACATTTTTATGTATGTATACACCGATATGTATGAATTTGTCACCAGCGGCCCCTAGGTCTATTTTTAGAGATGTTCTCTGGGTTTTTTTAGGCACATCTCGGGCAGTACAAGTGGTTCCACACCCGTATCTGAGTTCCAATCATTTGGTCTTTGCCTCCCACGGTGAGGTTTTGGTGACGGTGTGCGTGTGCTCCTGGCACTGTGCCGACCCACCCGGGCTGGACAGGGTGGCCCAGAAACGGGCTGGAAGGAGTGGCACTGCCTGCTACCAGATCCTGGCTGAGAAGCGAGGTCCCCCCACGCTGCTCAAGCTCCGTTACAGGAACACGTCTCCGTTAGCGGTGTCACTGCCCCTGGCTCACAGGAGAGGGGTTGAGGTGGCGCAGGCAGCACGTGTGAGCCAGAAGGATGCAGAAATCCACCTGCAATGCTCGATGCACGCCCCCGGCACCCCTCGGGTGTTCACGCTGTATTACCAGTGATCTCCTGCCTGCCTGAGGGCATCCACAGCGGGAGCCCCGATGGGCACCACACAGGGCAGCTGGAGAGCCTGGGGCTGGGTGGGCGAGCGGCAGTGGGGTGGCAGCAGCACTTGTCATCTTAACAGCAGTACTGTCCTTGACCCAGGCTCTGCTAGACTGGTTCTCTTCTGCTGAGTGTGCTGAGCTGCAGCTGGTTCCAGAAGCGTACAAAGGAATAGTGAATTAAACTCGTGCTTTCAGCAAGCGGTATCAGTGCCAGCCCTCGGCCCTTGCCTCTCGCTGGCATTAACTCACCTCTGGCTGCAGCACTGAGAGCCACACTGGGCTTCATTTTTTGTGCTCTTGTAGGTGTAGAATCCTCTGAGTACATCCGATCTGGTTCTAAGTGTTTATAGCTGAGTCCGGAGTCCGCTTCGGGCCTTTGGCTACAAACATGGAGATATTGATTAAGCTTGGAAACAGCTATGGCCTGTTAGAGGTAGGCTGAGGGAGGGAGGAAGCCATAAAGAAACTGGGGCCCTCAGAGAACTCCAGCCAACTGAAAGGACTGCCAAAGTAAAAGCTGTTGGGAGAGGCAAAGACAGTGTGTAAGAGAGGAAGAGTTGAGGGATGAGAAAGAGAGCAGCTAGGGGAAGGGGAAAACGCCATTTCTTCTCATCTGAAATTTATTAGGCACACTCTGTTTAACTTTGGTAAGATTTTATTTTTGAGGGTAAAACACTCTATGTTGACACATCAAGATATTCTGATAATAATCCTTGTTCTTATAACAAGCTTTGGTTTTGCTTCATGGCGAGTATACCGCCTCCTGCTGGTGTTAATCCCTCCTCTTGCCCTTCTTCCACCCCTTCCTTCTCAAAGGAGAAAACCATCTTCTACTTTGACTTCAAGATAAATGCATTCCATTCTCCTCCTGGGTGGATTGGAAATCTGAATAGAGTGTGACAGAACTCTTCCTGATATTTCTCACTTCCATGATGTTTCTTCATTACAACAGTGATCTCAAACGCTTGGTCTAAACCCTATTTAAATAAATCAGAATTCCAGTTCAGCACATTTCAGACAAAAGCCTTATGCAAAATTTCATTGCTCATGAGAGATGAAGAGAGATATCTCTGAGCCTTTATCTCCACGCTTCATACTCTTTCAACTATCAGAATCATTTGGTTTTGATGCATGTGGAAGCGGGGTAATGTGGCACAGTGCAACAGGAGTCATTTCCCTCGGTAGCAGCTGCTGAACCATTCCCCCACCAGCCGCGGCAGAAGGATCAGCAGGGGAGTAGAGACCGTGAGTACATCGCAGTGCAAGCTGAGGGGTGATTACTGTGTGCTGTAAAACCTAGTGTGGCTAGCATTGGTGAGCTTTTCTTTGTCTGTGCATCCCACGGGGGTTGCCACCTGATATCTAAAAACTCTCAGGAGATTCTGACTTCTAGATTACATTTCCTGAATCGTACAAGGTTTTGACAAAAGGCGTCACGGCTTCATTACTGTTGGATGACTACTGCCAGTGTGTGGATGAATACAGACTAGTCCTAGGCTGCGATACCTCTTGTAGCTTAAGAGGAACTGGACAAACACAGGCAAATGATTTTGATACTCCCTCAACCAAAGAAAGGTTTGTAAAGGCAAAATGCAGGACTTCATTTCTAAGGCTAAGCAGCATTTCAGCGTATTTGAGCCTGTCAGCTAGTACTAACTGGCTGCTCTGCTTCTGTGAGTGAAACAAGAAATGAACTATCTGCCAAAGCACTCACTGCAGTACTGTTGTTTCAGGAATACAGAAACAGGCACTGTCTTCTGAGTGTTCAGAGCAAAGGAAGATGGAGAAAGGCAGAGTGTCTAGGAAATGCAGGAACAGGTCCTGGTCTTTTAGCTTTTGAGTCACATCCTTGAATAATTAAGGCTTCCAGCTTGAGTTAGTGATTGGAATGAGGAATACCGTGGTGGGGAAAGGATGAGGATTCAGCACCAAAGCGTGTCACATGAATACTTCAGGATGTTTGGGTGGCAAGCATCTGACATCATCTCAGGGCACTATTCCAAATCTACTCCAGCTGAAGCTAGCTCAGATCATGGACCATGATCTCCTAGGCTGAGGTGTGGTGGCTGTACATATGTGCACAAGTTTCCAGTCAGAAAGAATCTGATTCCTTTGTTGTTCTGGGGCTCAATTATTTCAGTTCTTCTAGGACTCTTATTTTAAAAGTCGAGGAACTCTGTAAATAAATACATATTATAAAAAATGTACTTTTTTTATCCTGTTACTTCGCTGCTTTTCCAGAACAAAATGTTATGTTCTGTCTAAAGAGAAAGAATTTTTGTGCAATATCTTACTTCTGCAATTGCAGTCTGTTAATAATTATTACCAATTTGTGGTTAGCTTAAAACATAATAGATTCTGTGTGTGTGGTTTTCGATGAAAAATAGCCATTGTAATGTTTGTCAGACTTCTTTCTGCCTCCGGGATCACTCTGAATACAGTGTATGGAACCAATTGAATTGAACACTTCATGTCTTTGGTGTTTGTTTTTCCTCAATTCTCATCTGTCAACTGCTGTGCTCATTTTCTTTTCATTAGTATTGATACTTGCTTGAAGATGAGATGGCCAGATTCAGTTCTCAGTTGTACTTGTTCAAATCCAGCAGAATAAGGTTCTGACTTAATGCAGTAAAAAGGATCAGAAGTGTAATACTGTGCTGCTTGCGTGTTTCTCTCCAAAAAAAAAGAAATCATGAAGTTAGAATGGAAAATGTGTGTGGCCCTGCTGGAACACTCAGTGGTTAGCTATGAAACTAGAATGTTGGGAGTTGAACATCATGTCACCAATCACTCATAACTTTGTTTGGCATTTCAATAAGGGTTTGGTGTTTCCTTGGCATTTTCCACAGGTTATGACTTGCATGCTAAAATTAGCTCTTTCAGAGTGCAAGCCTTAACAGTAAAGAGATTAATTACTGAAATGTAGATTTCTGGAACCAGATGCTCCACTGTCCTTTTTTGAGACGTTTCTTCCATTAGTGAATGCTGTGCAAACATGCATTGCAGCTATCTCTATAGGAGATCTGATCTTAATGGGATTACAGAGGATGACGAGTTCTTGGGAGAAACGGAGCTTGGAACTTGGGCCTATTTTTTCTCGCTTTTGGATACTTGTGGCTTGAAGGTAAAGAATAAAAAGTGTTCACACAGATGATCTCCTTTCTTTTCAGTGCCTTAGCTCTTTCCCTGTCTTTAACCCAGTCTCCCACGTGCTTGAGGAGCCTTTTCACATCTCCCTAGAGCTCCCTACAGAAAGCAAGCAGGCAAAGAGCATCCAGCTGCCTGCTCTGTGTCTCCACCTGCCAGCTGGCGCTCGTGCCTAAATTTGCTAATTGAGGCTGTGACTCTGTTTTGGCTTTTGCAGCGCTTGAGTTCCTCCAGCTATTGACCACCGTTAGCTCTTTGGTTTTAAGCAAGGGCACAGCCCATTAGGAGGTGCAGTGATCTAAGCAGCTATCTAAAAGCTTGTGTGTTGCCAGGAATATCCTGTTTCTTTGGCCTTACAACCTTGCCGTTTGGGTCTCCTTTTATCTTTTAGCTGGTCTGTTACGAAAGAAGTCACGTCCCGCGTGGTCTGTCTGCTCCCAGGTGTTAGACATGTGCTCCGTACACATCTTTTGGACGAATGTGAGCTGCAGATGTGTGGAAGATACAGGGAAAGTAATCTTAACCTTGAATCTTGTACATCCAGTAGGAAATATCTACTGTTTCTATGCCGACTTTTCATGAATACATTTTCAATATTTAAGATGCACAATATATTTTTGTTTTTTATGATGTGTTTGATCCTTTACGATGTTGATCCTTATGACCATTTGTCCCATTTAGCACCTGATGTTGTTTCTGCTGACAATGTAGCAAAGACATCAGTCGGGGTTGCAGTGTTTGTGCATCCATCACCTGCTTTTGTTAAGAACTCCCTGACCAAGCAACTCTGACAGAGAGCATGCTCATTCCTCAATCACTTGTGTAAATACAAAATATTTTAGCAGAAAGTATGGAAGTAAGGAGAAAACTCACGAACACAGTTTGAACTGAAGAACTATTTGGAAATAATAGAAATGTTTACGAACACATGCTTAATTCTGTTTTTTATGTAAAAGATAAAAGTGAATCCAAGCCTGGAATTGTACCAATATGTTTTTGCCTTACTTCTCCATATCTAATTGAAACTGTAAATATCAGTTAATAAAATGTAATTCTGAAATGTTTTCACTATATAAAAAAGCCAGTTCTTGAAGAATGCACCAAAAAGGACCTGCCCAAATGAAATGTTTGAGAGATGAGTTGACATAAAAGTTTGTACCAGCTCCCACTGAGAAGTTTCTTTACACAGTATTTTTAAGCTGCCAAAAGCTTTTGTGCATACTAAGTGCTTGCCAATTTTCCTTTTTCAAATTAAATCAAAGGCAATTTTAAGTTACATGAGCCTACAAAAAGAATCTGAATTGGTGGCTAAACATTGCTTTTTGTAAAACGCATTCAAAAGACAACTGTATTTCTTGGAATATTTTCACAAAAGGATTGGCTCCTTGAGTCAGACTGTGTCTGCGGCGTTTCAGGCAGAACAAGGAGCTGAGTGAGGAGGAACTGCAGCAAACTCTGCTTCATTGCCCATCCACATCCTTTTCTGGCACTTATTTATGCCTGGCTCTAGTGTGTAGTTGTAGGAAATCATAAGTTAACCTCTTAGCTTCTGATTTCGTGACCGATTATTTTGTACCCAGCTCAAGTGGTGCTTAATATAGGAGTCGGGATGTTTTAGCTACTTCTACAGTAAGAGGGGAATTTTTTGGGCTTTCCAGAATTTCCAAATTAAAAAAGCCCCAAAATTTCCAAATTAAAAAAACCCACAAACCTCTTGGTACCGAGTCAGGTTGTCAGTGACTAGTTTAGGTTTGATGATAAGGAAAGAGTGAAGGAGCAAGGGCTTGTCTTTGCATGTTGGATACAGAGAGCAAGATGTGGGAGTGGGGAGAAACACAAGGGCTGAAATACTGGCTTACACTCATTCCATCAGACAGAAGCATCCGGAGAAGCTGAAGGAAGAGGTATTACTATGATTCAGCTCTGTGCCTTGCAGAGGCTGGGACCTGAAAGTTTAGAGCAGCTTTGCTGTATTAAGAATGACATAGTTTTGGTCCTGCTTTCCATCTCACTGAAAATCATAAATAAATTTTGCTTTTTGATCTGTCCTTGGATAGCAGAGTTCCATAGCAGCTTCTTGGGAGGGCTTTAATACCTCCTGCAGTTCAAAACAGACTTACTGGAATTGGAAAATCACATAGAGGGTTGAGGAGGATCAGCAAAGCTAGTCCATGACTGCGTACGTAGACAAAGATTGGACATGGATTGGCCTGAAAAATAGTTATGAGGGAACATGATAAAAATCAAGAATGGTCAGAAGCATTTAGACTTTGCTTGCAGTTTCTTCTTTCAACAAAAATAGGGGTCATCAAATGAAACTAATCAGGGGGCAAGTTTGGAGGAGAAAAATTTAATGGAATGAATATTAAAACTGGATTTCCTTCCCACAAAATATTTGTGTAGTGTGGAAAAATGTCTAGCGTCTGTCTAGGTTTGAAGAGTGACTGGAAAAACCTTAGAATCTTTGAGAACTAGTAAATATGCAGGTGCCATCTCAGGCACTTGGGAACTTGCATGAGTGGAAATTGGAAGAGTATTCAGGAGAAATACTATTATACTGACTGTTTTCTATACTTTTAGCTAAGCATCTGCGGATTCTCACAGGTGCAGGAATCTGGGATGAATGAACTGTCATTCTGCCCAGTATGACGGTGCTTACATCAACTGGAGTTTAGCGTGGCATCCAGGTGAACATTCAGTATTTCGTTTGCTACTGAAATAGTATTGTACTTGGCATTCTCTTCCTTCTTACACATGCAGGTGCATTGGCTTGGTTGACTCCGTTCCTATGAATTATTTTGCGTTTGTTGCTGGTTACGGTCCCTGTGCGTGGCTGGTGTGCGGTACCTCCTTGTCTGTGCATCAGGACCTGCAGTGATCCACTGGGTATTCCCTCCTGTGAGCCTGGGGTAACCGAGGGAGTAGAACTTGATGGATTATGGGTTTTTGTTTTGTTTTGGTTTGGTTTTTTTTGCCAAGGTTTGGGTTGTAGTTACTTTTAATAACTGGACACGGGCTTTCACAAACTGTAGGGCTCACTCTGGGAACGTAACCACGGCTGCTTTGGTATTTTCCTGGAGTTTTTGACCTTCTTGTTTTGGTAATACTGAAGATTGCGCATTTGTTATAAGTTTCAATTAGGATTAGCAGTTTTTAATTAAGAAATTAAAAACAAACCCTAGAAAGGTGAAACAGTTCTCTGGGTGTACAGAAAATAATGTCAGAATGAGGTGTTGGCACTATCCATTAGAATATACGGTTTTGCTTTCTGTGTTCCAAGAGATCAGTAAGAGAAAGGGAATGTCAAAAGGATGCAAACTGTCTTTTTCTTTTTTCCACATACCAAGCTTAACTAATGTAAATCTGACATTCAGGGGTTTACATTTCACTCCTTTTTTGCTAAAATAAGAAAATAATCTTGCTTGAAATATGGGTGCTTTTTCTCTCTTCCAAAATGCCATTATTTAGCTTTCAATTATAGGATCCAGATGATGAATTATTACATGCAGTTGCTTTCTTAATCGCTTAAGATACCCACAGGCACTAGAAAAGACTAAACAGGAATTTGTAACATTGTTACAACTATGTCATGTCAAATGCAGTCATGACCATTCAGTCAACTTGCACATATGTTGGGGGGGAGTGTATTTCTGTACGTAGAAAAAACAATGAAGGTAATCCCAGGTTATTTTATATTAATGTTATACGCATTGTGGGTGTTGATTTTGACCTTGAGTAAATGAGTGAGTCGCCTGACCTCCTTTTGCTTCAGTTATTCCAGCTGGAAAATTGGGTGAAAATGTGGATTCTCTTTACAAACCAGATGTTGTTTGATCTGAGCTTTTCTCAGTAAAGAAAAAGAAAAATCATTTCTGCAACGTAGCGTAGACATGAATAGCGAGTATTAGAATTACAATGAGAAGAGCATGCAGAGGAAACCAGAATCACAGCCGCATCGACATGTCTGGAGATAGTAAATTTAAATGATTAAATTATTTAATCGCCTTTTATGGCCCTTCATCCCTCTGTGTTTTGTTATCAAGGGCTGATTCCAGTCCAAGTAGATGGAAACAAAAGAACAATGTTTGCTTGGAATTCTCCAATGGATCAAACTAAAGAAGAAATTAAAGTAATTGCATATTTTGCTTTTGTACACATCAGCAGGACGGCATTGCTAATGGAAAGTTTATTCTTCCAACCTGACTGCTGATGTAAGAAGGTTTTGTTTGCTGAAGAGAGTAAGTGCAGCTCTATTTCTGTCCAACCTGTGCAAAGATACCTGGAACAAAAGCCCCTGATGGTGCATTCAGTTGTGCCACATGTGAGTCTGCAGCTCTGCTGTGCAGCGGGGACCCTCACATGTGCAAAGAGGACCAGCGGGTGTCACCACAGCACGGAACCAGCACCCCTCTCTTCTTGCCCCCTCTGAGGCTGCTATCTCCAGGGGGTAGTTGAGGAACTGCAGCAGTCATGAGATGCGTGATACTGTAGGTGATGGGTGGACCTGTTGAAGCAAGTCCAGAGGAGGGCCATGAAAATGATCAGAGGGCTGGAGCCCTCTTCTGTAAGGACAGGCTGAGTGAGTAGAGGTTGTTCAGCTGGACAGGAGAAGGCTCCAAGGAGACCTTATAGCCCTGCCCTTCCAGTACCTGAAAGGGGCCTGTAGGGGGCCTACAGGAAGCCTGGAGAGGGACTATTTATGAGGGAGTGTAGTGATAGTACAGGAGGGATAATAAAGAGAGGAGATTTAGATAGGTATCAGGAAGAAATTCTTTACTGTGAGGGTGGTGAGGGCAGGCTGCCCAGAGAACCTGTGGCTGCCCCATCCCTGGCCAGGGATGGATGGGGCTTGGAGCAACCTGGTCTGGTGGGAGGTGTCCCTGCCCATGGCAGGGGGGTTGGAACTAGACGATCTTTAAGATCCCTTCCAACCCAAACCATTCTATGATTCTATGACACTGTGCGGCCGCAGCTGGAGGCCTTTGGGGTTGCATCCTCAGGTTCTCCAGGGACCTTCTCTCTCCAGTGGCAAGGGAATGTATTATGTTTGTTCCAGGAGTGGGTGGGTTTCTGCTCGGAAAGGTGCTGAAAGGATGCTGCTGTTGCATCTATGTTCTTGCGGGGTTGGCTGATAGAAACGTCACTGTGGCAAGGAGGGTCTGGCAAGGTGTGTGCACGTGGAGCAACATTCCCGGGCTGTGGGAGCAGGAGGGGACTGCTGCTGGCTTGGCTCAGCCCACCTCCCACATGGGAGAGCACCAAGGCATTTTTTACCACTCTTTAGGAGTCTTATAATCAGCAAAGGGGATGTAAGTGGCTTCTGGAGTGTGTGCCTTACCAGCAAACTCTTCTGAGTGCTTATAAGGCCATTTTGAGGTGATGAAATACACGTGGTGTGAGGACCCTTAGGGGCTGTGTGTGAGATCAGGCTGGGAGCTGCCAAACTGCCCTCCCTGAGGCCTTTTCCTCCCCCCCCGCCACCAGGGGGGCACTTTCAGCCACAGGTGAATCTTACCAGCCCCGGCAATGCTCCAAGAGATGAGCCTGGTGCCACCAGTTCAACTGGAGGGTGTGTTTTAGCCTTTCAGGCAGGGCAAAGAAATCCAGCAGCCTCTCGCAAATCTGTTCAGCGTGAGTGCACTAATATCTGGGGCATGAAGTGAAGGAGAAGGCACAGAGGAAGGAACAGCTGAGATCAGCACGCCGCCAGGCTGGGAAGAAAATAAATGGAGTCACTGACATCGGGGGCTGTTGTCTGGAAAGATCTGTTAGCAGAGCTCGGACAAATGTAAGGGTCTTCTTTTCACGGGTATTTATGCAGGGACATTGTTGCCCTGCCTTGGACACCTCACCTTGTGTGCTGATGGCGTTTTTAGTGTGATGGATTCCTGAGACTTTGCCTGGTCAGAGCTAGCTGGATGGATTTGTAGGCAAAATGCAGCGTCAGCTGTTCTAATGGCTTCACACAGGGCTCCTATGTGAACGATGATGTTTCAGCTTAAGGTGTTAGACCATTAGGTGGAGTCACATTTCTCAAAAAACAGTGTAATTTGTTTCTATTTAGTTCAATACCAGAGTGACTTTGCAAAAGGTTGCTACATAAGTAGTTTTTCCCTAATTAAATTGTTTTTTAACTTTCTGTTTAAATTGTTTTGGTTTTATATTTTCACCTTCTTTAAAAAAAACCAAATATTTTCAAATGGCAGACCAATACCGAACATTTAATTCCAAAGGCCATCTCTTCTTTAGTCCCACTATCTTTGATGCCAAAGGGGTCGGAAGGGAGGTAACCAGGGCTTTCTGCATTGTCTGGTAGCTGCTCCCATCCTGTCCTGGTGTAGTGATCTTCTTTACCCGTCCAGCATGAAGCTGTTCTCCAGTGCAGTTTTTACATGTATTCATGAACTGCTACAGAACACACGCTGTTCCTGACACCTGGAAGATGCAGGTAAGACAAACACAGGTGTACAGTCATTGACACCTCACTTTTAGTCTCACAGGCACATTAGTAGATTTTTGGCAAACATCTGAAAACCCATGCAGTATGTTGCCACTCACTGCAGTCAATTTCCTAGCAAGCACTCTGACCACACAAAGGGTGGGAAATTGTATCAGATACAGCTTTGTCCAAATGCATAACTGACTTCTAGCTGCTTGGGGTGTGGGAGACAGTGATGGTGGCCTTGCTGGGAGACTGAAATTGAGGTCCAGGTGAGGAATACGTGAAAAGCAGCAACAATATGTATTAATATACCTTCTCCCCGGCAGTGCCTGCATGCTGTGGGGTGTTAACTGTGTTGAACATACCAGCAAGGTCTCCAAATTTTGTGACTTCTGCATAATATGGGATAGAGAAGGCTGGAAGGCTGTCTGCAGTAAGTTTGGGGTTTTTAAAAAAATTTTTTTTTAAAATTGAATTATTTTTTTCTTTAATAAAAGCTAGCCTTTTGTGACCTTCTCCAGGGCACCATATTTTTTCTTCTCACTGATACCTCAGCTGATAGCTGGCCATGTGCATCATTGTGAGGTGCAGAACTGTTTCTGTTTCTATTCCAAGTGCTGGATGTTTGGCACGGCTATCGTCCTTTGGTTTTTCTTCAACAACTTTATTGCTGTGGTTCTATCAGGAACTCTGATGTGCCACAAGTCATTCAAGGGAAGCAGGCAGGCATCTTATCTGCACTCTGCCAAGTGGCAAAGTATTAAGTTTGTCAGCCAAATTTCTCAGTACTGGTCTATGCTCCAGACTGCCCCAATGGCAGTGTCAGTGTCATCTCAGTGATCTTCATTTATAAATGAAGCAGGTTTTGTTGTGAGAGGTTTGTCTTTCATTTCAGAATAGACATAATAGGCAGTTGATGTACCTTGTTCCAGAAAGAGAAGTTTTCTTACTTATTAATTAAACTACTTCTCTCAAATCTATTAAACAAAAGGCCTGAGTTAGGATTAGATGCTAATGGCTGTGGGTGTGCAGTTATTCGTATACACATGGGCATAAGTCAAGACTGTGTTTTTGACTTGCGGTCTGTTTGTACATGTCAGTATTGCTCCCAGGCAGGAGTCCTGAGCTGAAGGGAAGCATTCATTCCCTGAAACTTGCTGTGAATTCCATCTTTGCGTGTGATTCTTTTATTTTTCTCTTCTAAATTTGAAAAAGAAGAAAAAAAAAACCACCACTGTGGCAAACTGAAACTTAATTTCTTGATCCTTCTTGGTAGGAGGTGGTAGATTATATTATTTTAGGACAGTGTGTTGAATTCAGTCTTAGCTAGGCTACACAGTATTGGCAGCTCAAATATTTAGCCTGTTTTGGAGTGTCTTTTATGTTAGTTGAAAATACACACTTTTGGGTTTTAATTTTTGTATCATTATGTGGCTGTTAGCAAAGCACTAGTGAAGTTCATTTTGCCATGATTGTGCAACGTACTGTAGCAGTGGATTAATTTTGTCCAGCAGTACATTTTTACATATTGCTGTATATCATAGATTCAAAATGAAGTCAATGAAGCATGACAGCGAGTAGATTTAAGAGGGAAATAAATTAAGTTGGGCAGAAGCTCTAGGAGAAATGTAGAAAAAGAGAATGAAAAAGTTATTAAAGAATTCATGACCCCTATCAGAAAACTGAATGTTGGTGGCTCTGAAGCAAATGGAATGCATAGTAGTTCCTTAACAGGAGAAATTATTATTTTTTCCTATCTAGATACTAGTAAGTTTCTTCAAAATGCTGGGAACAGATGAAAATATTCAGCAAAGACAGTGGAGCAGATGGTAGTTACACACTGAATTGACTATCTTTACATATTTTATCATTTTTTGAAGCACTTCAACTTCCTTATTTTGACTGTATGAATCTGATACAGCAGTTCACAAATGTAAACTAAGGCTTGTGGATTTCCTGTGACCAAATTAATCTTTTCTTGGGACAACTTGAGGTATGGATAATACTTCTTGCCTTATACATAATAGTTCTGAATTCAAAAGCAGAATATTCATATTAATGTAACCAATTTTGTGATCATCTTAAAGTACCTGATATCTTTAACTGAAGACACAGAGAAGTCTTTGAGGAAAAATTAGGAAATCTTTTACAGTCATGCTGATGCTAATGAAGTTTGCTTTGTACTTCTGCTCCAGGACAAAGCATTATTAGACATTTTACTGGTGATGTTATTCTCCATTACAAGCGTAGAGGGATTTGCATTCAAAACAGATCTAAGAAAGTGGAATCTTTATTTGCAGTTGTTTACTGTTTGTTCTGTTTATATCTCTGAGTGAATGCTGTAGTGAATGCTTTGTTACTTCATTGCTTCAACCTTTTAATGCTTTGGTGTTGAGAAAATACAGTGCTCAAAGCTTTTAGCATGAAGTCTGAAAAACTGGCTGACAGAGATACAGAAATAAATGAGGTTTAATAGTATTAGGAATTAAAATCCTTTGGACAGAAGATACTCAGTGTATACTCAGAATAAATTGGATATGGGCCAGCTGGAAACAAACCTAAGTTCATCTTTTGTATTATTTGGGCGTAACGCAAGTTCATCAAAGTTTCAGGAAGTGGTGGTGACCCTTATCTGGGTGGAAAGGATGCCCTGGAAGGGCTCCTCAGTGCTGCTGGAGGCAGGAGCTGGGAGGGAGCCTTCCCAAGGAAAGGAAAGATGGACTCAGCTCTTTCTGCGTGACAGTTGATGAAAGGAGTCGATAGGCGAAGGAGCCTCTGAGAGGAATTGATACCTGCTTAAGGTTAAGCCAGCAGAGCTGATGGATCCAGCATTAAATTTAACTTCTGGCAAGGACCTCTTATCTTGGCAGCTGTGTTTACTACGTTATGTGAGAGGCACTTGGGACTTGGTATAGATAGCATGGTGGTTTGAGAGAAAACAAGGGTGATTCCAACTTGGTTAGTGTTGCGGTGCTATATTGGTAGCCACTTGAAATGTCTGCATACCTTGGCAAAGAGTTTCTATTGTCTTTTCTGATTTCTATTGCCAGACGTAGATGCTTTTCACGACCAAGTGGGAGTACAGTGAAATCTATCTTAAGCACTTGCAGGGCAGGCTGATAATGTTCAGTTTAAAGCAGGTGGTTGTCTCAAAGGCAAAGCTAAATTACAAAGATAATGATGAGATGGGGGTTTAATTTGTGAAGTTGCACCATGTTTTGCCTGTGGACGATGAGAGCAAGCTCATCAGACTGATGCATGATGATGATGTTTTATAGTGCTCAGGTCAGACACTCTGGGCTCGGTGTGACGGCTCTCCTGGCATGGAAATCCTGCATGTGGAATGATCATGTGGAAATTCTGCAGAGGTTTGTTACTTTGCTTCAAATGTTGCTAACGCTGAAAAATGCGTGAAAGAGTTCATAGAACTCGGAATTATTTGCTGGAAAGAAAAAGAAAAGGCACTCAGGGTAAAGTTGCAGATCTCAGAAAGAGTACTTGATTGAAACAAGTCATGAAAAAGATGCTTATCATCCAACTTGCAAAAAATCCAGAATGAAAAAGCAGAAAAACTGGCAATATGTCTTAGTTATGCACACTGTTATTAATAAAAAACCAAATGCATGCCACATAAAGACTATGTGCATAGAGGGAACGCAGCTTTGCTGCTACAGCAGGATGAATCCTCAGCTGGAACAATGGAGAAGAAAAGGGGCTGTGTGTGTGCACGCACATGTGTGGGCACTGAGGGGGTTTGTTCGGTTTTAAAAGACCTTTGTGCCCTGCCAGCCTTCAGACAGCTGAGCATTGGGCCAATCTCCTACCTTAATTAAGGACAGTTTGCCCGTGTCACTGCTCCCATTGCCTCTGCAGTTCTGAGGCACTGGGTGAGGAGCTCCTATCCTGTGGGGGTGCTGCTGTGAGTGCCCCCGCGTGGGGCAGTGGGGTGGAGGAGCTGCTGTGAGTGCCTCTGCGTGGGGCATCTCTGGAACAGGCCGTGTCTGTTCCCACTCTTACCTGAGGTGGGAGCAGGGTTCAAGCAAGCAGTGTTTTTATTTAGTTGGCAGTTGACAAGCAAAAATGTATTTTGGATATTAGCATATATTTACCTGTTTTTCCCTTTTTATAACTGTCTGCAGATTTAGGAATTTGTAGTGTACTTCCTTTTACTGATGTTTCACACCACTTTGAAAGGGGAACTGTTACCTTAGTCCAAAAGCAGAGGTGATTCTGGGGCCCAGCAACATGAACCTGTGGCTGCCTGCTCTGTGATTGAAGTCTGCTTCCGAGGGGCTCAGTAGGAGGTTTCTGTTCTGTGAATGCCTTTTTTTTCAGCTTGCAGACAGACGTGCACATGAAGTAAGAGCGCAGTCGTTTTGGCTTTTGAGTCGGGGATGGTGGTGAGGAGAGAGGATGTAATAGCTTTTGAGACAAAGATAGATGTTCAGTTGCAAGTGTTTTTTCTACAACTTCCTATTTTGATTTGCATTAGAGGCGGGGGCTGGGTGTATTTATGGTTTAATGAGACACTCTCTCCGTAATAGCAGAATATTATTCACAGGAAGAAGTGAGTTATTGCTGGTTTTCTTCTTCTTTCTGTTCAGTTACTGTGGATACAGCATGTAAGTTTTAGACATACTTCCCCCTTGAACTGCATACGCAGCTTCCAGTTGTTATGCTGAAGCTGCTCAAGGAAAGAGGTTAAAGGAGCAGAGTTTTTAAAGAGAGATTTGTTTGCTGCTTGAATTCCTACGCATACAATGAGCTTTCGCGGGAGATTCAGAAGGGAGCCCAGTGAACTGCGGAAGAAAAGAAGGACCATTAGGCGAGTGAATCAAGGAGAAATTCACAGATTAAGCTGCGTGAGTATGCACCCATTCTTCCATCTCTTCTACAAAATTGCTAAGAAATTGCAGGTCAAAGACACTACCTATAGGAGAGAGTATGATTTATTCCTTGGTGCGTACGTAGGATTGACTGAAGACTCGTCAATCTGTGTGAGGAGGAACTGAACATTGGAGAATGATTATTGAGGTCTGAGACTGAAGCATGGGGAGTTCAGGAGTTTACAGAACTCAGGTGCATTAGGGGCTGTTGTATAGCATCACACTGTCCATCAGACACAGACTGAGAGCAGCGTTGTCTCTCTGGCGCCTGGTAGTGTGTGCTTGGTAGTTCCATGAAAATCCATAATGCTGGTTCTGGACTAGAAAGTTACTGCATGCTATTTCAGATCTCACGATCTGCTGTGGGCAGTTTGTGCCTCTGGAGGCCAGGAGGAGGAGGAGAAAGCCACTGTCCTCCTGCAGTGCAGGGAGCGAAGGGAGAAAGCTCCAGAGCCCTTGGTTGAAAGCCGGAGTGAGGTTCTGCCCTGTGAGGTAGACGGCAGCTTTGCCATTGATGGCTTTGGGCCAGGACTGTGCCCTCTGGAACTCTGCTGTGACGCTGGGCAGCTCATGTTAACTGCGTTGTGCCTTTGCTTTTCTGAACAAAATTAAAACTGCAGGCAATTTAGGTAAAATGCTTAGAGCCCTCTGTTGAGAAGCCTTAGGCAAGTACTGGCTTTCAGTGTATTCTCTTAACTTTAGAGGTTACTTTAGGTGTCAAATATTTAACGGCTTCCCCAAGAATTATTTGGAGACAAAGGATATTTTTCTTCATGGCAAGAGGTGTTTGGTTTTCTTCTGTAGTTTTGTATCTCCGGTGGCAAGCTGGGTTTGCGTGTGCGTGCTGTGCTGGAGGCTCTTTCAAGGCTATTCTGCATGTCCGGTGCGGCAACGGATCAGTGATAATACTGGTAACACTGAAGATTATTCTCATTAACCTTTTTAAATAGGAAGGAAAATAACTTTGCAGTTGTAATACTTTATCACAGATTAGTTAAGATGGTCTGTGGTTCATCTACTAGGGTGTTTGGGGTTTTGCTTGTGACTAGCTGCCATTTTGGATAGATATTTTATATGGAAATGGATCTTTTTGACAAGGCTACTTTATGGCATAGTTCTTTCTGCCCTGAGCTATTGGCATACAGTCAAAGATTCCAAGTTTAAGTTTCATGGTCTTAGGTCCTAAGAATGAATGGTGGTGGTGCTGCTGAAAGCATCTAACCCTGGCAGTTCACAAGACTTTGCTAGGAGGTAGGCACTGCTGCTTGACTTGTCCTCTTAAATCCAGGTTAGGAGGGATTTTTGCTATTATTCTGCAAATCCTGACTATATGTGAATAGTGCCCGCCAGAAGTGATTGAAGCCTTACAGGAAAATATGGCTGGAAATAAAACAAAGCCCAAATAGTAACAATAAATCAGTAGCCTGTTTGCAGATAAAGTGGAATATATTTGTTCATTTTTGCCTGTATCATCAGATTAGTAGAAGCTGAGAGTCTGTTCAGTTTAGTGTTGCCAAAAAAAACTTAAAATTGTTGTGATTTCTAAGAGTCAATAAAACGTATCATACTCTGACCTAAAAACCTAGAGCACTTGTGACTGAGTGCCTGTTGCCCTTAATTGGAAATAGATAACGTGCCTTTTTCATCAGAGGCTCGTGGTTCTTACTGCACTTGCCATGAAGAGTCTGGCTGCTCTAATGTCAGGGGTATTACTCAGGTTTTCAGAGGAATCTGTTTTGATTTCTGTTCTTTTCAGACCTAAGATAGAGTAAGATGGGGTCACTGTGCCGTGTTATTCTGCGAGCGTATTTCTCAATAGTTTGTTTAGCCCTTAGGAAACGCAGTCACACTTGGCTTTACTTTTGTGCTTGTGACCTGTGTCTTTCTACCCAATATTTCCTAATTGGAGCATGTTAAATCTTTGGCCTGCGGGCACTTTATGCTATCAACCAGGAGCCAATCTCTCCTTCATGCATCAGTCCTCCGCACCTCCGATGCTGCAGATTTCAGAGTGGTGTTAGCACCTGCTGCAGCTGCAAAGGCTTTTGTAGATGGGGACCTTATTCAAAGAGTGCATTTCTTCGTATGCTACATTTAGACCTGTATTTTCTGTAGATGGATTTGTATTGTTTACTGGAAACTCTTTTTTTTTTTTTCTTTTTTTGTAAGACTGATTATTATCTGATTAGTTTTAATTGATTGTAGATTGTTGATTGAGCTCAGGGTGGTTGACCAGAGTTTGCTCTCATTTACGTTGTGTGTGTGTAAATGACTTGATGGCTAGATAATTGATTGGGACGGTAGTTGATGTCAAGGAAACAGTTATAATTTTAACGTCATTGTGAGAGCTGAGTTTATAATGGTCATGTATAGATGATGCTACTTTTTACAGATAAAGCCTCTGTGGAAATTCTTGCAATTATTTACTCAGATATGTGGCATGAAAAATATCTAACTCATGAAGAGATAAGTAACCATAGCGCAGGTAGAAAGAGGGAGATATTCACTGAGTAAAATGAAGTGGAAGAGCATATATAAGATTTGCCCTACGGGACAGTGACTTTCTTACTAAGTACTCTCTAGAAGTCAAATGGTATTTTTGAAAAGTTTATTTAGAGCTAATGCAAACATTTTTGTTAGTTGTTTTTGCTTCAGTGGCTCCTGAAGTGGTTGAGCCCATTTCAAAGAAGCTGTTTGCTCAGTCTACAGGTCTAAGACTTCATACATCTAAATTTTAGTGTTTAAGTGGAGATGGTAAATGCAGTTTGCTTATGTGCTGTGTGGCAACTTCATCAGACTTGCAATAGTGATCAAAGTCTTTAGCATCAGAGTATGACCTAATGAACAGACATTAGAGTTTTCCCTTTGGTCCTTAAAAGAAGTCTCCCATGTACTCTGAAAACAAGGTCTACTAAAAAGAAATCTGTATTTTCAAAGTAAATAAAAATGTTTTTAAAGACAATTCTGTTCTGTGCACAGGACACAAATGTGTGCCTAATCTAGCAGCAAGTTTGTGCTAGATGGGCCTGGTGGAGGAGCTGGGAACGCCTGGCATACCCTCCCCTCTGTCCTTCCCCTGAACCTGAAGGCAGATGAATATGGGTAGGTCACTCCATCACCCTTATTCATCCAGGTTGCACAAAGGAGGGAGACTGGTTTGGTCTGATCTTGTTGCTGCAACCAGTTCTATTATTGCTGTAGGTCCCAGACTGTGTTTCTACCTTTGCTATGAGGGTCATCTGGGTGCCACTTAAGGGCAAAAATTGGGAGCATCTTTATTTTTAACGTAGATTTTCCTTAGACTACAATGACTCTCTGTGTATATGTGAAGTTATTTATATATGTGTGTGTGTTTGTAAATACAAACAGAATCAGAAGTGCTGTTTACATAAACTTTGTACTGGAAGCTTAAAAGCTTTGGTCAAATCTACTAGGTGGGGGTTTCAGGATGGTTTTGTTAACATTCCCATTGGTGACCATGAATCTGCCTGCCTGGGACCGTGCTGGAAAAAGTGAACATGAAGCAAAGAATGTTTACAGAACAGTTGAAGCAGAATCAGACCAGTATCCCCTTTGCAGTGCCCAGGGCAGGACAATTCACTTCTCGTTCCTTGGGGTGAAGTAACCATTAATGAGGCAAGTGGCTGGGGAAAGCACTCCAGCTCTGGCCCCCACAGTTCCCATCCCTTCTTCCCAACCCCCTTCCAGTGCATCCTCCCTGTCTGTTCAGGTATGAACATGAACATCATCTATGAAGATGAGCTAATCGCATCTTTGGCTTTTGCTTGCTTTCTTTCTGAATAGATTCAGCACAGTAGCTTTAAAGAAAACCTTTTTTTTTTTCTTTTTTTTTTTTCTTTCTGGCTAAGGTCAGGTAAGGGGAGTGAAGTGGCTGAGTGCTGCCAGGTTAGAGGTCTGTATAAATTAAACTTTAAAAAAACACCTTAAAATACTTTACAAGACTTTCTTGGTTTTCCCCTGAAGTGACCTATGGGCAAATATTTAATCTAGGCTTCAGAAGTACTCACTATTTAGAAGCTGTCCTTTTTGACATTTTGAAAAGCCAATACATGAAATTCAATGTAACAACTTAGGAGTTTCTATAGAGGTCTTGTTGTCAGTACTGTGTAACAATGCTGATTTTAGTAATTTTCTGATTAAATGCAAAGTGTTTATCCCCTTTCTAAAAAGGGGTTTTAGCTACTGCATAAACATAGAGGACAAGCAGTTTGTTTTCTTGCTAGCTTGAATATGTTGCAGACTATGTTGGTAGTTGTATCTAATGTCTAAAATGGCAAGTGCTAGTTATTGAAGGTGCACATGTGTCCTTGCCCATGAGTGTACTTTCCACGTTCAGAAAGCACTTCAGCGAGGCTACAATGCTGGGTGTATAATCATGGTTGAGAAACAGAGTTCAGGAAGCACTTATGACTAAGTTGGGCGTAGCATGAAGCATCCCCTCTCTCCCCCCAGCACGGGTGCTTTCCTGAACCGACAGCCCTGCGTGCCTTGCACGTTTTAACCACGAGCAAGAGAGTTTTACGAGGCCTGGTGCTTTCAGAATTCGTAACGAAAGCAACGATGAATTCTGACTTGAGAAATAAAAGGTAATAGAAAGAGGAGGTTACTCCCAGTTGCCTGAGAACAGGTTTCTGTGGTTTGAGTAGTTGTAACTGGTCTCTTGCCAGTTGGCTTGCTGGAGGAGGAGTTCTGTGTCTGTGTGCCACTGAAGCCGCCGGTGGCTGCAGCTGACCCATCTCTTAAAATGGAAATGATCTGTTAGCTCATCCAGATGAGGTGTTGCCATTTTTCAAATATTTAGCACACTGAATTCTCTCATGGTAGCCTTTAAAGCTGGAAAATATGCAAAGTAGATCCGTACAGATTCTGATCCACGAAACAATGGTAATTTCCAATGAGAGCTATTAGGATTCATCCCACCCAAGCTTTATTTGTACAGCATAAGTCTCATTTATTCAAGCAAATCCCTTATTTGTGTCAATTAGAATTTTCTTTCAATAAAGAGGCTTTAATGAAAGAAAATGACTTTTCACTTTCTTTATTCCCAGCAGGATCTTCCATAGGATCCCCTGCTTTTACACTGCTTAAGCTGATAGGTACTATAGCATTTTGGAAATTGATTTCTGAAACACTAGGAATTTGGGGGTTTGAATGTTTTTGTAGTTCTTTGCAGTTTTCTCTGTACCAGAATCTTGTGGGAACTGGCAATCCCCTTAATGAAATTTATCGGCATGTCGGCTTCACCGCTGACACCGAGGAGTGCATGGGTTGTGCTGTGCAGTCCTGAAAGACTGGCTGGATTCTTTCCAAGTGCAATTCTCCATGGTTTGCTGAAAGACATGGCAAATTAAACATTTTGGACCTGACAAGTGCATGTGTTTTAGGGTGGAAGGGAGGGGGGTATCAGAGAAAATTTTCTTTGTACCGCTAATTTTAATAAATTTGTTGACTGTGGATATATATACTTAGCCAAATGCAGCCTTTGTAACGTGGCCAGGGAGTTTGTTGACTGTCAATAGACGCGTACCGGGCCAAGCAATCCTAAAACCAGCAAGATCTAAAATAAAAGGAGGGACCATCTGCCTGCTGGTTCTGGCTTTGCTTCCCTGTCCTTTCCCCAAATACCTTTTGCAGACCCTTAATTTCCTCCCCTGTGCTTGAAATGCCAAACTTATTTTCCTTAAAGAAAATCCATCAGACGCTGCGGAGTGTGCTGGGAGCGGAGAGAGGGCAGGCCTGTGGGGTGAGGGCATTCTGAGTTGATGAGACCTCTCACTCCCAGCTCAGCTGCTTGTAGGTGGTGGGGACACCGTAATCCCTGTGTGGCTGTGGTGTCTCTGCTCACCGGGTACAATCGGTGGTGTGGGACTCGCCGCCCGGAGCACATTTGGTCATCTGGCTGCTCACCCATCATCTCAGCTGCTGGGGGAAAATAGTGTGCCCAAGGCAGGTACCTTTCGCATGGAAATCACCCACAGCATCAAAATGCTGTGCTGTATATGGTGAATAGAGACGTGCTTTAGTCCTGCAAACAAGTAAAAGTTTTGGTGACTCCATAAAAAGCGAATGGTTTTCTGGCCTCAGCTTCAGCTCCATGACTGGCACGCCTCAGGGCTGCTGGGCACTCTGTTTCACTAGCATGTCTGAAGGCAGGGTTAAATTCAGCCTTTATGCTACACCTCCCCCAAAAATCATGGAGTCCCAACTGACTTTTAGCTTCGGTTTGGACAGGCTCAGCAAAGAAGTATTTAATTTAAATTGTCCTACCCTGGTGGAATAACATTAACTACCTATAGTAACCATATTAAAAAAAAATAAAGTCATCTATTATGCCAGAGAGCGTATTTAACTGGGGAAAGAAAGAACATGAAGTGTGAGAAGCACTTCACATTGATGTCATCCCAGAACATAATTTAATTTGCTGTTGTGAGTTTTAGTAGAATTGGGCTTGGTTAATAGTATCACTGAAAAGTACATAAAAAATGAAGGAAGGTGATGCTGTTGTTTGATTAAGTGGCCTTTTCTCTTGTAAGTCTGCCCATTGCAGTATTTCATATGTATACTAGAATGAATTGTAATTTTAGACAAGCCATAGCTTGGGTGAAATCTAAAATCAGATTCCTGCTTGATCTTAGTCAATCTGGCCATCACAATTCTTTTGATATTTTATGCACATGCAGTGGATCCTCCTGTCATGAAGACATTTTAGTCCAGGCAACTGAATTCCATCAGCTTAAATTCTTTCTCTGTATCCCTTTCTTTAATTTTCTTCTTCCTGGCATGGAGAAGAGAAGAAATTCATTTAAACATCTATATTAAATTCAATAGATTTTAGATGCTCAGGATTATGTCTGGGAATAATATGCCATTAAAATATTAGAAAATCATAGCATTTGGTCTCGTTTATTTTTAGAATAGGGAAGTGCTTGGGATGACTATCCAGAGACTCTTGGTCTCGGTTACATCATTTCCTCCTTTAATGAGTATTCACAGAAATACAGCTTCAGGAGGATGATATGCAAGTCATTTTATCCTATGCTTATGAAGAGAAGATGGGTGCTACTGTCAGTGCACAATGTCTGTGCAGCTGGAGGCCAGCCAGGTACCCTATCGGTTTCTGTAAAATCATTTATGTGGATATTTTTGGTCATTCTCCCAGATGATGGCCATCAAGCTGTATGTCACTGGTGGAATGTGGGCTGTTTCACTCATGTGAAATTAAGTAGTGATTATCCCTCTGTTGGCTCCAGCGCTCATTAAAGATCTCTTTGCTATTCAAAAAGAGTTTGAAAAAGTTGGCTCAAGAATGTACAGAATTACGCTCCACAACACTGTCAGGGTGTGAGGTAAATGGTACTGTTGTGATTGTCTTAGCAGGTGAGGAGTTAGAGAGTGCCTTTTTACTAGATGTATTTACAACCATTTCAGTACAACTAAATCTAATTCATTACTCACTTGAGATAGAGAATATAAAAAGCATTATAAAAATCCAAGCCAGCATAATTCGATTTTGGCACAGATTGCTAGGTTGGTCTGTTTCCAAAAAGACAGACAAGTTAAATTGAGAAGAGGCAGCACTATGGTTATTAAATTAGCTTTAAATCAGCCCTACTCATTTACAAATCTCTGCTAGTGCTCGCAGGAAGAAATTCGCTAATCCCAACATCTCTGCTTCTGTCTGCCTGTGTGGGGAAAACTGAGCAGTCATTCCATGCCTTCTGGAGATAAACTGCTAGCTGAACCAGCTGCCACTTCCCATCACAAATGCAGTACTAAGCATTGCAGTGCTAATCTTTGCCAAATCCAAACTACTGGCTCTGCAAAGGATGGAGTCGGTGTCCACATTGCATAGTTTTAAGGTTTGTAAGAACATGCAGAGTTGATAAAGAGAGGCATCGTGTTTGTTATACTGTCATGGGGACAGTCCAGGGACTGGACTGGATTATCTCTGCAGTCGCTGAATTAAGGAGGATGGGCTATTACTTGCATCTCTGATTTATGGGAGTTGGCGTATTTCATTTTATACAGGATTTTGCTGTAGTGCCATCGAAGGTAGAATGGCATTTGTCATTGAATCAGTAGAAAAACATCACCATAAATATCAAAGTGCTTCACTGAAAAGTTTTGCAGTAACTTTTTTATAGTGTCACATCTACTTATATTTAGTAACTAAATATAAGTAGATGTGACATTATCAAAAAATTACTGCAAGTAATTACTGCAAGCAAAAATTTCAGCAAGTTTCAGATGCTCAAACTTGCTGGTAAGACTTCTCTGTTAACTTGTGTTAAAATTTTTCCATCAGATCATGCACTTTGGAGCACCAGGACAAGAGAATTAGTGTTGTGGGAATTAGTGTGTTCATACCCTGGCCATGTTTCTCTGTTCTTCAGAGTTTTCCCGAGTTGCAGTCCTGTCTAGTGTAAAGGACCTTGCAGCTGTCAAGAAATTTTCCCCTGGAGTGTTTCTCCCTGCAGCTCTCAGGAGTGGCTTTCTGAGTGCTGCTAGTTTCACATTTTCACATTTTTGTGATGGTAATTTTGAAGGGGCTGTAGCTGTGCTCAGTCCAACCTCACAGGGATTTCCAGGGGGAAGAAGGAATAACTTTTTGTTCTCCAGCCGTAGCAAAAAGGGTAGTTTCTATTGGCACAGAGAACCTGCAAATGCCACACATTTTTATGGGATTCCCCTGTATTTCAAGAGAGGTCCCAAGATTTGTGGGATTCCCCAGCTCTCTCTTAGTCTATGACTTCAATGTGAAGGTGACTATTTATGTCATTTGCTTACTTTATGGTTTTTTAAGAGAGCTAAAGGTTTTTTGAAAGCTAATGTTCATGGACCTTTCCAAGAAGCCTCTAACCTAGATTAATATTGTGTTGACATATCTCTGATTTTGAAGAGTGCACATTTATGGTGTCAGTGGTTGTTTGATTTATTAAAAGTTGAGATTGTAGCAAACCCATTAGCCTAATGCTAAAATTAGTCCATGTCACAAACTTTTTGCAGAAAACATATACATTTTGGTGAAACTGCTACACAGGAAAAATGCCTGCATGAAACACTTGTACCTCATAAATGTCAGCACGTGTATTTTTTCACTTTTGAGTTTTCTTGTAAGTGGTTGCTATAACGTTTCCTTCCAAAGGTAACAGTTACATTACTACAAGTTTACTTTCTGCTAAACTTGGACTGAGTGAACTTTGTTCAGACCTTGGCATTGTTCCCAAAGTGAGTGGTACAGCAGAGGTGGTACACTCAGTGTGCACTGGTGTTTTCATGTTTTATCTCTTTGAAGCTTATGTCTACAGAGGAATATTTATTAAATAGAAACAATGGTAGATTTAATGCAGGAGAGTCTGAAACTCGTGGCTAAAGGATACTGCTGTGACTCAGCATAACTTGAAAGGAACCGAGAGCGAGCTGAGCATGCCAAGATGGTTGGATGAGCCCGTTATGTTCCTGTGGGGAACTGCTGTTGGTAAACAGCAGGCTGAACCCTCACTCCAGTACAACTGCTACTCAATCCAAGCACTTCTTGAGCAGGACAGATGTTAAAGTGTCAACTGGTACTGGTCAGCGCTAAGTACCAGCTTGGGACAGTCTAAGATAACGTGACTGGGTTAATATGAAGTCTCATGTGTCCTTCTAGGGTGCCTTGTCTTACCTCAACATCACACACTGCTATGCAGTTCTGTCACAGAATCTAAATTAAACTTTAAATCTGTTTCTTCCCATTTGGGCCCTTTGTGTTTTACAGTGGCCTTCCTCTAGATAATTTTCTTTTTTTCTGTTAAACAACCCCAAGTTTTATTTCTAATTCAATCTCCCTTTCGTAACTCTAAGGCGAGACAGGCAATGATCCTTGTCCATCTCCATGTTAATCTAGGAAGGAATCTAGCACAGCGTTTGTGTGTCAGAATCCCTTTTTATTTCAGTCATACAGTCAGATCTTTTCATAGTTTCCTGGAAGTTGATAGTTAAAGATAGAGCATAATTGGTATGTCAAGTATTGCTTCTCTTTCCTGCCTCTCCCTCGCATTGCACAGCAACATTCATGAACCAGTTTCCTTGGGAAAGAGCTTTCAAAAAAGTTCTATTTATTACTGTTATGTGTTGGTCTTGTCTGTCTTTTACAAGTCTTTGATATCTCACCATCAGTAGATAGTGCTTTTGGCTTGTGAATGCTGAATAGTAATGATTTTTTAAAAGTTTATTAATTCTTAAGATGGCAAACTGGCATTAAGAGAGTTAATAGACTGAGAAGAGAGTTATTAGCCTGAACTGCTTAAGAAACAGCTCCAATTTTTAAAATTGCATCTCCATCCTTGGAGGTTTTCAAAACTCATCTGGACAAGTTCCCAAACAGGCCAATCCTCCTTGCCCTACTTTGAGCAGGGGTATGGAGTAGATGACCTGCGGAGGTCCTGAGTTATTCTGTGATTCTATTATAAGCTGTTAAGCAATTGAATAACTTTCTGGGAACATGCGTATTCCAGTATTTTAATTTTTTTTTTTTTTTATGTGGCTGTGTTACTGACACTTAATTAAACTTTTCATAGATACATTTGATATGAAAGGGAGTCTTGAACTTAATGTAGAAGGGAAACAAGGGCTGGGGAGAAATCTTGAGATGACTGTATTTACTCAAAAAGCAGCGTCTCTCTAGAATGAAATCAAAAGAGGGAGAAACTTGTATATTTGGACCATTAAATATATAATGGACCATATGAGAATTATATATATATATATATAAAATCAAATATGATGGAGAATTGTGAGATTGTCCATTGGAGAAATCTGTTTTATGGAGATGTGAAAGCCTTCTTTTCTAGTATACCATGGTTTTGGTTTAGGGAAGAGGGAGGGAGGGAGGGAAATTTGATGTTATTCTGGATAGCACAGTGCAAGAACAGTGGGTAAAATACAACTTACTTTATGTCCACCATTGCATCAGACTGAAAAAGCGCTCTGCGAAAGCCTTTCTGCATTCACTTTCCACTAGTGTCCTTTTTGTCTCTCATCACCTGCTTTCCCATCACTTCTAGCAGTTCTTTTGCCCTTTCTCATTTACTCTCTCTGATGCTTAAGTCTTTGACTTAGGCAAATGTTGTCACCCTAATACATGGCTTTTCATTTGTTTAATGTATTCTAGAATGTCAGATAGGCTTCTCTTTCTCTATTTTTGGGTTGTATTTCAAGACGGTGTGACTTCACTTTTGTTTGGTTGTTCCTATGGTGGCTTCTTACTTTACTGCTGCTTCAGGCAATAATAGTACTGTTTTGATGATACTAATCCTGTCCCTGACGAGAAACCATGGGGATGGGTGCCAGATGGTAATAATTCAAGGTTAAGCTCCTGGAGTAAACTAAGTAAAACAATGTGGTGGCACTCAAAAGCTTCCAGCAGTTCAAGAGGTAGGACTGTGTAAGGCAGTGAGGATTAGTAGGTTACTTACACTTAGTAGGTTACTAATTGTGTCCATCTGTCTATTTGCCTGAGTGTATTTACGAAGAAAGAAAGAGAGTGTTCCTGAGGGTGACAGGTAAGTTATTGTGGTGGGTTTGGTCCCTGTAGTGAGCTCATGAGTTGTCAGATGGAGAGTGACTGTTACAACTGGCCCAACTTCCTCGCTTCCACTGTTCTCACATCAGCTCAGCTGCAACAAACTGTGACAAATGGGGAGGGCAAAAGAAGTTATTCATATTTTGGTGTAAAAAAGGAAAAATGTATCAGATCTCAGTTCATGAACGGGGTTAAGGCAAATTTGAGTGTAGAGAGGTTACCTGATCATTTCTTTTTTTCTACAGCAGGAAAAACCCAAACTCTTGGAGCCTTTGGATTATGAAGCTGTTATCACAGAGATTGAAAAAAATATTGGGGATAACCAGTTTAAGGATCTGATATTATTCCCCGACGATGACTTTTCAGTAAGTATAAGGCAAATATGTGTTATTCTTTCTCTTAGGTTTGTTTTCTCATTTATTTATTTCATCTTCACTACTGGAGGGAGAGACAGAAGTTGCCCAAGGGCTGTCTAAAATTTTCTTAATTTATGCATAATGTCTTACTGCCCTCCCACCAAATTCACTTTTTTTTTTTTTTCTGACATTTGTATATAGGTGAATTTATGGTTGAGGATTAGATAAAGCCCTGGTGTTCCCAAATCTACTTCAGGAACTCAGAAAACATATTATTCCATAATATATACTTGTCTGCTTGCACAGCACAGTGGTATTTTGGTCAGTGCTGGAATCTCTCCTTTCTATTATAATCTAATTTAATCACACTTCCATACCTTACATCCAGTCATTCTTATCCTACCCTGTCTAATGTATTTGGCCACTGGAATCAGGCAGCCCATGCTTCCCAGCCTTCTGCTCAAAGTCAGAATTTTTAAATGGTGGCCGTAACTTATTTCCAAGTTGTGCCGTTGCTGATATGAGATTGCCAGAGAAAGAAAAATCCAAATAGATTTGATTTTTGTTTGGTTTTGGGGTTGTCTTCATTTCTTCTCCAGTGGGGTTGGAGATCTGGCGTCCTGAGTGATGGAGGGTGCGGAATCCCCAGTGCTGAGGCAGGCTCCCCTAGTGGGATGCTGACGGGCAGTGGATACTGGACCCCACAGCTGGGGAGCTGTCTGACTTCGTGCTGGGTTCCCTGTTGCTTGTCCTGGCAAGCTGCAAAGAAACGGAGAACTTGGAAGTCCAGGGCAGCCCTCGCCATGGCAGTGGTGGGGCAGCTCGGGAGGGCAGGGGCTGGTTGCCTGGCCTGCTGCAGGAAGCTGGCAGATCACCCGCATCGTATAGCAACTTCTTCAAAATTGACCGATCTCTGTAAAAGATTTAGATTTTGATGAATAGGCATTCTCTAATGGAAATACACTTCAATTTGTGACCAATTGTAACGGCTGTGTGAGCGCCCTTCCCATCAGCTTCTGGCGCTGCTGCTCTCCTGTGGGGCCGGCTTAACCTAATCGACTGCTTTGTTTTACTAAATGGCTCTATTTCCTTGGTGGCATTAACTGAGTTAATGTGCTCATGGGATTGAGAGAAAACTAAACAGAATAGATTTCCTCATCACTGTTAATTCCTTTAGCCATTTTGCACACTTGTGAATTTATGAAATTGCAATTTAACATTATAAAGCTGACTAGACATACTGTGTGCTGTCACAAGGCCCTTGAGCTCCTTGATTTAGAGTAACTGAGCTCAAGTCAGTGGAGCAAACCCTCCCATCAAAAGAAGAATCGCATCCTACAGCTCAAGACCCCCGCCTGTCACACAGTGTTTTCATATCCTTATTTTCATTTCATTTTGAGCAGCCGCTCCTGGCTTTTAGTAGCTATTTCTGTTTTGTTTCCTCTGTGTTATGCTTTGCGACTATTCTGTGTAACCTATTTAAAATAAAGAAAAAGAAGAAGAAGACGACAGACGAGAGAGGTGCTTGTATAGTAGAGGTGGTCTGTACTCAGGGAAGAGCAGAGGCAGTGGTAGGTAAGGTCTGTATCCTTGCAATAACCCTGTCTCTTTTCTTTGGTATCTTCTGTTGAAGCCAGCTGCAGTAACAGGAGCCCGTGCCACCAGAGCGGACGGCAGAGCTTTCACAGCAGACGGGTTTTTCAGCTGCAGAGTGCCCCTTTCTAGCCCTGCTCTTTCCTGCTGAAATATCACCTGTGCACAAAGTCTGGGTCGGCCATTTGAGGAGGGAGGGATCCGTGTCTGACTGAATTAGGAGGTGCTCAGGCTGGCTCTGAGTGTTATTTAATGTGATAATGCCCCAGGAAATGGTAGATGTTACTGTTTAACTCCTAACGATTACGATTGCTTCAGACTTTGTGGCTCAGTGTAGATGCAGCCCCAGTTTGGGCCTGTACGTTAGCACATCCTATGGGCAAAAGTATCTTCAGAGTGAAACCCCTCCAAAAGAATTAGCTGAGGTAGTTAAGCTGAGCATAAGAGAGAATTCTGCTTTTAATAATGATTTTCTGTTTCTGGATCTGTAGTATTCACCACATGCATCAGGTATTGATCGATTATCATCATAGCAGCTGTACTGTCTGATCTTGTTTCATCTCAGAATTGCACTTATTCTCACAAGACTTTTGTTGGTCAATTCCAACATCTTAGGGGTCTGTGGAACAGTGAAGAGTCCTTGGTATCAATCTGAACCTGACAGGCTGTATTCCTCCATTTCCTTGCATTTCAACAGATGTATACATTATGAAGATGCATTCTCTGGTTTTACTCTAGCCAGGGAAAGGATGCTTCACTTTTTTTTGTAGCTGTGCTTAATAATCCTTTTCTAAAAAAAAAAACAAAACAATCACAGATTCACATCAGTTCCACTTCTTGTTTTCCTAGCAACGCCTTGTTTGCTAACTCTCTTCCTGCCTGCCCAAAGTCCCGTTTCCATTTGAGAAAGAGCATGTCAGCTCAGCTTCATTTTTCCCCTGCTCCTGGACCCTGTGAACAAATTACCCTTCTGTTGGTGTGCTGTGAAATAATGGCCAGTGAAAATTTCTGCAGCAGTACAGCAGCTGTGTGGAGGAAGGATCTGCAGAGCTTCACAGGAGCTCCCTGCCACATGAGTACAAGCTTGCATTCTACTTCTTGGTGGTAGTAAATGGGAGTTGATGGGCTTCCTGTTGCGCTCATAAACATGCATGCTTGGTGGTGATGCTGTCAGGTTTGCATCCTCACCACTGGGTTACCATGCTCCTTTTCTCCAGACCTGGCCACACTCTCCCTTGACAACTGGAACTGCTGCTGCCTGGCATTCCTGTTTCTCACTTTTCTCCCGCGTGCTGACTGCAGAGAAGGCCATGAAAGAAGTGTGAGAGCTTCCTTCAGAGTAGTCTCCCTCCCACTTATAGCCTTTAGCATCTTAGTCTTGCATGGATTTGTGGTCATACATTTGTACTTCTTCTCCTAAGCCCCTTCGTGTATCCAAGAAAAAGGCTTGTTGTATTCTTTCAGAAGTATTTTTTTGTCCTTTCTTCATGTCACAATTCTTAGTAAATTCACAGAACCCCAAGCATTCTCTTTTCAAATCTCCAGGATCTCAAGTTTCGTGTGGAATGGGCTCAGCACCTTTGCTTGTGTGGAGGTTTAGTAGCTAAATATATGTTAACAGTATGTTGATAAATATAGGTTCATTGTCATAAAAAGGTAGCTGAAAGTATTTTAATAGGTACTTCAATTTCATATAATATGAAACATGTTAAACTCTCTGGGTTGCGAAAATTTGTTCCTCCTCTTCTCCCCATGTACTATTTTTTAAATCTCTGAAAAGTGGAGCTCAGATTTTCTAAAACTAATTGTATAAATATGGCTGAATGTCTGATTTGAACTTACAACAGAAATAATATTTCATTGCCTGAATTAAGACAGGTTTAACATGGCAAAACTTACCTGTTTGCCAATAGGCAAAACCTATTGAAGTTCAATCTGACACATGCTCCTGGCTCTCCTGGGCTTTTGAAAGGTGCCCTCCAGGAATCACAGAGGCCTTTAGAAGAGGGGCTGAGCTGTGCAGTGCTGATACTCTCCATCACTGCAGGTGTGACTGTTTCCAGGCTTCCTTTTTTCAGCTGTGAACAAGGAAGAGCCAATATCTCCCTGTTTTTCAGATTGTGGAACCTCTCCTCTCTTGATGTTGTGCATGGACAAAGTTGTTTGTTTGGATACAGAAGTTCACAACAGAACCAGATGCATCTTTAGGCGGAGAGGGCAAGAGTAGGCAACAATGCTGTCTCTTCACATGGAACACAGCACGTGTGCCATAGGGGCAGCTCTAAGTGCAGGAATTGGAGCCTCCTTGGAATAACCCTGTAAACCTGGCTTGTTATTTCTAAGATCAGAAGAGTTACAGTGGTGAGATCATGGGTTATTTTCAATAGCACATGACTTCTCTCCCACTTTCCCATGTGATAGGCAGTATCTGCTCATTTTTAGAGGAGCAGACATTGAGTCCATTATTCTCATGACTGATGGGATGTGGGTATCCTTGACGTGTGAGTTCACGTCGACTGGGAGGGGCAGAAAAGCGAGAGATACCTAGACATAGAGGGATGCACTCCAGCTACTTAAATGGTGCTAATGCAGCCAGCAAAGCAAACACTGCGTGGGCATAGGGTAGCCTCTTACACCGAACATGCTTCAGTGAGCGATGGGGCAAAATCTGTCCTTTAAATGTGCTCTGTGCTTGCTTCCCTTTCACTTTGTCCCCGTGCATGTACCTCCTCGGTGGGGTCTGTGCCAGCAGCCTGGCAGGAGCTGTGTGTAGCGACAGCGTTTGCACAGTGGTATTTGTACAGCCAAATTGCATCTTATCCTGCTTTTTTAATTGGATGGACTATCTCATTACAGCTTTTGGTAACGTTAAGTAAATGAAAACAGGGCTGACCAGCTTTTCTTTGGAGAGATTGCATCTAAGCATTAACAGAGAGGAACGTTTCTGCCCGTGTGCGGTTAGCTCTCTCAGAAGGGCTGCCTTTTCAGGAAGTAAATATAATCATTGTTGATGCATCCGTCTGAAGATTTAACCAGTGGTAACATACTTTCAGACTAAAAGCTGTTAGAATAGATTCAGAGTGAAAATGTTTGAAATAGCTAATGGAGTTTGAACTCCACTTTCAAATACTAAACTTACCGTGGCAGTAAGAAGCAGACACTGTCTGAAAACATTATTCTTAATCAATCGTTGATATGGAGCAATATGAACTTGTGGCTTTCGCTGTAGAAAGTGGATGTAGCAAGAGAGAGGGCTTAATTAAATTGAACCTTTCAACTAATCAAACACCTGGGGCCAACAGTTTATGCAGATGAGACAGCATGGGTAAATGCCAGAAATCATTGTTGGATATAGGATATTTATATAAAATAGATTAAAAAAAATAATTCAGAAGAATTATGGAATTTAATATGTTAGGCGGATACCTGCATTATTTGATTATCATGGTTCGCGTGCACAAATCAGAAGATAACTTGCCTCTGATTTGAACAGATAATTGCTATGATTGCCTAAACATTAGAAAATTAGGCTGCATTCAAAACACATTTATAAATGCTGAATTCTGTAAATAAAACCCTTTATTTTTTTGATGGCCCTTTCAGAAGTATGCAGTCTGTTGTTGAAATTTAATTTTTTCTGAAGTAAAAATGTTTTGGTGAATACATGCTATGCCTGATCAGTCTTTAAAAGGATTTAACTTTTGAAATAATCAACTATGAACAGGAAGTGTTTTTGTGGCAAGGCTTTTGCAGCTAGGTGGTTGAACATAACTAATTCTCAGAAGGGAAGTGCTTTGTAGTTTTTAAAACAAGTTTAAATATAACAATACACAAGATTTTCCATGTCCCAGTTCTGTGTAAGTAAACCTGTAATATTTTTTGGCAACGTCCACAAATGCAGCAAGCCCAGTGTTACCTGATTTCTCTGTTGTGCGTGGCTGTGTTTCTTTATTTCAGGTGCAGTCGTGCTGAGAAGGAGAGTAGGGGAGGACACCACACACAAAACAGTGGGCTTGAGTTACATGTCGTCTTCAGCAGCAGTCTTTTTAACAAGACATGTAAGAGAAGGGAGGCGCAGTGACCCCATTCAGGCAAATACTAGCTGGTTTCAGTCAGTGCGTTGACAAGTAACATCAGTTGACAAGCGCTGCACTAGATTAAAAAAAAATGACTTACTGTATGTCTAAAAAAAATACTGGAAACAATCTTCTGCGTAATACATGGGGGAGATGGGTTTTGTTGTGGGCAAGCAGAAGAGGTTGTTGGTCTCTCTAAGGCTTAGTCACCATCCTGGGGACCAGAGTGCATCACACGTCTCTTCTCTTGTGGCCTCCGCCTTACTCTGGAAACAGCAGCTGATCCTCAGCAGCGGTGATATTGCGGGGGGACGGTGTGTGTGCTGTGTGGCTGCTGCTGGTGGCGGGCCCCAGCCCTGGGAAGAACCCCATATGATGGCCCTCAGGGGCACCTGTGGGTTTTCGGTTGTGCTCAGGGATTGCGTCTTCTCGGGACTGCTTAAAAAAAGGGTCTCAAAATGTCATGTATGTGTGAAGTAGAAGTAATGAAGCATGTTCCAGAGACTGTGGGTACTGCTGGGAAGTCCCTAAGCAACCAAGGATTCATTTTCCCTATTACTAAAAGTGTCCTGAAAATTCCTACTTTTCAATCTACTTTCTCTTTTATTCATAGACTAAATGACCATGTAGATGTCATTCAAAATGCAGGTTTCTGGGCTCTACCCGGCCGTATTAGCAAAGCCAGCACGCAGTGGAGATCTAGAATCATAGAATCGTCTGGGCCGGAAGGGACCTTCAAAGGTCATCTAGACCAGGTTTCTAGTTGGGGGTGTCCCTGTGACTGCAGGGGGGGTCAGACTAGATGACCTAGGTCACTTCTCTGTGATGTTTACTTCTGTGGGGCCTGATTAGCCAGCTCAGTTAGGAGCTGCTTTCAAAAAAATGGCATAATTTGTGCAGGATCTGCCTAGTCTGAAAGGAGGTTGCAGGAAGTCTCAAGAGTCCCATGGGAATCCTGCTCGGCTCTCTGCGCCTGTGGGTGGAAATGCCCCTCCAAGAACCTGTTGCCTGGTTCCACTTGCTTTCCAGCCATTGAGCTGTCCTGTGGCAGTCCTTTGCAGTTTACTGGGAGGGCTCTCTGCTCCTCTCTTCTCCTTCCAAAAGAAGAAGTTGCTGAAAAGGCCTGAGATGCAGAAGGAAAGTGGAGGAAGCAAGTAACTCAGTTGGATTTGGTGTACGTTTCTGGGAGAGGATGTAAGGAAGACTTGATGACTTTTTTTTTTTTATCAGAAACCTCAGAGGCTGAAGCAAGTTTGCTCAAAACAGCTTTGTTCCCAGAAATCTCTTCGAGCACTGCTCTTGCTTGTAATTAATGCTCTGGCTGATAGTATTGAATAGTGTGTGTGGGCAGGAGCTGGGTTGTAGTTGTTGGTGTGCGTGTGTATTGGCTGCATGACAAACTGAAAAATGCAAGCCACACTAACGAGGTTCTTAACCTCTTCATGAGACAAAACTGCTGTTTCGTTACTCTGACTAATTTGCTTTTCTTTTGTTTCTTGTCAGACAGACACAATTTCACTGGAAATCAGGACGCTCTATCCTTCTGTACCCGAAGATGCAGAACAAAAAGCAGAAAATTTATTTGTTAAAGAGGTAAATATTTAGTGTGTGTGTATTCTTGAATTTTAAATAAAACCAAGGGTTTGGGGAAGGCTTGCTATAATTATAATGGAACATCTTTTTTTCTTTTAATATTGTTTACGTGATTTGAATCAGGTTTGAATTTTGGAGGCAAGAAGGAAGGGGAGGGTTAACAGCATATCTGCATATCTTCTGAGATGTTTGTGTCAAGAAAAATTGCAAATGCACTGAATCAGCCTCTTATTCTACTGCTTTCCAGCTGCATTCCCTGTCATTACTAGTCCACTGATATTGATTAGTATTTTTACATGAGTGCTAAACATTGGTGATCTGAATGTGCTTTGCAGTTTTAAAAATTGTCATCTTTCAAAAAAGATAACTATTTGACACTAGTTTAGGCTGTTATTACAAGGTACGTATTTTACTTGGAGGTGTACGTTATAGCTATCTGAGGACTAGCTGCAGGGTGAAGGATGTACAGGGGTTTATATTTATTGTCAGTATTTAGAGTCTGTTCTACTTTCACAGTAGAAGGTCAAGCAAAGTTCTTCCATGGCAGTTAGAGCCCCACCAGGGGTGATTAATTGTTCTACCTTTAAAAAAATCCCTGTAGTTGCATTGTTTCTGTGCCTGATCTGCGACTGTAGGAGAAGATTGCTCTTCCTGCTACCTCAGGGATATTTCAGGTTGTCACTGGTTTTATCACTGAAGGACATTGGAGGTGCTGGCTGCACTGTTCAAAGGAATTGGCTTTAGATGGCTCCCTGAACATTCCCCACTTTTCACTAGAGATGTGAAGTATAGCTTGTTATTTGCATTAACAAAACAGATTCATGAAACAACATTTTCAGCCAGCTTCTATAAGGGATTTAATTCCAAGCACTTATAATTAGCCCATAATGTGTGCATTCTCTGCCTTTTTTTTCACACATTGGGATTTTTCACACCAGGCTTCCTGATTTGAACGAGTATGGGATATTTCATATGCAGTATAACTGCAAGATAATTTGTGGAGGAAACATCAGTCCCATACAAACATAGGGATTAGAAAATTTAAAATCCAAGATTAAGCAGAAATATAACTGTTGGATTGTATGCAACATGACATTTTACAGGCTGGCCCCGTTTCTCTCCAGCAAGTCTAGAAGAGCAATAACAATTTACTGCCACCTCAAATTACCTGAACTTTGCCATCTTTCTTAATCTGACAGTAGGGTTAAAAGATAACATAGCTTGTGGAATTATCTACCTTCCCAGAAGCATCACTGCCCTTTCAGCACTTTGGGGGTATGCTTTTTATTTTAAGGGTCCACAAGTTGCAAGGCCAGCACTGTGCTCATGGCTTCACAGACAAAGTGGTGGGTCTAAAAATGGAACATAGTACACAGTGTCTGGGAATCATTACAGCTGAGTACTCCAAGGGGATGTTAATGACAACCTGGTAAAATACATATTGAGCACATCTATTAGCTTTCTCTGCAATGTCAGTGTGCCAAGGGGAGGGGGAGAGAGGAGCAAAGCAGTGGAAAAAAACAGTACTATAGAACTAGGCTGTGCATGGAATACTAGCAGGATAAGACCCTCTTTTAAAGTAGTAATGCATATGTTCCACTTTGCCACAAAGCCAAAAGCTATTCATAAAATAAATTAAGCTCCAGGAAGAGGGTGGTTTCTCGTCCAAAATTAAGTACAACTGAGCATGGAGTGCTGTGAAGATATATGCTTGTAGTCCACTGCAGCAATTGCAGAAACCTGTAGTGATCCAGCAGCAGTCTGTTGTGTTCAAGGATGGTGTTCAGCACTTCTGGATAGATGTGCAGGTGTGGAATTTGTGACCTTCATTTCTTTTTTAGAGCTATGAAAAAGCCAATGCTTTACTAAGTGAAGAATTATTCTATTATTCTCTTTCTTCAAATATACTATGATATCATGAACAGTGAAGGCATCCATCTTGTACCTACTTGACTATCTGTTGGTCAGTTGGGCTTCTTAAACCCTGGGATCGAATGTCTAATTCCCGATCAGGCTGTTGGGGAAGCTGTACAAGGGCATGTACATCTTCACCTCACTGAAGCCATTTTGGTGTTCCCCATCAGTGGTAACGGCTATCTCTGACCATTCGTGTGTATTACACTATCTCAGTATTTAGCAAGTTGTGACATGAAGACATGGAGCAAGTCAGTTAACTACAAATGAAGAGTCTGCTGTTGAAGGTGAAACTAATTTTTTTCATATGGCATGGTGTGAGGACATGGCAGTGAAGCTATGTCAAGAGCTCTGATCCATCATCTCCTGTCTCATCCTTCTGGACATTTCATGATGTTCAGATGGTGTTGTCTATAAAGTACTGCTACATCATTTAAAGGGCTTGTCATAATGCCTTAAAACTCTGGCTGTTCCTGGGCACTTTTTGTCCTACTGGTGATAGTGGGAATGCTTTAGTTCCACCTCTTTTATTGCTAAGAGTCCTTAAAGGATCAAGGCTTTTTTTTAACCCAGCCTTTACCAAAATCCATGTATGTGACAGCTTGGGGATTTGATCAGATTCCCTTTGCTCAAGTGATTGTAAACAGTACTTAGAGGCACGCCAGGATGACTTGATTGCCTGTGCAATATCGGCTTATGGATGCAAAAAGCTGAGAAGCCAGACAAGGAAAGGGAGGCTGAAGTTGCTAAGGAAAGCTTTCGGTATGGATAGCATTTGATGCTGTCCACCAGTAGTGGAAGGTTTGTGCCTCTAGTTTGTCTAAATCAGTTCTCTTAATACTGCTTTTAGATTCCTTAGTAATCAAAAACTTGCACTGTTGGGGATGTTCAGATGTTACAGTGATGGGTGAGGCAGAAGGACTTACTTTAAATAAGGTGTCTAATCTACTCTTTCTGCTGAAACTGTAAAATGAAAATTTAAAAAAATAAAATTAAGGTTGACTTTAAATAAGTAGTCCTTTGATAACTAAATATTTTCTGTAGGTTGCAAAGAAGCATAAATATTTTAAATTTTATGATAGATCCGCAGCTGAGTTCCTCTATTAATTTATACCTAATTTTTAGGTATATTCTAAAGGTAAATACTTTGTGAATCAATCATTCCTATAACTGTAGTTGTCTGTGGATTCCATGTGGATTTTTCCATCTTAACTTTTCTGAAGCAGGAGGAGCTTCAATAACTAAATTAGATTGTAAGAAAAGAGAAGTTTCCAGAAACTTCTAAAGATAGAATGAAATTGTCTTCATATTTTTACTTAGTATTCTTGTCTTCCTTGAAGTCCTTTTGTACTTTACCATGCAGTTTCCTTCCAAATTGTGAATTGTCTTACTCCTCAGGGTGTCTGCTGCGTGTTTGTATCCCACTCAGCATTGTCCTTAAAGTCCATAATTTTGGCAAATAGAAACATTCATTCCACAAGAAACAAAGTAAAATTCTTCCTTGTCAGCAGTGAAACCATTCCTAATATCACCATTCCCAATTCTGTATTCCTGAGTATGCAGATCAAATGGCAATCCTCGGGATTTTCCCCATATTTCGTTTGGAAATATAAGGGGAATAGTGCATTTTGCAATTCAAAGTTATATATGGTTTGAGGAACTTAAGCTATCCAGTTGCAACATATTTAGTCCCATATTGCTTTGCATCAAGTCAGGGGAAAGCCTGGGAAGAGGGGCCGGTTATTAGTGGCACGTGTGACCGGGTTGTGTCCTGCCTGTGACATCGGGCGTCTGCCGGCATGGGGAGCAGGGGAGCCCGAGGTGAACCCCGAGCAGGGTGTGCTGATGGCACTTGGCACACACAGCGGGGCCTAAGCCCCTGCAGGGACTCTATGTTGGACACCAAATTGTGGTGTTTTAACTTACAGAAGGGACTCTTAAAGATGAAGCCCATGAAGAAACGAGGTTGCTGAGGAGAGCTGCTGAGACTGAGCTTTCCTGCACCCCAGTGTTGGCTCTGTTTCATTTGGGGATGATGTAATTGTGGTCCTCACACTTAATCGTCAGAGCAGTAAGGACCACACAGGCTGAAAAGCTCTACATCAAAATGAAATAACAGTGTAAGAATATTGAAATGCCATTTGATGGCAGAAGTAGGTAATTTTGTCTTCTGTAGCACAGTGTTCATCTGGACGCCTTTCCTGTGTAGGTTTTTCCTGTGTTGGAGTTGTCACTTGCAGTAAGTTTTTAGAGCCCCCACCATTCATCTGGGGGATTTTTTTATTTGAGATTTTGCAGGTTTCGTCTATAGGATGTGTAAATAATTATTAAACGTGAGTTTTATTAATTATAATTATTAAAAGAGCCACAGCCTTCTGTGTAACTACTGAAAGCGGTTGTGTTTCCACAGAGTTGATTTCTGAGACATTTTATTTACAGGCCGCTCTGCATTCCTCTTACAGATTTCAAAGTCAAATTAAAATGGGAATTCCTGTTGATGAATGTCACAAATGAATTTTTATTATTGCTCATCCCAGTATATTTTTTCCCAACTTCAAAACCTAAGTGTTGTCAATGCTTTAAAGAGCTGTAGTGTCAGGACAGTGACGTGTTATTAAAGGACAGTGGGCCTTTTGATGGCACAAAATAATAAATAAATAAATAAATAAAATAATAATAGTGTAGTTTAATGCTTTGCTTTGTTACAGTGCTGTGTCACTAGGCTTTACTATATGTGTGAGCTGTGTTAATTTGAAAACAGCTTCCAAGAGCAAAGGAAGGTCTGGGTTGCCAGCAGCCAGTTGTGTCACGGGCGTCAGGGAGCAGGGAGGGCCTGGGCTGGAGGGATGAATTTCGAGCCAGGGAGATTGTGCCACCTTCCACCTTCCCAAATCCCTGATCGCTGCCTGTGGTTGTCACAGTTGAGGTCACAGGAGGGAGAAGTGGTTGGGAAGGCTTTATGAGCAGTGACACACATGTCCCCGGTCACAGGGCAGAGCACAGAGCCATCTCTGCAGCTTCTCCTTGAGCACTGTGGCCACATCCAGCTCTGCAAGGTCTTTGCTTTCTGCTTCCAAGCTCTTGCACGGCTTGTGCTTCCCTGTTCAACATCTCCTGCTTTTCTGCCTCAGAAATCGCCACTTCTCAAGGGTGTGTGAGGTGGTGGGATTGCTCCGTGCATGCAGTTTCTCTGCAGGAAGCCCAGTGTTCCGCGAATGACCTTTATCATAAGTGCATCTGTATTTCTGAAGACCACATGCCGGGTGCTATCTTAGAGAGAATATAAGCAGGGAAGTTACTTTCAAATGTTTCAAGGTGTTTCAATTCATTTGTGTTTCTCTCACTTCCCATTCTCTTTTTTTCTTTTCTTATTTTTTTTTGTCTAAAAGGTCCATTTGCATTGCAGGGTAAATCTTTTTTTTAGTGCCTCTTTCACTGTGGTAGCCATCAAGCTGTCATTGCCAGAACCAGAGCTAAGAAGTTACAGGTGGAAAAAGCTTGCAGGATTGTCTGTCTCTCTAAGGAAAAATTAGGCCAGCTGGACAAAAAGAAAAAAGGAGGAAAAAAAAAAAAAAAAAAGAAATGACCTGAATTTTATAGGGCCCTTGGGAATGGGCTGTGCAGCCTGCCTGGTCAACAATGCAGTAGGAAAGTTCATGCAAACGTCTGCCAACCCTCCCACGTCCCAAAGCTTCCATTTCTCCGTCTATATTTTTCCTCCCCCACAGTCCAGTCAAGCTCAACAGCCCCTGCACTGGTGCCTCTGCTCTTTGCCAGGAACAGTAGGATCCAGCTCTGGCTTCTTGATGAAGTCTCTGCCTCTAGAAAAGTTTTTCTTCCTCCTCAAATCAGGTTCACGGGTATTTTCCTCCTTGCTAAAATTCAATTTGTATTAATAATTTCCAATTTAAAAAAAATAAAATCATTAAAAGTCTTTAGAGTCAGCGGAAGCATTTGATTTTTAGTTGGGATGTTCTGAAGAGAAAGCACTGTAACTTTTTTTCTAAAAAAACTAGATCTAGTTTCCAATGGATAGCTGCAACAAGCTAGTTCAGGAACAGCGCTAACTGTTGCACTGAATTGGCTCGCCTTTTGTGAATTTACTGCATGACACTTGAATGTGCTGCTTGTCTCCTTTGATTTTTATTTTGATTAGCTTTTTCTTGGAGGAGCACAATAAATCTTTATAGTTATAAGCTAAAATACTGTGGCCCGTTCTATATGTTATTCACAACTGGTTTTTTGAACACATCAGCCTACAATGCTTGCAAAAAAAGCCTGCGTTGAGAATTCTCTGTGGGCTTTAATTGCATTAAGTAAAATACTTAGTAATGAAAGTACCACAGGGAAAAACTGGTCCTTTCTGCAGAGGGTTCAGTTGGTTTACGTTTGCCAAGTAGAAAGCAAGTGAAGTGTGAATTGGAGGGTCTGTGCTCATCCTCACAGTGTTCAGTGAACGAGCTTTTCACTGGCTCATGTAGAACAGAGTATGTGTTGCTCTTGTAAGAGCCTTCTTATAGCCCAGGTGACTAGCAAATATTTTATCTAAAACTTAGATGAGACAAATAAAACAGAAAGGACTTTTTTTGGCTCCTCCCTATTCAAATACAAAGTGCAGTCAACATTGGAGTGGTATAGGAACGTGGTCGTCATGGGGTAGGCTTTGGACCTGACCCTGCAAGGTGGAGAGTTAGTCAGTTATAATGCTATAGTAATATGTTCATTCTCAGCAAGTATGGGATCATTTTATATTACCTAATGGTCACACTTTATTCTGCATCCTGTAAGATAATGAGGGTTTATATCAGACCAGAAAGTAGATGCTAGATCCACATGGAACGTGTTTACTGCAGACAGCCTTTGGTCATGCTCAATTGCTTAGCTCAGCTCAGTGTCAGGGTAAGAGAGAACTGCCTGTAAATGTGCATCCACTTCCTTGCCACCTTTTCCATCCCCTAAAACAGATAAAGCTGTCACAGAAGACTGTGATCACACACAAGTTTACTTCCTAAATTCATTTGTGGCTACATACTCTGCATGTTTTACATAAGATTTAAACAGGAGGTTTTTTAAGCCAGTGCTGAGTAATTTAGGAAGCATCACCTTTAAGTTTTCAGCCCATCTCACTTTTTGCTCCAGCAGCCCAGTAATCCCCTCTCTTGTCCCTCAGAGACAGAGACCACTGTGCAAGCAATGACTCCCATGGGAGCTTCAGGAGAGGCTGGCAGGGAAGAGGGGGAATACTCCTGGTCCGTCAGAGCAGTACTAATATATCCTGTCCCTTTGTTGCCTTTACTTCTGCTTTCTCTGTGTGGCTTCTGGCATGTAAATGTCTTTAATCTATCTTTTATTCTATACTCTTTTTCTCCTGGAGTGTCATCCTTCCCGTGCTTTTCTGTGAGACTGTCTTTCTTGTTCCCACCTCAGATGGCTTTCAATGCCACTGCTGCTTTCTCTACTGCAGATCTCCACCATTTTCCTTCCTGACATGCTTCCTTTTCCCTATGGCCTCGGGCAGCAGCTTCTACTATTAGGTTTTACGCTTTATCCCTCTCTTTCTTTTCTGTCCATCTCACATGGGCAGGTGCAAATGTTCAGGCAGTGTGTGAGGAGAAAATAATACAATACTGGAGTAAGTTCGTGAGCATGCTGTACAGTATCACTTTGCATTTTACACTCTGTAGCAAGAATCACTGGAAATTCTGACATTGTGTCATTTTTCTTGTAGATGTGTACCTAATCAATAACTGTATGTATTTCATGCATCTTGTTGCCTTTACAAGTGTCATGTTGTGTTTAATTGCATTGATAAAATTTCTGCATCGAGTAAATTGCACAGTTATTATTTGACAGCTTAGCAAAGTCCTTTGGAATAGTCTTTGTTCAGGTCTGGTTTCCTTCTTTAAAGGAGATTGATTATTAAGAGCAATTTCAAAAGATGAATGCAAAACCAGCAAGAAGTTTTCTAGAAAATAAAAACTACAAGGAGGTGATGAGATGACTAAGCAAATTCAGTGTGGAAAGGAAAATGAGACTCTGGTGAGAAATGATAGTCCTATTAATATATTCATGAATGTTGTTAAGAGGTTAAAGATCAATCCTTTAGGGCAGAACAAGCAGTAGAGGGCTTGTGCTGCAACAAGGAGAAACAACAGGAGTAGGGTAAATGTATTTACAATGGAAGGCTTAGATGATGAAAAGGGATGCAAACAAAAAATGTGTAATTAATGCCCACGGAGAAAGACAGGCCGAAACTAAGCAGTGTCTTTTGAGGCAGTAGCGGTATAATTTAATGATGTTTCCTACAGAGAAGAAGAGAATCAGTTACGCGTGTTGAACTGCTATCAGCCCCCTCCTCCATCTTATATGATTCAGTGCATTTGATTTAAAAGGGAAATTGTGTTTCAAAATGTGGAAACACATGACTCTGCTTTCCTTTAAGAACTGTACACCCAGCTATAAAAGAGAAGAATATGTTCTCTATCACAAAGGACTCCCTCAGATCTTTCTTTGTTCTCTAACCTTCTTGAGTCTAAATAGTTGTAGTAATTCTATTGTTGTTGTTTGTGTTTTTTTCTCTTTAGGCTTGTAAATACTACAGTTCCCATTGGCATGTTGTGAACTACAAATATGAACAGTATTCAGAAGACTTTCGACACTTACCACAGTAAGCATTAGCATAAGTTCTGGTTTGTTTTTTTCTATTAGGTTTGTATCATTTTGCTGAGCTTTGTCCATATTTGCACTTTCCTTTGTGTTATGTGCTCTGCTTGGTTTACCATATTTATAGTGCCTTGCATTTTTAAAAAGGGGAAGAAAAGGTCCTTTAGCAAAAGTTCGAGACTCTGCAGAATTCACTAGTATCAACAAACTCTATTAGTGCTGATTCAAATCCTTAGAAGTTTATTTGCGTACTCAAAGCACAGTTGATACAGGAAAGCTGGCTTTCCATTTTCCTTAATAATGCATAAATGTCACTCACCTTTAACTGGGATTAATTCTCCTTGTAGTTACCCTGTGTAGCAGAGGAGTAGCGTTTCCCTTAGTGCTTTGTAGCTGGCCGGTACAGAGGAGCTGGGTGCAATGTGTACAGCGTGTGCTGGCGCAGCACTGGTGGGGTGGTACAGGTGTCCGGCTGAGCCAGCGTCCCTTCAGAGTTTGGAGGCAGTACGTTAAAATCGGCATAAAGATTTGGGGAGGAAAAGGAACAAGTTCCTCAACTTGAGTGGAAAGAAATTAAGAATTTGCTTCTCGTTCTTTCGTGTGTGAGTTTCTACCCATACTCCTGTTTCTGGCAGGTCCGTGTCCTGCATCCTGAGGTCTGTTTTAGGGAATAGTTAATGAAATCACTGAATGCCCAAACAAGTTGTGTTACTGGCTCCTTTCCTGGAATTCGAGGCATTAAAATCATGGTACTGGATGAAAAAGGTTATGTGCACATAACACAGGAATGGGTGCATCAGGCTTGGGCTGGATGGAAACTAGTACCAACTAAACATATTGTTGCAGGGATCAATAAACTGATTCTTATGGTCCCTTTAGATGCTGCGTTCAGAGGGTTTTGTGCTGGAAGCCTTCCCTCAGACCTGAATTCTCTCTTGCATGTTTTTTATGAACATTGAATTTTTTATGAATTTTTATGATCAGTGAATATGGTACTACAAAAAGCCATTAAGAGCAGTTTTGCTAATCAGAGGTTATAAACATACCTTTTCTTAAGTAGACAGTCTACTGATTGTTTTAGAAAATTAATGCATTTAGTGCTCAAGAAAAATGTTTGCAGCACAGCAGTTTTCCATTTAACCTTTAAGCATCTTCACTCTTACGAAATATGCATTTGACAGATGTGGTTGCATTACTCTGCACAAAAGTACCTTTTAGATGATTACATACATCCTCTTCTGCAGAGGTTATTTTAATACAGTGCTTAATATGATTTGCTGTCATGGAGTTCATGCTCCAGGGCTGGTGTCTTGCATCTTACCTTTTTTTTCTCCCTTGCATAGGGGATTGTAACAAAGCAAGAGATCTTGTTTTGCCTTGTACCAGAGCACAGCAGTCAGGAATGGTTTGGATGCAGCACTGGTTGATGTTTCAGAAGCAAATTTATAGCAGGGGTGTCTGTATTTTGTTTGCTGAAAGTTGCTATGGCTTTTGAGCTTAACATACCTTGACCAGGGCTGGTTTGAAGTCCACCTCATTTCGTACCATTTCCAGTCTCTTCAGCATCAATGGACCTTGATTTGCACATGCGTGTTACAAAGTTCAGTGTTTTAGACTAAATCTCCTTACTAAAAATAGTGGCTTGATACATCCTTGTCATAGTATTGTATCTCACTGTTGATAGCTCTCACTGCCCAGTTTCCACCATTTTTTGTTTCATTTATGCAAAACTGCTGTTGCAGTATCAGAAATCTGAGCATAGTGCTGTATCAATTCCTTTATAGGATATCATTGGATTGGGGAAGATTGGATGAGTGTTAAGCATTTAGCTTTGCATCATGAGAAAGGAACATCATCTACAATACCAGATCTAATGTTGGCTAAAGTACTGCTATTTGCTGAGGGTGTGCTGAGCCTTCCCATCGGCTTTCCCATTGAGAAACACACAAAGTGGGACTCAGGAGCATTCAGCAATGCTGAAGGACTTCATACTTGTTTGTAAATGAGATCATGCTGTGCTGTTTCACATGGTCGTACATGTCAAGTAATGCCCAATCCATGGCAGAGTGGATTTTTATCAGATATCAGAGTTATTCTTTCTGAATGCTGACTGTTCCTGATAGGGAGGCAGCTGCAATGTGATGCCCACCACCTTGGGCAGGCGGTGAGGACTTAAGGTCTTCATGGTGTAATTCCACTGATGTAGTGTGGCACCAGGGAAGAGCTCAGTGACATGTGCACAACAACATGACCAAAATGTTTAGCAATTGCTTTAGTTTTTCTCTGAGTGTGGTGTTCCTCCTTTGAGATTTTTCTCAGGTCTTCCTACCCCTTAAATTCCTCTCTGTGTGCTCTCACTACCTCTTTTTTACAACATTTTTGATGCTTTATGCTGGTGTGTTCTTGCTTCTTGAGCAAGTGGAAGGATGGAGGAAGAACAGGGGTTGCTTGGTGTGTGCTGTGGTGACCGTATGTCTGGTAACAGAAATAGCCATTAGTAAAGTTTTTGCTGTCATTTATAGAAAACCTGAAACATTTGGTAGATATCTCGGGTCTGATCCCTTGGAATTCTGCATCTTTACATGGGTCTGAAGAGGCAGTAGGCAGAGAAAAAGAGAGTATGCCAAAAAGGATCATGTAACTTGTGTATGAATGAATAGAAAAGGAAAAAGATCGAAGTTACCACTTTTTTGTTTTCTTTCTTAAATTAGTGACATTTAACATTATATGGTAGTGTAGGCTAAAGTTTTCTAAGTTGAGAGAAGAAACTAGCTCAGGAGTGTGTGGTTTCTCACCTTCTGTTTGGATTTGCTTCCTTGCACAGTAGAGAGTAGTGTTGCTCTGTTCTTGGGCTTCTTGGGCTAGGTAAATGAAAGTAAGTTCTGGAAAAGTCAATCTTCCTGATAAATGAAGGCTTTTAGCATGACAACTTTTGTAAGTTTTCATATGATAACTGAAGATTTCCAAGATGAGATTTGTAGTCTTCAGTAATTTGAAAACAATGTTGGTATTTCTCAGGCTACAGAAAAATCTATTTTTTCTTCGATTAAAAATAGCTTTGGATTTTTATCGTGTATTTGGCTGTTACTTAAGGTTTAATTCTGCAACATGCAATGTACTCTGGGATTAAGTACAATTACTTATGTGCTTAAAATTACGCAAGTACTTAAGTGCCATGTTTTTTTCATATTCAATTTTGGTTGTGAGTCTACAATATGAACTTATTAAATGGCACCACATCAAAAAGACATCTGTGTATTTTTAAAAATTACTTTAAGGCTGTGCTCGTCATATTGAATAGCAAAAAATATCTTGGAATAGTGAAGAAATGTAGAAGCTTTAAGCTGAATGTTCTGATGGTCTTCTTGGTTAGAAAAAGCTTTTAAGGCTGTCAAATAATGAGAATGAACTCTTTAAATGGGATATCTCTCTGAAAATTGGATTTCATTGCCTGTTGTGGAAGAGCAGTGAAGAGAACATGTGCTATTTCATTGTTTGTATAGAACTGTTGCAACTTCATAATATTATTGAAAAAAACTCAAACATATATGGAGCTTAAGAAAAAAGCTTTATTTTGAAACCGTAGTGATTTTTAAAGGGGGTAATAAGTTCACAGAAATACGTGTAATGAAGATGCCATGGGGGCTCAGGATGATTGCCTCTCTGAAATAGCACTTATTTAAAAAAAGAGTAAAATACTAAAGACATTTTTTTTCCTCTCCCAGAAATGAATGTAAACCAGAGAAACTGCCTTCACATTCATTTGAAATTGATCATGAAGATGTGGATAAGGATGAAGTATGTATTCTATTTTTTTGATTTTTTTTTTTCCCATAGGAAGGGTTATTTATTGCTTTAATATCAAATAAAGAATAATAATGGAGGCTCATTATCTCCTATAAAATATTTCATATTTTAAATAACTCTGAAGTTAATGGAACAGCTTTGTCTCTTATGTCATCATGTGCAGAGCAGACATATTAATAACATCTTATTTTAAAAGGAATGAAAGGATGATTATTTGTTGTCAAGCAGATATTCATGCATTACAGCTTTCTTTCGTCTTAGAATTCAAAAAGCAAGTCCATGCAATATTAATCATGTCTTTCATACAGGATACAACATCCCACTCATCTTCAAAAGGTGGTGGTGGTGGAGGAGGAGGATTAGCAGCAGGAGTTTACAAGTCTGGATGGCTTTATAAAGGGAATTTCAACAGCACTGTTAACAATAGTATTACTGTTCGGGTAAGGGGACAGCATTATTCTTTCTTTACTCCATTTGTATTTATATTTCCCACATAAGCACACTTGTTCGCATTGTCATTTAGCTGTTTTTGTGTCAGGTTTGATTACATTGCTTTAAATGATAATAAAGTAATATTGTAGTTGTCTGCAAAATAGTGCGATTGAAGTGCAAGTAGGAGTTGCCTATTATTTAAACCCTGTGAGTAAAGTATCAGTGCAAATAATTTTCAGTACAACAATTGTCATTCTTTTATTTATTTTTTTACTATTTCAGTCATTCAAAAAGCGCTACTTCCAGCTGACGCAGTTGTCGGATAACTCATATATTATGAATTTTTATAAAGATGAAAAAATATCAAAGGAGCCAAAGGGATGTATTTTCTTAGATTCTTGTACAGGAGTCATACAGGTAAGTTTGTTTATTTTATGGTATTATTTGGGTGTCAGATAAATTTAAAAAGAAAAATAGAAGAACACATACATTAATGTAATAGTGGTCCCATTAGCAGCTTCATGAAATGAAAAGACATCATTAGTTTTGCTCTTTAAATTTGTGCAAGTGCTCAGACTGACAGGTTACAAAAAACACAGCTGAATTCTGGTAGCAGATCATGCATATGCTCTTTGCCCATGGCACAAATGGGAAAAAATATCATAAAATGTTTCTTTTCACTGAAATTATTTTCTTAGCTGCCAGATTTTACCTCATGCTTACTAAGAGCATGCTCACTCATTGTGAGTTAAAGAGACTCAGGTTACAAAGCATCAGCTGTTGGGCAAGCAGTAAATTAATCCCGACTCCTGAGCCTCCTTGAGGATCATCACTTTTGGAGGTGATAGAGAGTCTTAATAGCAGCAGGTAGGACAGAGCCTTATTGTTTGTGGCTTGGAAAAATAAATAGTCAGAAATATCTGACAGTACCTTTTTTGTTGTTGTTGCCCCTAAGATTGAGTTCTTAAATTTTTTCCCCTCTCTTGCTCTACCTTTCCTCTAATTCTGTTAATATTTTTCCCTTTTTTCTTTTTTTCCCCCTCTTTTTTTTACGTTCTAAATCAGATGCTATCTTAAACAGTACGTTACTGTGGTTGATCTAGCCCCATTTGTCACTAAATAAGGACATTCCTTTTTTTTTTTTAGCTGCACTTTACTACTTAAGCAGTAAAGATTGGTAACAGTGCTAGCACAGACTGATTTGAAGGTTGCTTTGAGATAAACCTTTCAGGTAATGCAAGGGAAGACCTCCTGATAAACACAAGCTTTTGTTGGTTTGGAGGTTTCTCCTTTGCCCCTAAATAGGCCCTTTAGAGCAAGAAAAATAATCAGTGAGTAATTCATATTTGCTGACAGCCCCCTGCAGAATCTCATTCCTGCACCCAGGGAAGTACCCAGCTCCGAAGGGAGTGACTGTTTCCTCTGTGTGGTTGAAAAGGGTGGGTTTTTTTACAAACAGGTGTAGGGACAGGATGGAGATAAATGTGTAGAAGGACAGTGATGTTTGGCTTTGTCAGTCCATTGGCTTGAAAGACCCTGGCTGGCAGCTTGGAATTGTGGCAGAAGCGATAGAAGAGATTCTTATACAGAAATCATGATTAGAAATGGCTGCGTCTCCCGCTTGCTGGCAGTGTGTGCTTTCTTTGAAAATGGGTCTCAGCAAGACCTCTAGTTAAGCCCTGAATGTCATGGTAAGTGTGATTTAGGTACAGATTTAATACTCTTCCAGAGAGTGTCTCTTCTGCTGTGTTGTGTCTGATGACACTCCATGATAGCAGATATGTCTTGACTGTAAGATTTCTGGCCTTTTTTGACTAACCTCTGACAAAAAAAAAGCTCAAGAAACCTTTGAAATCCTCCTCCTGAACTTTGACAGCTGCCTTCTAAATCTACAGTGTTCCTGCAGGTTGTCCCAAACTGTTTGAACTGCTTGTTCTCCTCTCACCTCCCCCAGACACTAGTTTTTGGAACTGTTCTTTGATTGACAGTTAGAATGGGATGTGCAAATTTATGGGCTACCTTCACTAGCAAGAATTGAAGGTCTTAATCAAGGGGGTAATAGGGCAAGTATCACCAGGTATCAAAGCCTGTGATGAACTTACAAGGGCTTAAAAGTTGCCTGGCTTAGAGTTGCCATAAAAAGGGGTTACCATAGAATGTGGAGAGAGAGTTGGGTAAAACTAAACATTTAGAGGAAAACTGTGATGTGAAAGTTCTGATTTAATGAGTTTTAATACCACTATAAATCATTTAACTGTCTATGAACGACTTTGAGTTCCTGTTTGATTGAGGTTGGATATCTAAATTGTAGTAAATATCCTGGAGAAATCGTCTCCAGATAAAATAAAAAATACTTCCAAAACAATTCTGTTATTTTGGAAGAATGACCCTGCAGGCATTAGACGTAGCCTGATGTTTCATTTATAGTTCATCCATAGTTTCTTTTTGAATATTTCCTTCTGGAAGAAATTTTAAACTTGAAATTGAGTGTTGAAGATTACAAGTCAACCTCAAGGTCCGCATACCATATGGAAGGACTTAAAGAGAAGCAAACTGAGAAATGGTACTTTTTTTCTTCCTGTTAACTCATCGGGAAGAAAATAGTTGGCTTTAGATTTGAAACAAAGACTTTGCTGTAGATCTCATCTGCTTGCCAGAAGTCTGAAGTGCAGATGGAAAAGTGGATATTGAAGTTTTCCTGCCCTAATGTTCTAAGATTCAGCATGTGAGACGTATTGCTCTATTATCTAATGTCTAATACTGTTACAGTGCCAAAGATCTTGGCCGTGTCTGTAAGGGGAAGTACATAATATAGACAAGAAATGCATTCAATTTAATGCTCTTTATACTTTCTGAAGATAAATTGAAATGTACCATTTTTCTTTATAGCTAGTGCATAAACTGGTATACATAATCTACATATACAAATAATCTGTCTTTAAAAGTTTTGAGTCGCCACTATGTAGGATTCTTGGCATAGGTTTGTTCCACTTCTAGCTTTTGGTCAAGCCCTCATGTTACATCAGTAAAAACATGTTTCAGTGAAATTTTAGTCCTTGTTCTATATTAATTTGAATTAATGTGGTCATTAGAGGATTAGAGTGATTTCAGGATCAAGAAAAGTATTGGACTCCAAGAACCAATTGCTACAAATCCCAACCCTATTCTTACCCTGTGTTGGGTGACTAAAATTTCTATCCCTGAAAGAATATGTCCCTCAATAAAGTACTTGGGAGGAAAAATATTTCCTACCAAGAGAATTTCCAGTAGCAGAACTAAAAAATAACACACACTCACGCACATATACACACACAATCCCAAATCAGTTTGAAAAGCCAAGATTCGACTGACTCTGTTGACCCAAGTAGCTCCAGAAGAAGTTGTTCAGACTTAACTGATTCCTGAGCTGGGTCATGACATGTAATTTAAGGACTGGAGCAAATGATTAACAACAGATTGGCTAGGAATCTTCTAAATCGTATCTGCTGCTGGAAAAAAAAATGTTCATGGAACTTTATTTTCGGTGTCTTGGGTTCTCCGTCTCCTCCTCTGCTAATCTGTACCAGATTCTGCCTCTTCCTCTTAAATAAAAGGATCGCTACCGTCTCACTGTCTGGTTTAGAAGCTATTCTTAGTAATCATTTGGTACGGGACTGTACTGAGAAATAGTATGTAATGTAGAACTATGGGATACCATTGTCATGTTATTTCAGACTGTTAATGAAGGAGAATAAAATTGAGTGAAATGACCAGTGGATTAATTGTTTTTCACTTGTCAGCATCACTCCGAGGTTAGATGTGTCAACAAAGTGATGGCATTTGTCTGGAATATTGAAAACAAAACAGTGGCACTGATGGTCCATAGTCAGTGGTTGTAGAAGTTTGATGAAGTAATGGGGGTGTAGGATGGGTGAGTGTCCTTTCAGATTTAAGCAAGGAGGAGAGATAATTGATGCAACTGCTTCCATAAGACTAAGAGATAAAAGCCTCACTAATTTGATAAATTTGAGGAATTAAGTTATATTAGATCACCTCAATTTGTTTAATTTTATTGAGCAAGTTTCAGTAACTTAGTTTCAGTAATTAAGTACCTGTTAATATGTATGACAGATATTTATGGATTAACCCTCTACTGCAGGTGAAATCTGGTGATACACATCTCAGAACTCAATCTGTTGGCAATGGTTCTTATTCTGTACTTGAAAAGGGTAGCATTGCAATGACTGAAGAACGTTAAACTTCACCTTTTGCTTTCTGCAAAGAATTGTTGAAATCACCATAGTTGTTTCAGAAATCCTTCTAACATGAAGGCAGCAGTGGGAATTGTAACATTTTCATGTGGAGGAACTTGTCGTATTGCAATTTTCTGGAGAGATTTACCAGTTAATCTCTATTCCAAGACTCATATCATCCAGAAGCTCTTTCAGGAAAATATAAAATGAATAAAATTATGTAGAAATGTTCTCATCCTGACCACAGTGTTTCTGACTTCATTAGATGCTCAGAAATTATCTTTATGTAGCTTGTTAGCAGCATCTGTAAGTATCTCAAAACAGTAGATCTTATAGGTTGTTCACAACTAGCTTTGACTTAGTCAGTTCCAGCCTCAGCACTCAGGGATGGAGTAGTCTTTGATCACATGCTGACTTTGCTTGCTTGCTAGTTTGAATGTGATGAATTCAGTCCTGTTCCCACTGAGCAAATATTCATGTAGATTAGCACTACTTAGTGTCTTTTTGAGTGTCTGGTGTGCTGCTAGGTGTAGGAGACTTGGGCTTTAGAGTTGTTTTCTCCAGAAAAGTACAAGTCGTGTAGCAATGCTGTACTTCACCATCAGACATCTTTTATCATTGCACATGGGAGGTATTCCCTACTGTCCATAGTCTTGGATTCCTTAGATTTCTATAACTAAATAGAAGATGTATATTTGGCCATAGAAGATCTTAGACACACGAAGATCCAAGAATAAATTGACATAATTTGTATTAATATCACACTACTTGGATTTTCTTTAAAGGCACTGAATTTTGCTTGAATGTTATTTTTAAGGAGTGACCATATACAAGTCGATCTTATGGATGCCTTTTTCAGTATCTTTTTATAACTAATTCTAGTGTTTATTTTTCTTTTCCTTTTGTTCCAACAGAATAACAGGCTTAGGAAACATGCTTTTGAGTTGAAAATGAATGACCTCACATACTTTGTGCTGGCAGCTGAAAATGAGCAGGATATGGATGAGTGGATTTCCACTCTCAACAAAATCCTGCAAATAAACCCAGAGGGAACCATTCCGGAGAGGAAAAGTGCAGATCTCACTGATCTGAAACTTGGTAAGAGTGAATAGTATCTTGCATTGTTTTTTCTTAATCAAAGGCAAAAAAATGAACCTTCAGATATCGCTACTGAATCATTTTAACTGCCTGAGTCTGTAATGGATTCTGCACCTATTGATTTCTGACGAAGCAGCACCAGTCTTTTGGCAATCCCTGAGCAATCTCAGCTAACTCCCCACAGATCATTTTCAAAAGGCTGTGGGGGAGGTAAAGCTGCTCCCCACAAAGTCAGCAGGAGCAACATGGCTCTGCTTTGCATATGCAGCTCTTTATGAAATATAGTCCTCTCTGTCAATGATCTTGCTAGTACTTTGTGTTTTACTGTCTGAAGGGAGTCTGAAGGCTTTAAAGAGTTTTGTGCTGGAGAGAGGTTAGGTTAGTTCTTTTTCCAGTGTTTTGTTTTCTTTAAAAATCTAGAGCTAATAATTAAAAAAAAACAAACTAGCCCTGTTATATTTCTCTTTCCCTGGAAGGTTATTGACTTTTCATTTCTTGCTTTTTGAGTTTGCATATTAATATGCTTTCACTGTGGAAGAAAGAATTGGATGCTTTGTTATAATGTACTCTTCCTGTGGCAGTAACTCATTCCTCCACATAATAAATCCACGTTCAGTTTGGACGAGCCCCAGCTGAAATTTTAAGACTGAAAACACTTGAAACCTTAATGTGGATTTGAACTGCTTGTGCTCTGAGCCAAATCAAAGCTTTGAATCCACATGCATCTGAATCTTGGGGAAGTTCAGAGCTAATTGAAGTCTTTAGGCTGGTGTTTATAATAAATTCTGATTTTGGAGGGACAGGATACTCTTCATATAGCCAAAGATGTTGTTATAATTTGGAGGCACAAGGGTCTTGCACTTCAGAGTCAGAGAAGTGCTTTTGAAAATCCCACCCATAAGGGATATTAATGAAACAGGAAGAAATGTGTGCATAAAAGGTCAAAGACATAAGGCTAACAGAAAACAGAAGTGTCTGCCGTTAAAAAACCTGATAACAAGCAACAGGAATGTGCTATGGAGTTAACTTGTGAAAAGTCATGATGCTTTCTTGGCAGAAGAGCCCTAAATGGCTGTAATGACTTATTTCGCATCGGGCTGAATTACCTAGTGAAAGCAGAACGGTCCCCGGTGAGCTGAGTAAAGCAAAGGGGTTGCTGTATCGTGCTGTTCTGTGGATCCATAGGTTTGCGTGCACGGAGTCCAGACTGCATCCCTCCCCTTTCCGAAGAGTGAGTAAGGTCCTGCCTGCCTCACTCAAGACTCCCTTTACTGGGAGTCCAAAATCTTTTGGTTGATATAAACCCTTGGTGTTGCCTCAGAAGGGACCAAGAGAGCAAAGAAAGGTGTCTGTTGTGGCATGAATATTTGTCACGGACGAATGTGTCACTCGTTTCACTGAGTAGAGTCAGGCCTCTTGTTTGAAAGCCTAAATATAGACCACGGTACAATAAGCACCGGTGGGAAATGAGGTTGAGGAGGACAGGGCTTTCCATTAGCATCTCTTCCTTTTATTAGTCTGATGATACTAAAGGGAATTAAAGGGAATAAAAAGAAATAGCAGGGGGATAGGTTTTGTTGTTTGTTTTTTTTTTTAACCCCAATGGTTATAACAACTATAAGAAAAATATTTGCATGATTTTTCTTTCTTCTTTCCTTTCTTCTTTTCAAGACACTGCAGAAGTTTCAGTGAATTATGATTACTCTCAAGAAGAGACCGATTCTTCAGAGAACACCTTGCACCCAGACTTTGCAAAAGTAATGGATGTTATATTTGTCTTTACAAGCTTAGTGAAAAGTGCTATCTAGGTGAAAAATGTCTGCCAATAGATGCTGTAAATATTATGAAAGGTTTGAAAATATAGCACAGTCCATTGTGATTGTTAGAGCTCTGACAAATGACAGGAATAATTTTCTTCTGAACAGCTGATGGCTTTGTTTAAATGAGAAAAACTGCACTGTGACTTGATTTAGACCTGTGAAGTCAGTAAGGATCTGGTCCCTGCAGTTATCTGTGAAATATTTACTTTCTTTAACTGCATTTCAGAAGACTTTAGCCTTTGGAGAGACAGGATTTCCTGTGTGACTTGCAAGGAAACAAGCTGTGAACTGCTCATCACCTTCTGTAATTTCATTGAAAGATGCATGTACTATCAGGGGAGGCATTTTGTCTTCTGGATCTCATAAACTGCTTCATGTGGAGGAGATAATTGTGGACAGTGCTAAGAAGTTTTTGATGAAAAGCTAGATTGAAAGTATTTCACTGCTTTTTCTTTAATGCATGCATGATGTTTGTAATCTTCTGTCAGTGGGCTCCTATAGATAGTATCTCTCTACACAGCCAAATGCTATTTGAGGATGTTACTCCCACAGATTTGAACTGAAAGCTGTATATGCAAATAAGGACAGAATTTGGTCTACATCTTACTTTAAATTGTATTCATTTATATGAAGTTGTCACATAAAATTTAAAAACAAAAAAACAAACCAAAACAACAACAAACCCAAAATAAAAACAAAACAGCCAACCAACCGGATAAAATACTGATGGTTCATTAAGGATACCGGCAGTATCTGATCATCTCATCTGTGGATAGATAATTTCTAATGGTTTAGTTAATGCAGGTATCTCAAAGGTATCTTAAAATTATATCAAAAGACTACTATTGGCCTGCAGGTGGCTTCAGGAAGTTGTTAAGCTGGTTTTATCAGAGAGCTTATTATTAACTTAGGCGTGTGTCCATCAGAAATAAAATGGGTGTGAGTGATCCAGCCTTGTGGCAGGAGAGGACTCTGTCTTGCCTGGGGTGACCCGCTGTGCTCTGTGTGTGCCTGCCCTCCTGGGAGCCTGGGCTGCACTTTCCTGCTCCCCTTTCTGCCCTTCTCCTGACGCAAGTGTTTTCTGTGGGGCTGGGTTGTTTTTTTTCTTCCTCCTCAACTTGGAAATCCCTAAATTTAGAGCAGCGATCCACCATTCTGACATCTTACACTATGGATTCCTTACTAACAGATATGAACTTGAATTACTCAGTTGATCTATTTTGAGGTTCCTGAGAAGTATAGTATATCATGGCCTGAAAATTCCTGCTTCACAAGCATGTAACCTTCAAAGAGTGCTTGAAGGTGCTTTGGGATAACTACTGCAGAAATGAGAAGTGTTGTTACAAGTGAAACATTGATCATTCATTTAGAAGTCTAACAACTCTGTGGATTTCTGTTCATATGCAGAAAACTAATTTGTTATCTGTTGCCACAGTACATCACAGAAACAGAAGAAACAGTGAAAGCCTCTCGAAATACAGAGCGACTAAACCTTTTCTCTTTGGATCCTGATATAGCAGTAAGTGAAATAATATTAATTGTTTTAAGGTCTTAGAAGTGTTAAGACTGAGGGCTGAGCTAACTGGGTTAGCTAAGCCACTAGAGTGGACTGGAGATCAGCAAGCAACTGGGTATACCTGAGACTTCAGCTTTGAAGGGTGAGAGGAGCTATCTCTAGTCAGTAGACATTTCTGTATAGACTCTGCCCGTGTCTGATCACAGAGCAGTTGAGGATGGAAGTGATCTCTGGAGGACATCTAGTCCAGTGTAGCTAAACTTTGGAGGTCATCTAGTCCAATCTAGCTAAGCTTTGAATCATTAAAGCAAACCGGAAATATTGCAGGAGGGAACCTTCTCTTGGACTGGGAAAGTTACAGGAACAGTGTAGCATTACAGTGAATTTAACTATAAAAATGTGAATGGATATAAAAAACAGTGGGAAGATACAGTTGGAGGTACAAGGGGCTATCTATGTGAAAAAAAATTTTAGCTGTAAGTGTAGGAAGTGCAGGTTGCTTTTCTTTTTATCTTCAGTTTGCTTGTCATTTAGTGTCGAAGTTCATAATTCAAATAATGTTATTCTTTGCACTGAATGTACATTTTTGGTGATTTAACTGGAAACTTTAGTTAAAAAGAAGATTTTAGTAAAATTGGGCTCTATATATTCAGACTTGAACCTGTTGTCAATCAACTGTAGCATCATTATAAAAAATATTAAGCAAATTGAAATAATGATGGATTGCTTAAGTAAGGAGAAAAGAGGGGAAAGGTCTAAAATCTAATCCTAAAATGTGGTGTTATAGTCTTGTATAATATGAGGCTTGTTTAGCTTTTAGTTTCCTCATGTAGATTAACGTTTCAGAAGCAGTCAATAAACAAGAAAAAAAAAATCTGTTCTAAAGTTATAGGATCACTAATTCTGCCTCTGACATTATATGTGTCCTCAGGCAATCTTTTTGCTTTGCTTCCTGATCTACAAATTAGGAATAATATTCATTTACAATAGTAACGTGAAGCTATCAGCAGTGATTTCTTTGAGGTTTTCAGGTGCTTCATCGATTGTCAAGACCTTTAACAAATTTATTAAGTTTTGGAATGCCATGCTCTTCCTATGTATAACAAATCACCCAACTTATTTCAGTCATTGAATCCTCAGAAAAAGGAATTGCCAGGGATAAACTCGGTGCTCAAGCCATTTGAAGAAAAGCCTGCAAAGAGGATCCTGGTAACTTGCAAATCCCTCAGTTTGAATCTCCAGGCCTGTGTTACTGAAAATGAAAATGATCCTTCAACCAATGTAAGGTTCACTTATTTTCCTGCAATTTTTCTCTCTCTTTTTTTTTTTTTTTTTCTTTCCCCTCTCTTTCTGTGTACTTCTTATTTTGGAAAGAAAAGGTAAAAGGAAAGCTGTATCATGTACACATACTGCATTCACTTCTCTGCCCATCCCTTTGGTGAATAATAGAACTGATAAACTTCTCAGTAAGTATTTTGAAGCTGATTTAGATTTTAGACTTTTAGCTACAGTTCATTGAGGAATTAAAAGTTTTAAAATCCTTGAGGATTTTTAACAATTGCTATAAGAAGAAAAAGTTTAAACTGCTAAGACCTATGTAGGGAGGCAATTGAATATCAGTTGCTGTTGAACTGTTTTCCAGAGAGAGACCAGGAACCAAACATTAAATTACCGAAGGGAAGGCAAAATGCTTCATCTAGCGGAACAGCCCAGCTAAAATCAGGACAAACCAGAAAATTTTGCTTGTTCTTATTTAGGAAAATACGGCAGGTAAAGTCCATAGCTTTTAGTTAGTTTTTCTCTGAAGCAGGAAAGTTTTGAGAAATTAGTGTCCTGGCAACTCAATTTTCATACATTACATATTGAGGCATTGATTTTATTTTTTTACTTTCATTTGAAGATGACCTCTGCAGTGATGCATATTCAGCATGATGTAATCAATACTCTTGTTTTGGCAGACTGGAATAACTGTTTAAATGAAGTCATGATAACTGTAACAAGGGCATGCAATAATTCACTACAGAAGCTGAAAAAGCATAGAATATTCTACCTATATTGTTATGTGTTGTTCCTTATCTCCAAAGTTTTAAGATTATGATTTCTGGACAGCTCAGAAGGTCCTATTCTTATTCTGAGAGTCATTAATTCATATTATGGAGGCTTTTTGGAGGTTACTTACAGTCATAGGACTCGGTTCCCTGGTTCTATGTGATCGAATAAGTAGGTACTGTCAGAGCAATTTGAATGCTCTTGGTTTTGTAGCAAAATGGAACATGTGTTTCCCACAGAATAATACACCCACACATTTGTGTTTGTACTAGTAAACATTTTTCATCTACTTAAATTTGTCGTCTTTGTACCGCATTTCTGACGATCCCTGGAAAGCCCACCCTCATTCTTCTTTTTCTTTCATTCTCTCTGTTCACTTTAATAATTATCTGCGACAAATACATTTGTTTTTTAATCTTTGAGTTTCTAAGTTAGCGTCAATTACTCTTCTGTCACATTGTTAACAAACTACCTTTAAAAGGCCCTAAAACCGCATGGTTAGAAAAAACCTTTGGCAGGTGTCTGTGTGAGTGTGTGTTTCTAACGCATCTCATAATTTGTAAATAATGTTTGTTTGCTTTCTCTTTTCCTAGCCTCAGGAACCTATTAAAAGATAGAGTTTACCCCACTGATGTCAGTTACTGCTATATTATGTTTCTGGTGTTTTCTCCAGGTAGAGCCTTTCTTTGTGAGCGTGGCGCTGTATGATGTCAGAGACGGCAGGAAGATCTCTGCCGATTTTCACGTGGATTTGAACCACACACTTGTTAGACAGATGATTTCAGCTTCCTCGTTGTCATTAGAAAATGGCACTATTGACAATATAAACTCAAGTGAAACGGAAGAACCACAGGTCAAGGGGTTCCCGGAAGAATGGCTGAAATACCCAAAACAGGTATTTCATGTGTGACTTGTGTGACTTAGTGACATGTAATTTATTTTATTTCAGTAGCAGTATCATTTTGATCAGAGCATTCATTTGTACTACCAGTGGTTCTTATTTTCAAGAATACTCTTTCTTTGTGTATCAGTGGTACTTGTATACAGATGCTTGATTTTTGAGCTTCTAGCATAGACTTTAAAACCATTTACAATCAAAACTTTGAGAAAAAAAGTTAGTCTGTTGGAGAAACCGCCCATGCTTCCTGTGCTCTTTGGTTTCGTTTGCTGACTTCTCCCAAACCAGCCAAACAAATCACAACTTAAAGCGACACCTAGATGCTGCATTAGTCTCAAAGTACTTACACATTCTTTCTGTTGCTGTAAGCCTCACCGTGAAACCCCACGCATTACCTTTTCTTCTCCCTGTCATTCCCCTGCGGTGTGACTGACTGAGGCCAGCATTTAAGTGCTGACCAAGAGGAGCTGTTAGGTTAGGTGATGCTACTGTGGTCATACTGCTGTTTGACTTGAGTCAGTCTTTTCGCAAGGTGTTGCTTGTGCACAAGTTACTTTAGCACCGGCACAGAGATTTTATTTTCCATCTGGCTGTATTGAATATGTAGAGATGATAATCTTCAATAATCCTTTCTGAATTTGTTTAGTTACTGTTTCCATCAACAGAGAGCACTGGCAGTATTTCATTTTTCCAGTATTGCTATATACTATTTAACTGTTCTCTTTTTTTATCCACAGGCTCTTTTCTCCATAAGTAATCCTCATTCCGAGATAGTATTAGTGGCAAAAATAGAAAAGGTGCTTACGGGAAACATTGCCAGCAGTGCTGAACCTTACATTAAGAATCCTGATTCTTTTAAGGTAATGTAACGGGAACATCAGTTTGTTCCTTGTCAGCTTCAGCCTGTTGGAAGCTGAAGACTTTGCAAATTGTTCTCACAAATGTCACCAGTGTGTGGTTGCTGAACAGGATGAGCTCACAGGAGGCACACATCTAAGAAAGCAAATGGCCAAGTTCCATTGACTGAACGAATGAAGTACCATTTGTCTGCAACATACAAATGCATTCATGGTGCATTCCTAAGCTAGTTATGTCTCAGCAAAGCGAAATTCTCTTTCAGCAATCTTTTAGGAATTATGAGTTAGAGCACTTCATATATGTGAAAAGTTGGGGTAGGCATCTGTTATTCGCTGAGAGCGGGCAGTGAATCTGCATTGGGTATATTACAGAAAACTAGAAGAATAACTGTAACTAACACATTTCCGACTAAAGGGGTGGTGAGGGAGTTTAATTTGTCAGTATCATCATATTCATCTATGACATCTTTGCTGTCCACCTAGGGCCTTCTGTTATGGGTAGTATCAGGCTACCTTTTTTTAGGGACATTATAGCCTCTTCAGAAGAGGTGTGCTTGGATGTACTCTGTGCTGCATTTCAGATATTATAATGATATTGATGAAATAATTCATATTTTCTTTTTTGTAGTGTGCACAGAAGGTGTTAAAATCTAATAAACAGTTCTGCAGCAAGCTGGGGAAATACCGTATGCCATTTGCTTGGTCGGTGAGGTATGTATTATTCTTTTTATAATTTTATAAGCCTCTTGTAGGTTATTCAGTTCTTGAACTTCTGTGGCTTCTGACCATGGCAGGCCAGATGGAGAGCTGCCTGAAACTGTAGGGAGGAAGAAGAAGTGAGTGCTGGGTGAAAAAGTCCCACTGTGGCTATGCCCATGACCATGAGGGACAGCTGTGTGGCTGTGGGCTTCTGGTGCAGGTATGGAGCAACCAGAAGTGCAGTTTCCCCTGCCACGCAGAGCAGAAAGCTTGTGATTTTATAATATGGTGCTTTGATGGCAAAGGAGAAAACATTCAGTAAGGTACAGCCGTTTGAAGAGTTCATTTATTTTTTATTGACATACGTTTTTGTCAATATCCAGTAGGAACAGGAGAAGTATGTGCATGCTCAAGAGAACGGCAGATAATGTGCTCTGATCTGTCATCACAAGCTCAAGGATACTCATTAATATTTACTACTTCTGTGTAGCCAAAGACCATTCATCAGAACTATATTGATGGGTGTCTCTGGGCTGACAGCGCTACTTTTAGCATGGAATGGTGAGAGGTGCAGGCTTGACATGAGTCTGACTTGAGGTTTTTTATTAACTCTGTCCTGCCTGCTTGTGGTCTGTGGAGGTAGCAGTCAGTGGTATGTCCTGTGCAACTCAGTCATTGCTGTAATTATCTTTAGGTGGCATGTTGATTTTCACTAGTTCAGAGTCTGACGAGTCGCTCTTGCATGTGGATAGGGCTAAAACATTCTTCCACATCTTCAGCAAATCTTATCTCAGAGTGTTTTTTGGAAAAAAATAACCACCAAAAGAACAACAAAACCAGAAAGATTTTGTTTCTTAGTTTGAAGGAAGTACGTTTCCCTTTGATAGGATTCTCCAAGTGGCAATGCCAGTTGCCTGTGGGTGAGAGGGAGTAGGAGGAACAGGGTTTGGGCTGTGCCATCCTATTCTGTAGGCAGACGCTGTGGCTGCGCTGCTCGAGCACGTTATGTAGTACTGGGTCTTGGCCTAAAATTGTAGCTGCAGATCTGCACGTGCTCTGCCTAAGAAAAGTCTAACAGATATGAATGAAGTGTTTACTTTTATCCCCGGAAGGTGGATAACACCTTAAACACCTGTCAAGCTGGGGTGCACTGAGAAAATGGTGCTTTTCAGACGATTCTCCTCTCCTTTCAGTTCTGTGTTATTTCAGATATTTTATCATTAAAATACCAGTTGGCAACTCCTTGGTCATCTCAGACATAGTGTTATAGCTGCATAAATTTATTTTTTAAAAACAGGCCACTTTGATTTGGAGTAAGGAATAAAATCTTGATTAGATCAAGCTTGACTAACAAATAGTGCTCCACCAGATTAAAAGCTGCATATGAGTTTTTTGGGTTCTAGTAACATGGTGTATTACAGCAGCAGTTTCCAGTCACCACAGCCATGTGAGCAGAAGCATTTTACACAGATGGATTGCTCTGCTTAGCTACTACTCATCAAAGTTGAGCACAGCGGTTGCTGCTGTTGCACTCAACACTATGTACAGGATAAAGGAACAGACATTGTCTTTTGGGGAATTCCATGCAGATTGGTTAACTGGCACAGGCTGGAATTGGGGCAAAGGACATAGGGCAGGACGAGAGCAATAGAGCTCTCTCTGAGAGAAGCTTGCCTGTGTGATGCTCAGTACACTGGGTATGAGAATGCCTGGGAGTCTGAACCTTCCTCAGTCTTTGAGACTTTTTGTCAATGGAAATCCTTGGCTCTAGTCCCATACTTTTTCAGTTTCAAAGGTGGCAATGACTTGTTTCAGTAGGTATTCTCTCCAAAATTGCAGGCTGCTTTTTCAATGTGCAGTCCACAGTCTTAGAAAATAAAATCAAAAAGATCTCCACGTCATATATTTTTGCTTTCCCTGGGACAGCATCAGATCATGCCTAAATATGTTTGCCTGGCTAATATTTCTGGCTGTGATTTCCCAAGTATAAATTGGAACGTACGGTTGTGGTGTTAGCAAATACACGAGTTCAACATTTTGCAGACTTACTGTGTGTGCGTTACACAGATGGCCTGCATGTGGGCAGAAGACATAGCTGGGGTTTGTGGACATCCCTCAGGTCGAGCAGGCAGTGTTGTTTGGATGGTGTCCTAATTCAGTGCTTCGCTGCCCATACCATTAAAACGCTTTCCTCCCATCTGCAGAATTAATTACAGAAAATATACTTGGATGTGTTTATCAGCTCTTAAAGTTTTTCATTATAAATCACATGAGATAACATAGTTTAAAAATCATTGACTAAATATAGCACATGTATGAACTTGCTGTTATCAGTGATGTTGCACAAGGAATTTATTTAGTTCATTGGGTCAAATCCTACATTTATGTACATCTGTTTGTATATTAACATTACTCAGGACTCTCTTTGGTAAAAGCAAAGTGTAATTTGGCCCTATAAAACCTATTTCTATTTTCACAGCTTGAAATGAGAAGTTTCCACAGGAGGCTATCACTCTACAGGGAAAAAATGGTTTGGCTATGATAAATAGCAAAACCCTGGATTTGGAAATGTGTTTTCCAGTTATTTCATTCTGGCATTAACCACACTCCTGGTTTTGTGTGGAAATTTTCCCCCCTTAAAGCAGTTACAGATGGCCACAGTGCAATTTTTACATATCCATTCACCGAGCCAAAATCTTGACAGTTGAGTGTTGTGCATGTGACTGAAACTCTTAATTAGCTCATGTGGCATCCAGTTTGTTAGCATCATTCAAAAGCATGACTCAGGTTCCTCCCTGATTTCTTGCTGGCGTTGGTGGTATCTGGTGTCTGTATGTTCTTGCAGGTATAATTACGGTATGTGTTAGAATTACAGTGTGTCAAATTCATCTTCCATTCTTATATTCCTGCCAGAACTGCCAAAGTTTGCAAATATGTGCCTGAGCTACATATTGTAGCTGTGCGGAAACTTCACTCACAGAGATTAGTTTTTTACACTCTGCTGTTCCTTCAAACCTCCTCCACCCTTGTAAACTTCATGTTTTAGAGCCTTGTAGTTTAATCCTTGAACACATTGGGCAGCTGCTGGTTGGGTTCTCAACTGGTGTAGGTTGATGTAGCTGAAGGTAGTGAGGCTGCACTGATTTACAGAAGCTGCGGGACTCACAATGAATCTCTAACCCTAGAGGTGACCAATTTTCCCACAAATCATAAGCCACTACTTAAAAAGCACCTTTCTCAATGTTAAATTATGAACATTGTGTAGGTTTTCCATGCTTCAAGAATTTTTATGATGGTGGGCTATCAGCTAACAATGTCAGAACAGTAGAATTGTAGAAACACTTTAAATACTGAGATGACGTTTCACTTTCTTTAGTGATATCTGTTCATTTATTTTCCCCTAAATTAACACCTTCAGAATATCTTCAGGATTTTAGTTCTATGAAATTTTTCTTACCAAAATCTCTCTATAACCGACAGAAAGGAATCATTAATAGATTAGATAAATATTGGAGTCCTGGATTACAGAAATATTTTATTACATTTCCTTTTCTTTGCTGTGATGGTTGTCATTCTCAAATACTTTCAGTATGTTCACTGTGACAAGGATCGCTTTTGTTCCACCTGCACTCAGCAGCCTGAAAGGATCTAGCAAAACATGGGATTGTGATTACTTAACTGCAGGCATAATATTTGCTGCTCTGGCAACTCTTCAGCTTTAATGAGCCAGGGGAACAGAGACACCAGTACAGTTTGACCAGCACAAAGCCATTTGACTCTTCTCTCAGTGCACAAAACATACCTGGTTTTAAGAATTACCAGGGTTTCGACGGACAGCTAATTTGCTCTTTTAGTGGCAAGAGCTTTACGTTAATGAGGTATTCTGTGTAAGTTGGAGGGATACAAATACCTGTTTTGTAGTATCCAGGTATACAAATACCTGGTTTCGTGCCTTTAATTTTGTCCTGGCTGTATTTTTTAGGCTGGGATATTCTGCTGAACAGTTCTAGAGGTAGGGCATGAGATACCGAGGGAGCACTGATGCTGGGGAGAAGTGGTTGTAGGCAGGAGGACTCTGTAAAACCCTTCTGACTTCACACCAGAGTGGCCAGAGCGGAGGAGGTGACGATGCTGTGTCCCTGAGCCTCCCAGGAGGCAGTGATTGATGCTCATCACCACTGACCTGGCATGAGCTACTGCCAGCACGGACTTGGTTCTTTTTCCTTCTACACTATGAACACCTGCAGCCCTGCTGTGCTGTGCAGTAGTTTCCTCGGTGTCAGAGCCTGCATGGGAGTTAGTTAATAAGTTGTAGCAGAGCCTGGTTTTGCTCAGCATCACATTGCAGAGCCCAGTGGCACAGGGGAAATAACTCACTAAATGTTCTAGTCCTCTCTGTTAGTCTGGAAAAGGAAGCAGTGCTGAATCCAAGAAACATCAGTGTCACCAATGCTGTAGTAATTATTAAATTTTATTTTTTTTCTTTCTTTTTTTTTTTTTGTCTGACAGCAGTTTAATAGGATTTGTAAAGTGGTGGCTGCCAGAAATTAGATCTGGTTTCTCTGTAATAACAAGATTTTTGAGATGACGTGTTGGTGTGGACCTTATTCCCTCTAACTACTGGAGGCAAAAATCTGATAGAAGAGAGTTGATTATTCTCTACAGTTACAAAGAAATTAAGTAGTGGTGCTTCTCTCAGTTAATTAAGTTAAGACACGGTGCATTTATACTTATCCTTGGGATCCTCTTCCAAAGGTTTACTCCATTATTTTGCATCTGGCAACAATTTGTGCTGGCATCAATTCTTCTTGCTGGCAGTGGAACAGAGAAGTAAATTAAGGAAGCAAGATTGGCCAAATGATTCACAAAACAGCACTTAGTGTCAAGAACATTTTACTTTTGTTAAGAAATGTTTTTACATACTACTGTTGAATCCAAGGTTCATTAATTTGGGTAGCTGTTACATTATCCAGTCCAGCCAGCGTGTGTGACCCTTGGGGATATACAAGGGGCACTGGAATGTCTTAATTAACTCCTGCAACTGTCAATGAGCAGGAATGGAAATACCTGGGAATGTTTTCCTGTTTTCCTGTGCTCACAACAGCTAATACTTACTGCTCCCAATTACAGACGGATATCCTTTTTTTTCCATTTTACTTCGCACTTTGTAGCTAGTTCACCAAAATGTAGTCAATGCTCAACAAACTTGTTTTGTGAGGGAAAGATAAGCCCTGGTGAGAGGGTGTCTTGCTCCTGGAGGACACAGAACGGATTTATTGCATAGGAAGATTCAGTAGCAATCTTTAACCTGATTCTGCAAGAGTGTACATTTCTTTATGTGGTGAGATGTAGTGATTGGGATTTGTCATCTTCCCATGATTTCTGTTACTTGAAATTATTGTGATCTTCATTGGATAATAACTTATTGAATGAAGCTACCTACTGATGTAATGAATTCTTCAAAATGCTCCCTTGAAATAAGGAGAAGGCAGCATTGCAACCAGGGTGATGGAGGGGGTGGGTGGGACGTAGGGCTGGCTCCGGTGAGGTGCTGTGCACTTCCAGTTCTCTCGAGTGAGATTTGGCTACAGAAGGAGAAAAAATGGTGGATGCTGAACTCTATGGCAATCTGTTTTAGCAGTAACACTACACCCGAGGTCAGCATCATGTCAGATTAGACAAGGTCTTAAGTCTTCACAGGTCTGGGACTGCACATTCGAGGAACCTGAAACTGCCTGTGCTTCTGCGAATGTACGGCTCGGAAGAGCTGTCTTGTGTGGAGCTCTGCAGGGGGCCTTAGCAGTTGTGTAAGAATTCGTATCATAACCTAGTTAAAAGATTACATGACAATTTCAAGTGTTCAAATATATATGGATAAGTGTTAATAAACACGTCGTTTTTTCTTTCTTTGTAGACCAGTGTTTAAAGATAATCAGGGAAATGTTGACAGAGATTCACGATTCTCACCATTATTCAGGCAAGAAAGTAATAAGATTTCCATGGAAGATTTGATTAAACTAATAGCAGAATATAGAAGGTAAGGAACAGTTTTTTGATTTGGCTTGAGAAGGAATAAAAGCTTTATAAAGCCTTGCAGAATAATTTTCACAGCTTTTTATTCTTCATTTAACAGTGTGCTGAAGTGACCATATTAAATTAGTGTTTTTCACATTAGCCTATTATGTGCCAAAGAGTGCTTTAGGCTGGACTTTCCAGGAAAGCTGAAATGTCATTTGGCACATTAATAAATATTATTATAACCTAAAGATAGTGATTCCTTAAATTAGCTTCCATCAGGTGAAGTAACCAATGGGACAACATTATCTCAGGGGAAAAAAAAGGAGGGGCGGGGTGGGGGGAGAGAGAGAGAAAAGTGTAAAGGCATTCTTTATGGGTTTCCTCACTCCTTGCTTTTGTTTGTTAGAGTCTCCATGACAAACTACAAAGTGGACATTGGAAGGAAAAAAACTTCTCCAAATGTTTGACAGTGTGTAAATTAGTGAATAGCAGTTTGGCTGGATAGTCTTCCACGCCAGGTGTAAATCAGGTTAATTATAGAGCAGAGTCTTTGTTTGTGCTGGATAAATGACATGAGAATTGAACCATGAATTTGTTCCTGACCCTTCTACTATAAATGTGCCTAGAAATGAACTATGTAACTTCTCCTGTTTCAATTATTTAAAAACAGATCATAGAAAGATTTAATATCAACTACAGGGATTAGATCGGGGCTCTCAAGCCATCTTACTGTTACTGGTCAGGAAACTTTACTGAAATTCTCACTACTCTAATAAGAGTCACCACTGCTGGGTCTGTCTAAAGCATTTCCTAGATAAAGGGAGTTTAGCATCACTGTTTTGCCTTGGTCCTTTTTCCGCATGGTACTTGCAGAAGCCATGATGCTGTGAATGCCTTTCATCTCAGTGGTCACTGAATTCCTTTTAGAGAACATTTGATTCAGATTTTAGAAAGAAAAATATTTGATTTGAGTTTAATAGCCAACAGGTGTATGTTAAATGTTTTTAATATATATTTATATCTCAAATCAGAGTCTGTTTATCATTTTAGATTAATTCCTGTGATGGGTCTCGTCTCCCTTGTTCTAATTTTCTAAAATGTTTTCATTTCTGTCATTGCAGAGCAGAGAAGATTAGCAAAATACAGACCATACCTGGCTGTTTGGAGATTGCAGTTGATTGTGTTCCTTTGGAACATCCAAGTATGATTCCACTTTATAATTAATTATTATAATTTAAAAGGACATTGTCATAGGCTTTCTAGCGATAATTGCTACCTTCTTCATTTCAAGAACACAAACTAGGAGGAGGACTTACTTCAGAGGCCACTCTGGCATCAGTGCAGCAGCTGCTAAGATGGATGCTTTTAACTTGTTCAATTTTTCTCTTTTTAAATTTTTTGTTCCACAGGCCACCTTTCTGTGACCCACTGTTGCAAAAAGCTCAGGTTCATTGAATTCCTCTGAAGTCTTTATACCATCTTCATATGGTATTAGATTTAAAAAAATAAAAAAGTTTCACTAACATTTCAAAAGAAATTTTTAGGTTTTGGAATTAAAACAAGCTGATAGCTCAAAGTAGGCAGAATGGTCCAAATCAGCTTGGGCCTTGTGCTGTTACCTGACTCGCTGTGTGCTGTGGCCAGATCAAAGTCTGACTTTAGAGGGTATGTGTTAGTAGTTAGTTAGTTGCCCAGTTCCTGTAGAGAGTCAACGAAAATTCTCTCACTCAAAGGAGTAACAGCTTAAACATTTGTTTGGTATGGGGAAAATGTGTCTTACTCTGAATAAGGCTGTAAAATAATTTAAAAACTGCCAGAAAACTTCCATGCTGTAGGACTCATTAAAATCTCCATGAAAACTCTTCTTGACTTCAGCCAGCTCTGAAGGAAGCCTTCTAATTTCAGTAGCCATAGAATCATAGAATTGTCTAGCTTGGAAGGGACCTTTAAGATCGTCTAGTCCAACCATGAACCTAACTCTGATAAAAACCATCCCTGTAACCAGTTCTGTTACGACACCTCCTTCCCACCCAATATAAGTCATGCTAGGCTAGTGCTAAAATCCTTTATTGACAAAAAAAGCCCCTGAAAAGGAAGTTGGCCAAAGATCTTGTCAAGAATTTACCAGTATGATTGTGTCTCCAGGGACCAACACTGCACTGCTTCACATTAGTGTCAACTTGCATTAGACGACAGAAGTAGATCTTTGTTTTTATAAGACTGTATTACTATCGCTACAACAAGAGCTGGAGCCAGTGGTGTATCAGATGAATGCTGTCTGACAGTATTTAACCTGAAACCAAGCTCCTGCATTTTCTGCTGCATGGGGGAAAGCCAAACTCACACAGCTCTAGCAACAGGGAAGAGAGAAGAAGCTTCCTGGAGGTCCCACCTGTGCTGCGTGGTCCCCGCTGCTTGTCCTTTTTGCTGGAAAGTCAGGGCCCTGAAGCTGGGAATAGGGCCAGGCTTTCCCCCTGCTTTCCCTGATAAAATTCTGTTAAAACCCTGAACTCTGAGGCCCTATTCTTGTGGGAGGCATCAGGAAGAGTAGCTTGTAGCCGAGGGCCCTGTGGCTGGTGGAAAGGGGGCTGTGCATGTCTGTGTGGTGGGAGCACGGCCTGGAGACACCAGACCTTCACAAGCGGCCGCAGGAGCCTGTATTTCCAGCTGGCTTCTTCCTGTCACTGCTGCCTCTTCTCACTCCTACAGGCTATCGCTGCTCTCCCATCTGAGCTACTGCTATTTAAAATCTTCATTTATTACTCACTACCCTTTCCGTGTTCAGTTCAACACTGTTTCTAGTTCCCTGTGGATTTTCTACAGGCCACTGGAAGTGGAGGGCAGAGACGGGCTTCTGCAGAGAGGCCTTAGCGCTGCATTCTCATCCTTGGGTTGGTCCGTGGATTTCTCTAATGAAAACCAAAGTTAATGATGTTCAAAACTAGACACGATCACAATGCTTATATATCAAGTTTGAGGGGCAGCTGGCTAGATTGTAAAACATAATGCATCCTTATATTTTCAGATGGTTTGCTTGAAATTTGCCCAAAAAAGAAAGTTGCTCATCTTAGCCTTGTAGGCCAAGAGCAATAAGCGGAATCTCCCAGGTCCAGGGAGTGTTAGTAGCAGTAAAGCAAAACTTCAAAAGTGACCAGCAGAGGAATTTGAGTGATGGTGCGCAGGCAACTGGCGCTGAGGAGAATAAAGGTTTCTCTACATCTGGTGGTGGTCACTGCTGGCTGACAAATGCAAGTGATTAAACTTAGCTGTTCCCTTTTAATGCTGCTAATTTTGATGGGGAAAGACAGAAGTTTTCATATCTAGATCTTTCCAGCTTAATTCAGGAGCTATGTCTGTTGGCTTTGTACAAGTCAATCGGACGCATTGCCCAAACAGCCCTTGAGTTCCCCATGCTGAAGTTAAATGTCTCACTGATTTAATGGCACAGGCAGACAGAGTATACTCTATCCTTTTTTGATCTCTTCCTGTCTGGGTGACAGAGTGCCTATTTTCATCTTCTGTTTCTTGATCTGATTTCTGTTATCCCAATTGCATCATATAATTAATCTAGTTCTGTACTAGTTGTTTCTTCATTTCATTTACTGTTATTAGATAATAGAAAAGCTTAAATGACATATTGAGCTCTAAAATTAATTAGAAATAGCATCACATCAGTATATTCTGTTAAAACTGTCTGTGTACCGATGGTGCTGTTATGCTCAAATACTGTGTGTGTCAAATGAGGTATTCAGTGCTGTACCACTGTGCTGTATCAAGTGAGATAAACCATTTAAGGATGATACCTTGTAATTGTTCTGAGGTAACATGGATGCAATTTAAAGCACGATTTGACCTCTTGCATCTCAGCATTACTTACTCTTTGCAATTTAAGGCAGGATTTTACTTGTTCTATGTCAATATTACTTAGTACAAGACTGTAAAAACAAACATAATATGTGATGGTTTTCTTTTCTGTTCTTTTGAAGACTGTGTAACTTCGTCTTTTATTCCAATCAAGCCATTTAATGACATAAAGGAGCATCAACCTACAGTGGAAGTTGAGGAGTTTGTACAGGAATCGACGAAATATTCTCGACCTTACAGAGTATACAAGAACCAAATATACGTATATCCAAAACACCTCAAGTATGATAGCCAAAAATTCTTCAACAAGGTACAGTACGTGACCAATTCAGTCCAACGCTGGGTAGTAATGTACTGTATGAGCTCTCACTGGAATGAAGGAGTGCTCATCCTAAAGGAGGGGGAAATGGTGATGCAAGTCACTGACTTGGCTTTTGAACTTTTTCATTTCTTGCAATCATATAACATTGGTGCAATTTTAATGAAATTAATCCATGGATTAATTTTAAGTTCTATCACTGATTAAAGAGAGATAACATAGTAATAGCTTTTTCAGAATATTTAAGAAGGGCTGTGTTTTAATGAAATGATGCATGCAGATAAAATTAATCTGGATAATATTTGTAGTTCTTAAATAAAACTTGAGTACTACTTGTGTTTCGTGGTGATTGAAAAATTAATTAAGGACAAGACACAGGTAAGTGCTGGTGACCCTATAATCTGCTTCGACATAGTCAGTTTGAGGCCTGGCTTGCATTTTGACAGTTCTTGTTGGAAATACTATTTCTAGTGGTATCACTGTGACTTCAAGGCATTTTAAGTGTTGATATACTATCTGTATGTTTCTCCTAGAAAAAAAAAGCTTATTTCAGTCCTTATTGTTTTTATGGGTACCCCATTTTTGATCTAAGCTTTAATAAGTTTCTGTCTTTTTAGGCACGGAATATAACAGTGTGCATTGAATTTAAAAGCTCTGATGAAGAAGGAGCAAAGCCACTGAAGGTGAGCCACAACAAGAGTATATTCAGAGAACAGTGTTTCTGAGGACATTACTTACAAAACCCTAAAATCAGGGCAATACTAACCCAGAACAATTAAAGAGTGAATGTTTTCATGCATCCTTCTACATATGCACTGTGGTTCTTTTTGATCCCAGCCTGGTCATAATGATTCCGCCTCACAGTGTCATTTTGCAGTGCCAGCTTTCTGACTGGTGAAGGGAAAAGAAGACAATATCAGAAAACATAACCAGTTTTTACAGTGCAACTTGCTTATTCTAAAATTTACCATTTACCCTTAATTTCTCACTGAGCTCAGCACACTTTATTGAAAAGAGCGAGGCACAAAATTAAAAGAACCTTAAACTTAACTTTGCTATTGATGAAGGGCTATTGCATAGTATTGTACTGTAGTTTTCCCACCAATAAACAAAGCTGCCATCGCTCAATAATCAAGAGTATCCAGACTGGATGCTGCCAGCAAGGAAATTGTTAACTGATGTAGCTTTTGTAGCATTAAAAAGTCAGTAAAGACATTCATTGTATATTGAACTGCATGAAAGTTAAATAGCTTTTGTAAAGCTTTTTGTAGAAAACTGAAATTGATAACGGCAAGGAAGTAGTCTAAGGAGTCTGCCTCGCTTAGCAGAGTGTAGGGTAATTTTCACAGAATCAATGGACTTTTACTGGAAGTGTGTATAAAAAATTGCAGGTTTGAGCACTTAAAATATTTCTTTTAATATTTGATCAAAGTAATTATCAATCTTTTATGATTTTTTTCAATGTACATGCGTATTAGATATACCAAGACTAATATAATCAGCAGAACTTCACAATGTAATTAAAGCATATTCCTTTTATCAGTGTATTTATGGGAAGCCAGGTGGACCATTATTTACAACAGCAGCCTACACCGCTGTGCTACATCATTCCCAGAATCCTGATTTCTATGATGAGGTCAGTCTGCTTTTTCTTTCTTTAAGTGTCTGCCAATCCCACATGTTTGACAGTGAGACAGAAAAATACATGTAAAGAATAGTTCTGTTACAATTGCTTGTGTATCTGCATGGGCCTGTGTTATGTAGATTCACATACAGTCTCATGTTTTGGTTGGGTTTTTTTCTGAAATCAATTCAGTGAGTCCTTCTTTTGTGAGATGTTCTGAGTACAGTTAAGATGCTGTAGAATTCATTAGGAACAGTCTAGCTCTCTAAAATGCACGTCTGGATTACATTAAGGGTCCAGCTGCGTCTCTGAATTTAATGGAAACAGTAAACATGATGATGAGGGGTGGAGCCAAATGTCAGAACAAATCCCTCTCTGAGATATAAGATCTGTATTGGGGCATTTTTGTTGATCCAGTGGTCTGAACAGAATGTACAGTGACGTGCAGTGGCTGCAGCAAGTCATTTAGCTGGTGCTTTTGAGGATGCAGCTATAGAATAGAGTTCATAGGTTGGCCTCTGCCAAATGTTAGTCGCACATGCATCTTTGTGTTTCACCAACACCACATATTGATTTCCCAGGCTTTCTGCAGGTGAACTTAATTTCACCCTTTCAGAGACTAGTGTGTTTGATGGCCTGTGAATGTCACGTCTCTGTTGTGGATTTTCCACTACTGCTTTATGTGTAGTGACAAGGCTGGGTGCATTAGAATATAGCCAGCATTTTCCAAACTGTGAGCTTGATCTTGGAAAAACTTCATTTTTCAGTTAAAATGTACTTTAATAAAATGTCAGGTGCAAGACCAGCAAATAATGTACAACTACATGTGAAGTATCAATTTTAAGATTTGTGTTTAGGAACTGAGATGGAACTTAAAGTATTACATCTTCAGAGATCTTGAATCCCCCACTACTCCTTTGCAAATAGTGTTTCGTTCGGGTTTTAACACATCTGAAAATGTCCTTCGTGTGATGCTAGTGAGCCATCTGGTTTGGGCAGATTACTTTCACCTTGAACAAAAAGCTGAATTCAGATCTTAATAGCAGATTTGGCTGGAAGAGGTGTGCACCTGTCCTAAAAGTTCCTAGTACAGCACGTGTAGTCTTTAAAAGAATGTAGTATGTTATCAAGAAAGTTGTCTTAATCTTCGTGTCTGAATGCTCATTTCATATCTATGTTTATGGTATAAGATTTTTACCCGTAAGCTGATTTAATACTGTAAGCATTTATCAACAGTTTCTAAATCTTACTTTAAGCATAGGATTAGCTTGGATAAACTCTATCATGGCCCACAAAGGCAAGGAGTCTTTTTTTTTTTTTGTTAGTTCCTATGGTAACATGTTTTGATTACTTTGTATTTTTATTCCAATAGGTTAATAATGCCTCAAACCCAATCTGTAGGGATTCATGGATGACATGATATGGGATTTAACACTGAACAGAAATCGTAAATACAAGTTTATTTTCATGTCAGCCTTTATTACTTGGTTTTTGCCATGAAATGATGATGAAGCAGTAACAGAGGTGTCATTTTAGTTTTTGGTTTGGTCATCCTGAAAATATGGGAATGGTGATAGCTATTTATGGCTCCTGGAGTGCAAGTGATCACTTCTAAGCAGGGTACATCATTCTTTAGTTCTGTCCTCTTTCATCTTACGCTCTTTCATCATAAATGCAAATATTCATCCACAAGACAGAGAGGACAAAAGCTGGTTTAAGTAGAAGTGATGCATGATCATCCTTAACAATTTCCTTAAGAGAACATCTATTACCCATGCTGACAAACATCAGCTAGTGAAGGCAGGCTATACTTAGACCTCTGTGTGTAGAGAGAGATGTCACTCATTGAGACCATCTCTGATGCCTGGTTTAATCGATTTTTAAACTAAAGTGAGGTGTAACATTTTACATTTCAGGTGAAAATTGAACTTCCCACTCAACTCCATAAGAAACACCACATTCTGTTTTCATTTTATCATGTCACCTGTGACATAAATGCAAAAGCTAATGCCAAAAAGAAAGAGGCTCTGGAAACACCAGGTACCTGTAGTAGAATTACTTTCAATTTTAAATATAAATGATGTACGTTCAAATAAGGATTGCAGAATTTCTGGCTGGATATTGTTGTCTTCCTTTGAACCTGAGAAGCTTGTTTTTCCAAAGAGTTATATTGATCTGTTCTTTGTGTGCAGTGGGATATGCATGGCTTCCTTTGTTGAAAGATGCCCAGTTAGCTTCGCAGGAACACAATGTGCCTGTGGCAAGCAGTCTGCCTCCCAATTACTTGAGCCTTCAAGAACCAACCAGTGGAAAGGTATTAATTTGTACTTTCATATTATTCCAACAGTGCAGAGCATTTCTTTGCAGATGTTTTACGTGAGATCAGATTTGCATTGGCACTTGTCTAGAAGTATAAATGAAAAATAGGGCATCTGTTTTAGGATATTGCTGTGCTTATCATTGAGTATATAAACTAATATATGTACCACTGAACCAAGAATTGTGTGCTGCTGATTCACAGGCGTACATGGAAAAAGTATATTTTGTAACTGTATTCTGTGATATTATACTTAACTTTTCCAAAACGTGAATGGGAGTGGCCAGAAAGACCTCTTTTCGCAGTCAGGCCATATGACATTCAGTCTCCAGCTGACATGATCCACGATCATGATTCATTCTCCAGTTTTGTGGTATGATATCATATTTTCCCACTGATCCTGTCCAGCTTGGATTATTTCTGCCTCCTTGTGCTTGTTTCACTATTGTCACGAGAACAGGGTGGGGCAGTGATCTAGACCCTTGATTGATAACATTCATGGGCTGAAAAGTGGGTTTGTATTGTAATTGTGGTTGTGGAAGCACAGTAGCCAGCAGAGTTCGCACGCACGCATGTGCAAAGCTATGCAATGAAAATTTGATGCAGACTTGACTAAGTAGAAGATAAATGGGAAAACATTTTTATTTGTTTTTGTTCTAATAGCAGATCGGCTGTGATGTAAAATGGGTAGATAGTGGGAAGCCACTTTTCAAAGTCTCTACTTTTGTTGTATCAACAATAAATACTCAGGTAAGCTGAATTTCCTTTTAGTTCTGTTACCTGCTTACAAACAAAAAGTGTCAAGGAATATCTGAAAGATGATTTTAAATCTTGTATAAATTTGTTTCTGACATTTAAAGGTTATTTGAGTGTAGAAGAACAAGATGACAATGATGGAATACGCACTTCAAGCAAAAATATTAATTATTTAAGATTACACCAACTGAAAAATAATTGAATATCAGTTTAAGCAGGAGCAAAGTCAATTGTGAGCACCAGGAAGGAAAAAAAATATCTGGCTATTGAAATCCCTTAGACTGTGAGGAAAACATTAATTGCCCACAAAAATAAGTTGTATATGGCAAGCCATGATGGCCACTGGGTTGGGCTAAATAAGTTGACCTGTCTTTCTGTTTCTAATGTCTGGGGTGGTAGGGACCAAGTGAGTTCTTCAGTATTGTGGGTGATTGCTGTAACCAATTTATGAAGCAAGAATTTATGAATTCTAATCCTTTCTATAATATACATTAATGTGAATGTTTATCGTTCTAGGACCCATACCTGAATAACTTTTTCCATCAGTGCCAAGAACGGGAAAAGGATCTATCCCAGCCTCCTACCTCAAACTTTATCAATTCCTGTAAGGTAAAGTAACCTGTAGCATGAACCGTGCTATCAAATTGTATTTAGGGCTTTGTCTCAACTGATTCATCGCTGCGCAATTCTAAACATGGCATAGACTTACCAAAAAGCGATGGGTCCATGACAACTCCAGTTAGACTTACTTGATGTGACAGATGCATTAGCGGTCACAGAGCTGTCTCCCATTTCTTCTCAGTTAGAGCATGGCTGCATCTGCCCCATCAACTTTGATAATCCAGCCTGTGCCAAACCTCAAATCCTGTTAAAGGATAGGGGAGTGTTGCACTAGGAATGTTTGGTAAAGGGAGCTGTAGCCTGTAGAGCTGCAGTATTCCTGCTAGTCCTCTCTTGTCTGGGATACACTGTATGCTTGCCTCCTGTTTGGCTCTTCACTAAAAACGCGGCTGCTATCCGAAGGGTAGTTTAGCATATTTCTCATGTGTGAATCAGGGGTGCTTGTTTCCTGTCAAGTTCTGAAATCAGAAAGAACATACCCTTTCTGCAGAGATGAAACAAATAAGCAAGAGCTGCCTTAAATGTGACTGCATTCAGTATAGGTCAAAAGCTGAGAGAAAGGAGGGGTATAATAAGCAAATGAGAAGAGCAGCAGGTAAAATGTAGGGCCATGATTCTTTACCTGTTCGTGAATGGTGAAATTTAGACTTCTCACTTTGCAGTCTATTAACTGAACTCTATCAGGAAGGTAAGCAAGAAGACTGAAGGGTAGCTGTCATGCTGTTCCACAGTACTAGCTCTAAAACATCATATGTATGGCTCTTTATTATTTTTCCATTTAGCAGTCTGTAAAATTTAATAGGTGTTTGGAGGTTTAGATGTTACCATTGTGTAGGTGCTTTCCTTCTTTCCTTCATTGTTAATGTTTTCCTGTTTGAGTGTACCTTAATCATGTTTTGTAAAGCTGTTTGGGAATATATTTTTGCTTTAACAGACAAACAATAAGTTCCAATAAATCATGAGAGTTCTCTGGCCAAGTCCCCAAAGGTGGCTATTACTTCTGTTAATAGATGCAAGTAGACTTGAAAGGAGTTACTTTGGTTTTAAATGCCGTCTTGATTTAAATTAATGATTAAGGGATATTTTCAAAAATCAAAGCATTAGTGTTATCTAGAGTTTATACTTCTATGGAATGAGGTCCTTAACTATTAATTTTTTTGAGCCATTGAGCATATTGGACTATGTTTAGGAATCCATAAAAGCTTCGCCAGTTTCTACACAGTAAGTCAGTTGCCTAAACTACCAGCATTGCACTCTTCTTTATCTGCTGTTTGTAGTTTACCTTTTAAAAAGTTTTCAGTAATTTTATTAGAAAATACAGACAATATAGTATGTGACAAGGGATCAACTATGCAACATAACAAGAGAATAAATAATTTTCTCCAGAGTATTTTGTTTTTATTTAGAAATCACTAATAACTTTGAAGAAGTTCTGGAATTATTTGGAAATGACTGAATATAATAAAAAACTAGGAAGAACTCAAAGGAGGGTTATTTTTAATTAAAAGCTCTTTATCCTCCTTGATCAGAGAAGACAATATAAATTGTCAATACAATCAAGTTAGAATGTTAATACCATTTTTTACTAATGTGCTTTTAACGTATTTGAGCCACAATAACTTCAGATCTCTGCATAAAAAGAATTATTTTTCCCAAAAATATTAGGAAATGCACGTCTTGAAAATAGTAATAACATTTTTTTATTGCTCTTATGTACTTTTCCTTAGTGAAATATGAAAATTTGTGTTGATTTCTCTTTTATAACTTTTTTTTTTTCCCTTAAGTGAGAGTAGAGCAAAATATTGGAATTCTGAAATTTGGACAATAACTGTAGTTGTGTTGATGGTTCAGTTGGGAACCAGTTCCTCTACATAGTTGTCCTGTTTTCCTACTGGTATTCCACCAGTGGCTGCAGTGCCTTCTACCTGCTGAAGCAGGAAAGCAAGTCATCAGCTTTCATTGTTTGTATTGGAAATCTCTCATTTTCTTTCTTACATCCGTTACAGAATTTGCTGAGGATCGAGAAGATCCATGTAATTATGAATTTTCTTCCTGTAGTCCTGAATCAACTCTTCTGGGTTTTGGTGCAAAACAATGATGATGAAGTTACAACAGCTGTGACCAGGTATCTGAATATTTTCTGTACAAGGAAAAGAATTCACTCTAGTTAGTCCAATTATAGTGGCTCTTACAAAGGCTGACTATGATATTTAGACTTTAGGAGGTGAGAACACCTGCTTTCCGCTTAGCACAGGGAGGAAATGCAAATAGTGCATGGGAGAGCATGGTATCATGTGGCTGACTCTTATACCAACCAGAAAATCATTGACCATGGTGGACATGTCTTTGTACCCTGAGGCAATCATAGGTAAAGGTCTCATTCTTAAGGAGCTAAATACTTCCTAACAAAGCTGAATATGAGTTTTGGTTTATGTTTGGGTCTGAGGACGTGGAGTTCTGCATAGGAGGAGCTTAGCATCTTGTAGCATCCAACACAGAGTCAAACAACCAGGTCACACTGTTCTGTGGCATTTTTTAATTAGAGTATATAAGCAATAACTGAAGAGCAATGAAGGCATTTTCCAGTGAGCAGGCAAACAGCTGGAATGATTTGCTGAGTCTCTCACCCTCACATAATGAAATTGTCTTTATTGATGCTGTTAATCAGGGCAGCAGGAAAAAAAAACACTGGAAAGATTATTATTGGTAGGAGGGCAGAAAGTTGCATTGCATTTTCTTCTGGCCATAGTGATGGTTTTGTTGTACTTCTGCCAGTAGTTAAACATGGGGACTACGCTACAACTTGTGGGGAAAAAAAAATAAACGTCAGCTGGCCTCCTCAGCAACCCCATTAGACTCATCTGGTGTCAGTATATTTTCTTTCTTTCCACAGATCGTTCTTCAGAATTAGTTCCTGAAGAAATATTAATTAGGAAAACTTAAAGGAACAAAGAAGCAGAATTCCTCATCTTAGCCTTGGAAATATAGAGTTTGCATATCCTTTATCAAAGGATCATGGCACCTTGCAGAGCAAAGTCTAGTTTTACAACACATAGGATTAGAAGAATATTTCCTTGTAAATGTGTGTGATTTCATCACTGCATCGGTGCATCATCATTTTCAAAGGGAGAAAGGCAGGCAGACCTTCATTCGGGACCTCTTTATGGCCAACAAATCAACTGATGTTAAGACTAGATAGGAAAAATTAAGAATTGTGTCCCAGGCTAGAATTTCAGTATCTGTTAACTGGCTGGAAAAGAAATTCTATAGAAGAAGCAGCTGTTTAGGTGGAAAAATGAAAGAATATTAATTTTTTCATGCTTCAGATTTAGACTATACACCCACCTGGCAAAAAAAAAAAAAAAAAAAAAAAAAAGAGAAGAAGGATTCTTGATGTTTTTCTTGGATGTGTGGTAGTTTTTGTGCTGGTAGAGTTGATGTCAAGAGGACTACACACGTCTGCTGTGTGTGCCAGTCATTGATGTGTCCTATATATACACACATTGTATTTTTTTCTCAATAGCTTGAAGCAGCTTGTGTTGAACATATTAAAGCAACAACAGAATGAGAGCATAGATTGGCTTATGTGTTGGGGAGAAAACATTATTCCTTTTATACCCTCTCATGGTTATTTACTTGTCTGGGGGCCCAGTCATATCATCATTTCTCTGTCTTATCTTTGCCAGAACTCATTTCAATTTCAAATCAGAATAAAGGCTGAAGGATCAGAATGGACACAACTCATTTTGTTATAACTTTTGTGTTTTGTTACAAGTTGTACTTCTGCTAACAACAAGAAATGAGATATATGAAAAATACTGACTTAAAAAAAATTACAAAGCTTTTGAATCCAATAATAGAAATTGGCAGAAAGCACTCAAATCACCAAGCTAGTCAAAATGACTACATCTGCGTGGACCACACTCAACCATATTAATAATCCGTTTTAGTCATTATGTTTATCTGGGAATTTGAGATGTAGTTCACTAATTTTGGATATTTGAGAATCATGAACTGTTTCTTTCCCATTCTTTTAGCATAAAAATCATATTATAAAATTGCAGAGTCTTTTCTATATTAAGTATCCTGAAAAAATGAGATCCCAATAATCAAGAGGAAATCTCATGGTTAAGTTGAAGAAGACTTCCTGGTCAGATGTGTTTTCTGAAACGGTACGGTCTCAAAGATGGCCCAGGTACCAATTGAAGAGAAAACTTTTCTGAAACACTTGATCTCAAGTGATGCCATCTCTGCTGTTAGTAGAAGCTCAGGTTATGAGAGTGGGTGCCAGCATGACCCAGGCAATTTTATTCCGTGTTGCTGATCCCCAAGCTGATCTGCAGAAGCTCAAAGCACCTGTGGTTGCACCGAGTGTCCGACCTGTCCCTGCTGTGCAGTAATGAGAGGGTGCTGTGCTCAGCCTTTTGCTCCCAAGGGCTTGGACACTCAGGCTGGGGCTGTGTCCAAGGTTACAGGCAAAAGGTGCAGGAGAAGGGCGTGCTCAGACTTGAGCTTGGGCTTGTGTTTGTCTCTGATTAATTTGCTTATGATGGCACTGTTATTGGAGCTTTACAGAATTACCAAGATCTGAAAGAACCTTACAAGTAGCATTCCCAGAGAAAGAGACTCTTGCTTTTCTGTTTTATTAGTATCCTGTAATTTTTCTTATTCCTAATCATCTGTATAAGCTTTGGTTAGTTAATAGTCTTTTTGGTTGTAATGTCAGTACAATTTTTATTATTAAAGCTGGGTGCATTTTGTTAGAGAAAGGGAGAGTCCAAGGAGTGACTGTTGTTTTTCCAGTGGGACAGTTTCTACACTTGCTATTCACTGTTTGGATCACCTCCCTTATGGACTGTTTTAAATGAGGTTACAATAACAAAACAATGTTATGCAGTAGATGGACTTTCTCAGCCTTATGATACAAAAGAGCTCAGTATTTTTTTTCTTTTTTTATCTTGCAGAGTTTTTACTAACATTGTTGCTAAGTGCCATGAAGAACAACTAGACAATTGCATCAGTTCTTACGTGACGGTATGATTACTGTTATACTGTTAACTATTTTATGTGGGAGAGCTTGGTTTTGGGGGTTTTTTTCTGAGTTTTTTCCCTGTTTACTATTAGTTGTCCTTGTTTGTAGCTTCCCTCTGCATTTGCATCATAGTTTTCTGCCACTAGTAGGCTGGGTGACTCTGGTTAGGAAACTAACCTAGCATTTGGAGAAGGCTGAGTCAATTCTCCTCCTCTGCTTTAAGTTTCCTGTGTCACCTTGAACAAATTACACCGCCTGTCAGTTCTTTAAGGCCTGTAGAGCACGGACACTCCTGGAGTGTCCTTTTCAACTAAACTCAGCTGCATCCTGGCTCACAGCCTTACTCTGAGAAGGACAAAGGGCTGCTTGTGTTTCTTCTGCATGGTGCAGTTTGCTTTCCAAAGGACACCAAGTTGAGCAAGCTTCTCCACAGGAGAAGGAAGCTGCAGTGCACTCTTGGAAGGTACTGCGATGTGGGGGGGACAATTCCCCATAATCAGGTGATAATGAGAGCTTACACTTTAGAAGCAAGACCTAGTGCAAATGCACTTCCATTGAGCGTCTAGCAGTGTAGGCTTAGTGTCATTTTTTGTGAAATGGTGTTAAACTGAGAATTTCTCACCTCGCAGGGTTTGAGAGAAGGAAAAGGGGAGATAAATACATGGAAGATCATGAGACTTCAGCAAGATAGATACCAGTGAGAGACAGTTAATGTATTTTGCTCACGGTTTGCAGCATTTCTTTTGACTGTGATGAGTTTTATCACTTTTAAATAGCTGGCCATCTGTATTATACACATACAGGGTTGCTCTCATTGTAGTTGAAAAGGATCCTCAAGTGGCAATTTTTAGGGAAGAGGTACTTCTGGGTGTTCTTCATGGTTGCAAGGTGGCTGCATGTTTCTTAGGAAGCTATAACTTTTTAACTAAGCTTTTGATTATTTTCTTAAGACATGATTTTAGTTTCAAGATCCTGTATCATTGTATGTGCTATTCAGATTCTTGTAACTGTTGCCTGTTTATTCAGCTTTTTTCATCTGTTATTGTTCTGAAGAAGAAAGGTATATAAAGAATATGTATGGATATGTTCTACGTATGGTGTTTGGTTCCAGGAAAGCTTTAGTATTACTTAAAAAGTCAAAAGAGTGACCTCTTTAAAAATTATCTCCTTGTTTTTTACCTGTATTAATTTAATATCCTTTAAATGACTATGAATATTGCTATTGGCCAGCAAGTATCTCATCAATAGCATATTTGTGTAACAGCTTTATAAGCTGAGAATTCTATGAAGAAGCATGTTTTTAATTAGAAGAAGAAATTAACTGATGTTACTGGCATGGACAGAAAAATTAATAGACAAATGAACCTCATTTAAGGGTATTACACTTGTTTTTTTCACTTCACTTGCCTTTATTTTTTCCTCTGCCTTTAATTGCGGGAGAGAGGGCTGGAAAATTTTGTTCCAGTCTTACTAGATGAATCAGTAGTGACTAAGGCATTATATGTTGCATAGAAGTTGTAATATTTTTGAGTGTTATGTGAAGAATTGAAGTAGATATTGCCATCACTTTGTTTCTTGGCATGCTCTGGTTCAGTGGAGACAGAACAAATGGAGGTCATGATAGCAATGAGAGATCCCCCCCAGTCATGGAAAGCAGCTGTGAGTGACAAATCTCTGTATGGGCTTCTGGCTGTCATGGCTTCTGGCTTCTCTGATTTACTGTGCAACAAATAGTTTTCATAATGTGCATGTCATTTGTGCATTATGAGTAATATATATGACATCAGTTTGGGGGAGTTTTGGAGGGTTTCTTCAAATTAACTTTAGGAATAAAGTTAATTATTCCTAAATGAATAATATAGGAATACATTCCTGATGAACTCTAAAACTTTAGCAGTTCATGGGTAGAATAATGAAAATATGGTAGGAGTTACCTTAATAAATGGGAAAACTGTTTTAATTTCAGTATTGACAACTGTTGGTTGATGTTTCCCTGGTATGGATTTACTTCCATGCTTCATGAAAGTACATGTTTACAGATGATGCATCTCAGCATTTAATAGTCAAATTTTAGTGACAAGTACACCAAAAAGGCCATTTTGCCTGATTTCCCATTTCCAGCAGCAGTCAAAAGCCAATAATCTATTTTATCCATCTGTAAGGAAGTGAATACCTACATCAGAAATGCTGTTTTGGGAATAAGTAAGTTTAGAATTGTGAGTCACTCAGATGCAATGATAATGCAAAATTACACTGACTTAAATAACTGGTCCTAGAAGCATCAAACTGCACAGGAAGACGCTTATGGCATCTGCATTGGAAACAAGGCTGAATAATAATAGGAAATTTTCAAGTGACATTCATTTCTTTTACCTACCTAGTTGAATTGAAAAGATATTTCATCCCAACTGATGGACTGGCAGAGCTCTTGCTTTAGGGAAGGAGTAATGAATCCCAGTACCAAATTATTAGCTTAAAATGTTGAATAAAACTTGTACTAGATTTATAAGTTCTGAGCAACTTGGTAGATGGGTTCTTCTTTTGAGGGCTTGATTCCTAAAATGGTATAGTTCTCCCTTTCTGTCAGCTCCAGTGGGTGCTCAACGCCTTTCAGGATGAAGAGTTTTTACCAGTTGTGACTAGCTGTTGCCCCTGGAAGAAAGGAGCAAGTGAAAGGTGGCTCTGACTGTATGGCTGAAAAACCCTCCATACTTCCTCTGCTTGCTTATTATTTTTTTCCCTGGTGAAATGGCTTGAAAGGCAGTTCAGAGGTGTGAGGGTCCTATGCCCTACTGAAGAAGTAAACTGCGGCACTGATTTTAAGCAGAAATTCCTCTTGGTTCACATTAAGCTGAAATCAACAGGAAGTTGTGTTTAAAACTGGGATTTTGTGGGAGAGCAGTGTTGTGTTTTACTGCTATGGGAATTACACTTTATGTGACTGTATTGGTGAGGCAGGGTATTTTGGTGGCAAAGATTGTCAGCTCTTAGCGGTGTATAAATAATTTATCTTCTACTGAGGTTTTTTATATTTGTTTTGATGTACATTTTGATAATTTTTATTATTCCTCTCTTCAGTATGTGTTCAGGACCAAATCATTTGAAGAAAGGACTGTTCATGAGGAGCTGGCCAAGAATATGACTGGTCTTCTGAAGTTAAACGACCAAGTAACAGTGAAACAGGTTTTAAAGGTGAATGATAGCTTGAATTAGCACATTTGTAGTTTTACTACTGGTTTTCTGCCTGAAACTCATTTGTCACATCTCTTCCTCCTCTCCTCTTTTCCTGTGCGAGCTTTGCACAAATCACATCCTGAAGTGATTCAACAGAACAGACTTACCAGACTTGATACAGTTTCCCAGCATAACACGTTTCTCAGAATGCCGTGGTTTGCATAATAAAATTCCTCCTTTCTGTTACAGCTCACTCTGAGTTGGAAATCTAATGCTCACAATATCATGTGAGCAATTACTTTTAGGTTACTTTGTTTTAATTTTTATTTTGGAAGATGCAGGGAGAATATTAATCTCTAAGTAGGAAATTTTTATCTGTTTTCAGCTGCTGCCTTTGATTGACAGTGACCAAAATGAGACTGATTGAGGTTTCCTGAGGTTTCTCATGTCAAACCGGGTCTAAGAAATTCATACATGTGCAAGCCCCATCATTGAGCCTGGTATAGGAACTAGCCAGTCCAGCTCTAAAGTTCCCAGTGGCAAAAATATGCTCAACTGTTTAGAGTGAACCAGTTCCTATTTCCCACGCAGAGCCACTGGAATAGCAAAAATAGGCAGAAAAAAGAAGAAAAATTGGCCTGCAGGAAATCTGGGCCATGCAAAACTACTTGTGGTTGGGTTTGCTGGGGTTTTTATTTTTGCAATTCATAAGCTTTTTGAGTGTATTTGTTTCATGTGTCTCCTGAGATATGCGAGGACACATATTAATCTGTATCCTTCTTGTTTACTATTACAAATGGTATTTGAAGAAGCACTCTGTTTATCTTTTAAACAAGTACCATCTTTTTCTGGGCCAAATTACCAATCTGCTGGAAGTAACAAAGCAGTTTATTCTCAGGTTCTGTTCTCTGAAGTTCTCTGCATGACACATTTCTGCCAGGTACCTGCAAACAAACAATGAAGATGGTGCTCAGTAGGAAGGGAAGGATTGTAGGAGTGGTGTTTACAGGGTCCTTATTGCACAGAGCCACAGTGAGAAGGAGCTTCAGCTCTCCTAAGGACATGATCCAATGTTACTCAAATAGCTGGCACTTAGGCTGTTCTATTTTTTTGTCATGTAGAGTTTATCATTGTGTATTACTGAGAAATGCAATCCATCTATAAGGAATGGTAATGCGCTGTAAAGTATTCATCAGATAATCATTTTTTCTAATCTCTTTTTTTCTTCTTTTGAACAGCATTCCTGGTTCTTCTTTGCAGTTATCTTAAAATCAATGGCACAGCACTTGGTTGATACAAACAAAACAAAGGTAATTATATATGTGATCTCAATTATGTAGGCAATAAGTCTCTTATGGAAAATATAAAATAGAGAATCCTGGGAAATATCCATACCTGGACTTTTCCTCTTGACCAGTCAAAAAAAGAAACACTGTTATACTTTGTAAAATATTGGTTTTACCCACAAAAACATTATATTACCTGCTAGGTTCAAACCTATTCTTGCTTGTGCAGAACTTGTGGGCTGAAAATACAGTTGCATCAACTTTGTAATGGGTGGGCTAGAATGGAATGAGAATTCTCTAATTTATGCTGGTTACCCAACAGGTAAGTAGGCCAGACAGCAAATAAATGGTCTAGAAACTCTGCTTTGCTTGAACAAACTTTACATAGCTGGAGATCAGTGCTTTTACCTCTTTCTGCCTGATTATCAAATATGCTTCTGGTATATTTGTGCTGGAATCTGAGGATAAGATTTCCCATTTGCCTGTGGATCAGATTCTCCCTTGGGTGTTTATACTCAGAATAGATCCATGGAACTCTAGGAATATTTTTGTTCTATGTTGAATGACCTGTGTTTTATTGTCTTTATTCTTGGCCTGAATGTATTTTCAGGTTTAGTGTACAACGTTTTTCACTCTCAAGTGATGATTTATTCCCTGCTTAGGTTTCTCGAACTGAAAGGTTTCCAGAATCGTTTCAAACTGAGCTGGATACACTTGTGATGGTCTTAGCAGACCATGTTGTTTGGAAGTACAAAGATGCTCTTGAAGAAACCAGGAATGCAAACTACAGCACTGCGAAATTTCTCAAGGTGAGATGCTTTGTCCTTACAGCATATGCGCTTTAAGGTTGTAAGGAAAACAACCACAAACTGTGGGTGGATTTCTCTCCTTTCACACACAGGTGAAAGAAATAATAAACTTGCTGTCCACTGTGTTGGCCTCTGTTGGTGATACCATATGGAAGCCATAGTTGCTGTTGGCATAATGACATTGAGCTGTATCTGCCCATAGTGTTGCATCATTTGGAAGATGAGGCTGCTTTGGGGCAGCAGCAGAAATGGAGGGGCTCAGTCACTGGTTAAATGGTATTGCACCGACGGAGGTGTTGCAGATTTTAATGCTATTTTTGTGTGTTACTCAGCTAAACTGGGAAGACAGTAATGTTGCATTATATGATATGGCATGTGGCTCTGTTTTAATTTCTTTTCGAATCTCATCTGCCAGAAATAATCACACAGGTTAGAGATGATACAGCTTTCTCCAGGCTGGGATTGCAGCAGTCATGTTTAAATGCCGAGTCGCAGAAGACTCAGGGCTTTGCTAGTTTTGCAGAGTTCAGGAGCACCGGAGAAGGTGGGGAGTCCAAATCACATTCCCTATCTGGTCGGCTGACCCTGCAAGGACAAAATGTCAGTACCTGTAGCACCAAGGCCCTCAAAAACCTTTACACTTTCTGGCTATTCAGCCCCATCAGTCAGGAAGAGCAGTGTTCTCATCGTCAAGTAATGTAGTGGCATATTTGCTCCCAGAGAGATAATGTAGCTTATAGACAGCGGGTATTGTAACTGGATTGATTTCTCAACAGTCATTGCTCTGTGACTGAAGGAGATATTCAAGTCGGCTCCCATCACGTATCACCTCTAGTGAGTGAATATTGCCATACGTTAATGACTTCCATTAGATAAGCTTTCTCCTAGTGCACTGTATGCTGTGATAGTTAATTTAGACTGTAGACACAGTGAAAACGAAAAGTTTAATTAATTTATTATTACTCAAAATATATTAAAAAATCAAGCCAGATTCAGCTGGTTTTCCTTGCCTTGCTATGAGACTAACTTCACCTACACAAATGAATCAGGTTACAGGTGACACAAGGCAAACAGCCAGGTAAGTGAGGTCATGTACTGCTTTTTTGGCTATAAAATTATAATTCTTTTTCCCCCCTTTCTTAGCGCTGTTTTACATTTATGGATCGTGGATTTCTGTTCAAGATTGTCAACAATTACATAAGTATGTTTGGAACAGGAGATAGCAAGGTATAGTTTTGATTTTTTGGGGGGAGTGGGGTGTTGTATTTTGTGGGGTTTTTTTGAAGTGACTTGTAAGCAGAATATTTTTTATATAGAAACTGTGATCTATTCCATGGCTTCGTCATGATCAGAACTCAAGTCAGTGAAAAAATCTACTGTAAATATCTGTTAAAGCCTCTTGGTTTTAAGTCATGTATCCCCTTTGCTGGGAGTAAATAGCCATGTCAAATCAACTACTGGCTGAACCCTGTGAAGGCAGGCTCTGCAAAGACAGCTCAGACCAAATCATGCAAAAAGCTGACCAGTCAGAAATTCCTTGAATTTAAGCTTTGATTCTTTGGAGAGTTCACTTGTGGTTTGGTCTATAAATATCTGTAGCAATTGAGAGTAATTTTCTTTGAGGAAATTAAAGTAAAAGCATATGAACAAGTTGCCACTGTGTAAATTCAAGTAAGAATGTAATATCTCAGTTACTTTGATTAAGTGGTGTGTTCTTACATCATTGATGATCCAAGAAAGCCAGCCTGCTCCAAATGAGTTTGTGCTTGCTATGAGGAAAATTCCCCGCAGACTGAATTTCTTCTATAATCCCTCTAATAGGCAGTTATATAGTTTGAACAATAAACTGCAAACTGCGAGAGATCCCAAAATTATTCAGCTTGACTCCTTTACTCTTCATCCATTAGGATGAGTCACAGGCTTTTTCTTTTTCATGACTGGGTTTCTGAGCTATAATATCAGAGCATATAAGATGGTAGATAACGAAATGTATCCAAGGTATACACTTTGAATGACTCATCTTTCCCAAGAAAGCTTACAAAACTTTTGCCCATTAACTTTTTATAATTCTTTAGTGGTGATCTGGGCGTTTGTAGGTAATGAGTAAGATTACTGCAGGTCTCTTTTGCTTTTTACTGAAACCAGCTTCATGCTGCACTTGGGTCTTTCACCTCATCTCTGGAACAGATGTAGAACGAAGTCTCTCGGTATTAATGTCATAGCCTGAAGTCTATCATTCTGAAAATAATATTATGCAATCTGAAAATTGTTTCCACATTTCAAACTTCCCTAAGTACATTCAACCACAGAAACAGATGTTTAATTAAAAAAGCCAATTAACGGCCAGTGGAAAAGTCTGAGATTAGTCAGTGTGCAGAGCAGAACTTAGCACCTCCTTGGCAGTAAGTGCATGAGTGTTGCCAGCTCCTCAGCATCCCTCCAGGGCCATCTGCCAGGACGTGTAGAAGCAGAATCACTGCGGAGCTGAGACAGATGTACCACTGGAGCAGGCTTTGAGAACTTGAAGACAATAGCCACAAAATAAAATCAGATATTTCTGACCTAAAGGAGAGAGAGGCCTTGCATTGTTTTTGTCTTCAGTCAGACACCTAAGCAAGAGGCTGTCATTTAAAGCTTTGCTTAATCCTGCCGTGCTGCAGGATTTATTTCTCTGTGTCTTTTGCCGCTTTAGCTGGATTGTTTATGTATCAAAAAGATGATACTACAATTTGACCTTTCTCATCAGAAAATTTAACAGTGTATATTTCTGTTAAATATAGCAATTTACACTGCTATTGTAAATTTATTTTAATTGTAATTTATTGTAATTGTGAGTGAAGCACCATCATTTCAGTTCCACAGAAATATCCCTCACAGTATTCCAGATTTTGACATTCAAACATTGTTTTGAGAAATATTTATTCAAAAAGTTGAAATGCCTCATTAGAATTCAGTTCATTGTTGTGTTTCCTCAAAATGTCACAGTTTCTCTTGGGAAACACATTTCAGGTTCTTCATTTCTGTATTTGCCATTAGACCCTGAATTGCATGTCCGGCTGTTTTCCTGACAAAGTACTATGGTGCAATAAAACATTTCAGGGAAAAAAATCCCCACCATCCATTACTTGGTAGACTCTGAATAGTGTGTGTTCGAGGTATCCTACCTTGATGGTGGCAGAAGAAATGCTACAAATTAATTTTAGAGACTGACAGATTTAAATACAGGGCAAATAAAAGACCTTTACAAGTGCTTTCTAATGCTGGGGAAGTATTTGACCTAGATTGATGCAGCGTCATATTGGTTGTACTGAATGACTGCTTTCTGCTGCTGAAAAGATGGAAATAAAAATTTATTACTGGATGTCATGTATTATCTTTATACCTCAGTGGCACATGATTATAGTGGGAATGATAAATTCTTGAGGTAATTGCAAGGCTCCACAAAAGATCCTGGATGGCTTCTTGGGAGGAAGACATTAAGGAAATAATACCAAAGTTATATAATACCCAAATCCTTCAGAGCTGCAACTCACTGGCCTCAATAGAGGAAGATTCCACCACTGTCGATAAATTTTGGATCTGATCTGTGTGGCTGAAACTTTGTAATTGGTTGACCAAAAAAAGAAGGGGAGTGAAAAAAAGAAAGGCATAATAATTACGACAGTCTCAAATTTGTGTGAACTGGGGAAGATACTTCACTATGATTCATTTGATATCAGAGACAAAACCTAAATGTTTGTTATTCATGCAGATTGACATAACAAGACATAAGGTTTCATTCTTGGGTGTCAGTATCAATTTTGAGGTAGAGATAAATAGTTGTGCAGCTCTGTCTTACCATTTTCCCTGGTTTAATGTGAACTGAGCCATTGCCTGTTCTGATTTTCAGACTTTACATCAGTTCAAATTTGACTTTCTCCAAGAAGTCTGTCACCATGAACACTTTATCCCTCTGTGCCTGCCCATACGGTCTTCAAACATTCCTGGTAAGGTGCCACCCTGAAAGGGTTTCTGTACAATAGCAAATTATTGGAAGATTCAAAAAGGAGGTAACAATTAACTCTCTGAAGTATTGTGTCTGCACATCGGGCACAGAAGCCCCAAGTGGTTTTTCAGGTGTGGTATTTAAGCAGTGTGGAAAAAAAAAAAAATACAATTTCAGAATGGCTTTAAATAAATGCAACCCCTGACACAGCTCACTTAGCTGGTGGGAGGTTACTATTTCACTGGAAGTTTTGAGACAAATGAACCGGACTATTTCTGAGGATTAATTATTAAAGCTGCAGTAGCCTTGGGAGGTGGTGAACTAGGGAAAGGATTGAACAGGTATGACAGGAAGGGGAAGAAGCTGAGACAGTGATAAGGGCATTGTGAAACTCTTAAATATTTGAGAACAGGCTTTCCTGCTGCTGTTGGGAGTGTGACTTGTCCATGTGACAGCCCCTCCTTCATGGGGAAGATCTGAACTGGACATGCAGCAGCAGTTTGGAAACATCCATCTCTCTGATAGTAAGCCATTGGTACATTTGCTTCCAGAGTGTCTCTAGGGCTGGCAGGCCAGTCCCCTGCATGCAATAGCCCTTTTCTCCCAACTGCATTTACTTCCTTGGCCTCTGGCAATCCTGAATTTTATATGGTCACCGCGTACTGCAGCGTTTTACCTGGAGCAGTGAGGCAAGAGAGGCCTATTTCAGAATCTGTTAAAAATGCCTCCTGAGCTGCTTCTCAGGGCAGGGGATACTGTGTGTAACCCGTGTTTTGCAGAGAAGCATGAACAGATTTTGCCTATGCTCTACCACAGGAGGGAAATCCACCCTGCCCATGCCCCAAAGCCAGCAGCCACTCATGTGTCCCATCTGTGCATTGAAATCTGTTATTTCAAACCTATCTTTGTAGCCAATGCCCAGTGCTGGGTGCTTTTCCTATTAGTTTCAAAGGCACTGGGCACAGTTCCCAATTCTGACAGTTTTCCATGGACTCCAGGGAGTTCACCTGGGATGTGGTCCTTTAAGCTACTGAGAGTGGAAGGTATCTTCCAGTGGAAGGCAGAATCATCTCTGAGTGCAGCATCTCAAACTATGGGCCCTTCTCTCCTTTTTGCTTCAGTTTTCAGCACCAAAGAAATTGTTCAGTTCTGACACTCAGCTTTCTTTAGCAGTAGAAGCTGTTTCATTCAAATTTGTGCCAAACTTTTAAAATATAAAACAACAACAAACGAAGCAAATATATCTTTTACACTTAATGAGTAAAAAATATGCATTGTTTGTGCCTATCTTTGTTTTATATTTATGAAAAATGAAGACCCTGTGACGCCTTCAGAATCAACACAGGAGTATCGAACATCAGGTATGAACAAAATGAGTGTGTAAGAAGTAAGCAGAGTTGTGCATCAAGGGGTTTAAGATTTACTTTGACTGATTCCTGGCACTGAGCTGTTGTAAATTTAGGTGAAAGTTATTTACCATTTTCAAAAGTGGGATTAGCCTGGATTTCTGTGGTTTAGATCTTTTCTAGCTAGAATATAGGAACAAAAACTTAGAGTCTATGCCTTAAAGAAGTTAATAGACTTATTATGTGCAAAACATTTGAGATTCCTATATAGGAATGTGTATATAAATTGTCTTTCCTTATTAAATTGTAAAAATTGCATGATTTTGAGAAATAATAATATTAGATTCATTCATTTTAGTAAGTGAGGGAGCAAAATGAAGGGGTCAGATCAGGAAATTAAGGTTTAATGGTAAATTAAATCAATAAAAGTTATTGAAAATTTGGCAAATGGGTGGTGGAGGTGTTAGGTAACCTAGATAATAATTCAAGCATTCTTGTCCGTTCTGTTTCAAGATATTCCAGAGTACACATTGACCAATGAATTTTGCCGTAAACATTTTCTAATTGGAGTCCTGCTGCGGGAGGTTGGTTTTGCCTTGCAAGAAGACCAGGATATTAGGCACTTAGCTTTGGCTGTGCTTAAAAACTTAATGGCAAAGCATTCATTTGATGATCGATATGCAGAGCCGGTAAAGAAACTTTTTCATTTGCTTGTTCATACAGTAGCTAAAATATGTGAAACTTCCTTAGCCACTAGTTACCTTAATTAATTTCTTCAGGAATATGTTGTATCTTTTATTTTTTAGGCAAAACAGGCACAAATAGCAAACCTGTACATGCCACTTTATGGAATGCTTTTGGACAATATGCCAAGGATTTACATGAAGGATATGTTCCTTTTCAATATCAATACTTCCAATCAGGTAATTCATGTGATTTTTTCAGAACACTGAAATGATCAAACTGAGGTCTGACCCCGTCAATCTGGTGGGAAGTCATCCAACTTTATGCTGGTCACAAATTAGCTAACTAAGTGCAGTTCTGAAAATGCTGATTTGTTTGCATCCACTATATTTAATTTGGAAGGTCTCAATTTGCGGAGCAGTTGCAGGGCCCTGGGAGTCTGTACTGGCAGGGTACAGGGTACAGACTGTGGGTCTGGAACAGACCCAGAACACTGGCAGTCTTAGGGCTGAAAACTCAAAGTTAGAGGTTTGTAGCCCCAGTCAGTTGGTCTGGTACGTCTGCCATGGTGCCACAGGCTGGGGGCTGAGGAACTTGACCTCAGGTGAGTCCTTTGGCTGGGGGCTGGGAGATATTGTTGTCAGGGAAATCTCCCATCACCCACAGATTCTTTGCAGGGTTACGTCATGCACCCACAGGCAGATTCCCAGGTACAACAGAGGGACCATAAGCTAAACCAAGAGGCAGAGGGAACGCACACAAGTAGCTGAAGGAGGGCAGGGGTAATAGAAACATCATAAAACAGCTTCACCACCACAGAAAGTCTGCATAAACTGTGCATGTGGAGGTGTGTGTTTGTTTATTTCTTAAAAGATTAGATGTGTTTTAATCATAGTGCTGCTTTAAAAACTAGAAACGGGTTTCTGGAGGGGTGCTGTGTTTTTCAGTCCTTCCAGCAACAGAACCTGTTTCATCTGATCATTGCTGATGGCCAGTAATGCTTCTTTCCCAATGCTGTGCTAGCGTTTAAGGAGCAAACACTCCTGTGTTACACTTGATATGTCCTTTTCAACGTCAATTATGAGAGGGTTTTATATTGCAGGTAACTATTTGGCATATTATGGTGAGCCTTGATCTTTTAAGGCTGTCATGTCTACGCAACTGAAAGTAGGTTTTCAAGCTCAGTGTCTTAAGAAAAGCCTGTTCGGTGTGCTGTCATTATGAAAGTTATGAGTGATATAATTTGCAGGAGTTTGTTCTGTTTCTTTCAAAATACAGGGATCTAGGGATGACCTGAGCACAGCCGGAGGATTTCAGAGCCAGACAGCAATGAAACATGCAAACTCTGTGGACACGTCCTTTTCCAAAGATGTTCTGAACTCTATAGCAGGTATAAATGACAGATTGAACGTGCATACAGGTAGATTTCTGTGTATCTCAAACCATCGTGCTTTCTGCTTTGTATTCATAAAGGATATCATTAACCCATTTTATGTAATATTTAGGGAAACATGGTATGCACTGTTTCTCTTCCCTTTGGGTGTTTATGGATTGATTTTTATTTCTCTTGTGAAGCCGCTCTTCTTCCACTGCTTCACTTACTCTCCTGCTTTGGAATGATGCCAGTATTCAGGCTCTCACAAATCCCTGTGCCTGAGTTCATTCTTGTAGTCTCTGCCTGACTTAAGAATAGTTCCAAGGTTTCTTCTGAAAACTGCTGATGTCTCCTGGAGGCAAGTATTATGAGTTTTTCCAGGCTTAATGGAAGGGTAGAAAAACAATTTATGTTCTTCACTTCCTTCAAACCTCCATTTCAAAATTCAGGGAAGTGCATGGGATCTTCCCACTGATTTTTGTGGCTTTAGGTCAGGCCTTATGGAATGCAACAGGCCAATTTAGTGCCATGAATAATGGCAAACTGAATCATTTTACTTCAACTTGTTGCATGTTTTCAGTACTAAACATATCAATATCATTAGCATCAATAGCTTTGCTTTTGGAAGTTCAAAGCACTGATGCCAGTTCAGCATGTGACACATTTTAAGTTTTCCATTTTTCTTGTTAGTTTTTGTCTCCATAAATGTTTAGTTTAGCATGTTTGCTATGACTTTCATTTACAGCCTTTTCATCAATAGCTATCTCTGCAGCAAACCATGCTGACTCCAGAGCTTCCTTAGCAAGTCTTGAATCTAACCCAAGTACCAATGAAAAAAACAGTGAGAGAACTGACACGTGTGAAAAGGTACATGTGCAAATGTTGGAAACGGTTACTAGAGGTGGAAACCTGTCACTATACTTAACAAGGCCCTTTGCTGTCAACTCAACAGATCATGAGACCTTTGTCTTTGATTGGATCAACTCTTCGATTTGACAAGTTGGATCAAGCTGAAACTAGAAGCCTTCTTATGTGTTTCCTTCACATTATGAAAACCATTTCAGAAGGTAAGAAAATATGTGCTCAGTACCTGATTTATGTTGATGTAAAATATTGTGAATGCTGAATCCAAACAAACATTAACTTAGAACAATTATCAGTGTATTTTACAGGCTTTGGATCAAGTTTAATTTCCTGTAACAGCTACATAATATATTTTAATATCTCCTTTAGATGCACTGATTTCCTACTGGTTGCGAGCACCATTCTCAGAAATAACAGACTTTTTCAGCATTTTAGAGTAAGTTCACTTTGTGATTAGTTGCTTTTATATTAAATTATTATGTTCTAAAGTGACTGCTGCAAATAATTTCTCTTTGGGTTTGTTCTCTTAGTGGAGTAGGCTGAGAATAGCTCCTGTATCTTAGATTATTTTGCCATAATCTTCCAAAGTCATAATGAGACATTACTAATAAAATCCTTATCCTCCAATATGTTGGTCATTTCCATGAACAGGAGGCATAGTGCTTCGGGTATTCCTCCTATAAAAGATTTTCATAGTAGTTTCCATATTTGAGGTTGAGATTCTATTCTTTCCTTGAGAAAAGTATTTAGCTCCCCAAAACTTCCAAACCAGGAGAAAAGCCATGCAATGCAAGATCACCTCCTTTTCACATCTCCAAGGTGGTTTGCTCAATCCAATCTGTGCATGTCTGCAGAATCCATGCAGGTAGCATGGATTTGCTCACCATCTCGTAAATGGAATGCGAATTATTTAACTTCAAATGGTGAAGAAGCAATACTTTTGCAGCTAAGTCTTTGACTTTGCCTCCTCACCAAGCAGGAATCTTCAACCATGGAGAAAGAGAACAAGGGAGTGGGAAGGGGTGCCACACCTTGTGCATCCCCAGGCTGAGAACTGCTGTGTTCTATTTTGTTTTCTTACTAGGAGGGGCATATGCCACAAGCCTCTTGGAGGCACTCAGATTCAGAATTTTTTCATAATTAGGAAGACATTAATAGACATAAAATGTGTTGGTTTATATCTTTCAGGGTTTGTCTGCAAAATTTCAGGTATCTAGGAAAACGCAATATTGTAAGGTAATTATCTAGTTATAGACTGTATGTTACAGATTTAAATATTACTGCATTACATTAGCCTTAAATGTGGTTAACAGTGTATCGATTAGTTTTCTCCTGAAAGCATCAGTCTGACATACTGAAGCCAACGTATGCTTCATTTTATCTTTAATGCAAACAATGTCACCATGGTGTTCTGGACATCTGAGTACAAACCTGGTATAAAAGATTAATTGCATGTGATGATATGATAACCACTACTGCATTTATAACTCAAAATACTGGGCCATTCTCAACTGTATTTCTGTGCATGTGCCTAACAAAGGAATTTAAACATTTTTTTTTTACATCCATATAATGGAAATAATAGTTTTAATGGGCATATGTAAATGTTCCACAGCAATAAAAAAAAATCTTGTCTCTATCCATTTTCTGAAAAAGCATGAAAATGTCTTCCAGCTGTGAAATGTGAAATGCACACTTTGTCTCAGTTGATGTTTCATTTTTAATTTAATGTTACCACTGTGAACTGTCTATATGTCATACTGTGGAAAAACGAAAGGTCACCAGATGAAACAGTTCATGCTCCGTGGCAGGTTTTGTCAGGCCTGTATTTATTCTTCAGAGGCATGGCGAAGTCAATGTCAGTTCCATAACAGATTAACAGTTATTTTCTCTTAACAGGAAAATTGCTGCTGCTTTTAAGTTTGTTCAGGCCACCCAGAATAATGGAACCCTTAAAGGTTCAAACTCCTCCGGCCAGGCATCGGGTCTGCTCTCGCAATGGTAATGACACGTTGTATTATTAACTCCTGTAAAACCACAATCTTTGTTCTCATCCTCCAGCCCAGGTTCACTGTCATGGTGTTGACTGAAAAGAGGTTGACACAACATGTGACACATTTTAGACCCCACAAAGCCATAAACTGTAAAAGAATGTGGTCCCTTTAAATTCACCTTGACTTATAATCTGTTGTTTAAAATGTTATGTTTAGAAGAATCCTTAGTTACTGACAGTATTGTTAAGTATCGCAGAAACAGTAGCTATTCATTTCAGCTCAGATTCCTATCTGAAAGATAATCCACAGTTTTCCCCAACCTGAAGGAATTCGTAGGTCTGCAACCTTGTGGTTCATGGAGTCCTTCTGTTTAGGGGTAAATAGTTATGGATGCACTTACAGCATTGGGGGGTTCCTTTCTCCCCAATGACCTGGGGTTGCAGAGGGGGAAGTACCTAGGAACACAGAGAAGTCAAACTTCAGAGTAAGTTTACACCCATATTTTTACTTCCATGCTGCCACATGTAGCGTAATCCTGTACGGTTATATCCATGTTGCTAGTTACTGAATCTTTCTTTCCTAGTCTTTTTTTCCTCCGTCTTCTTAGTCTAAACATTGCAAGATTTAATCATTCTCGTGGACTGTGTGGTAACAAGCTGCGGGTGCAGCACATCTTAAATAATATTATTGATCCTTTTAGGGCTAAGTGGGATCTTTTTCATGTTAATAATGTAAAACTCTAGAGAGAAAACAAACTTTTTACTCTGTCGTCTTGTGCTTGTACCTAAGAGCATGGTGAGAAAGTCACCCTTCCTTATGAGCTTGGATCATTGACTTTTCTCATTTATGTAGAGCTAGAATATGCTCACAATTAATGCAAGTATCTTGGAATGGAACAAAGCAGGGTAAAAGTTGCTTTCCTGCTACATGTCTTTCTTTGTTCCTCAAGTGTGCAGTTTTCAAGAAGAAGCACTGACTTTATTACCCCAGCTGGGACTGAGAAGCAGCCTTTAGGCTGTTGTTTTGTTGAATTTTACAGATGAACCAACATGATGACAATCCAGAAAATTAAGTCACATTTCTGCTGTCTCTAGGGCCTTCACATGTTACCCCCTCGCTTTGTTGTCCAAATGGCTATTTGTTTGGCCTCTTCTTATACAGATCATTTTTTGATCATGAGTTGAGAGTTGATGTATTGCTCATGATCAGCTTTAAATTGCACTTACATTTATGTATTTCTGTGTGCTGAAATGTTCATATGAAACCAGACTTTCCACCCCTCAC
>JAOQGH010000051.1:19324699-19402670 GCA_025769975.1 Gallinago jamesoni
TAACCCCCCCCCACCCCCCCCCCCCCCCCCCCCCCCCCAAAAAAAAAACCATAAAAGAAACCCTTGAGATCAAATTTCCACATGTTCTAAATCCATTATTTTGCCAGGAAGTCCACCCAAATCCTTCCACTGTGACCTTTAATGAAAGACTATCACATTGATTGGAAAAGTCTGACCATTAATTCTGTACCTGTGTTGGGAACTTTTCCTTTTTTAAAATCTGAAATGTTAATCTTCTAAATTATTTTTGTAAAAAATAGTCAAGATAAAAGAGGGTTTATCTAGGTGCAGGAAGTAATTCTTTCCTAGAACATTTTCAAATTATGCAAATTTAAAAAGCTACTTTTTTTTAAAGAAATTAAATAAAAGTGTATTTTAATAAGTGACCTAAATTTTGAGAGATGTTAAATCTTTACGAGTTCTATAGTGGTTACAAATTAAAAATATTAACAAAAATTATGATAAGCATTGGCATTTTAGTTCTAAGCTTCTCATTATAAATTAGTGATGCATTTGTCAGCATCAAAGAGGGTTAAAGGAACACACACATGTGCATGCACATGTTTTTATTATCATTGTCAGTTTGTCACCATTTTTTTCCCCTTGTAGAAGCTGCATTAGTTCTTTCATGAGCAGGATACATTTTTCTTGTATTCTGAGTTAATAGAACTCATCTCAGCTCTCTTTACCCAAAAGCAGTTAGCCAGCTATTTAAGCTGATGCTTTTTTTCAGTGCTCGATTGTACTTTGTCTCCTGTGATCTCAAGAAATCACAGCACATCTGTTTGTCTTGTCCACCTCACTGGCTTTCTTCTTCATCTTTCTTTCTCTGAAAAAATTTCTATCAGTTTGTTTAACTTGGCCTTTGAGAAGTACTGCAGAAAATTCTAACTGACATGAAAAAATTCTGTGTAGGCATGATAGTTTATTCTTTGTTTCTGTTTTTTAATGATACCTTTCAATTTCAGGATGCATTCTACTTCTAGTCATGATGGCCACAAGCATCACAGATCTCAAACGTTACCAATAATCCGTGGAAAAAATGCACTTTCTAACCCCAAACTCTTGCAGATGATAGACAGCAGCACTGCAAGTAAGTACAAGAAAATATTTATTTCCCTCTGGAAGTCTATGGGCTTTGGGTCAGGTTCTATACGATTAAATCCATTTTCATGAGTGCCAGAATAAGACAGCCTGGAAAGAAGAGCCTAAACATGAATAGAGCCACCGACTTTGCCTTTTTTCTTTTTTTTTTTTTCAGGAGACTATGAAATCTGAGCTTAAATTTGGTCAAAGGTCATTTGGAAACAAAATTAATTACAATAACCTGACATATTTAAATAGCCTTAATGACAAGTTATTCCCCCCTTCACAGCATCTCTTGCATCTATGATTATGTACCTTGCTGTACGAGCAGATTACACTGACTGAAATATTACATTTATTAGACCTAGCAACAAAAGTGACCTTTTCATGACAGAAGGTTCTTTAAATGATGAGATCAAAATCATCTATCCCACTTTCCAGCTAAGTTTCTCTCCTCCTTTGAGGACAAGCAGAAACAATGAAAGAATATACTTGCATCACTGGTGTAGCTGGTAAAAGTTGTCTAAAATTCCCTCCCCTTTCATCTCCTGTGAACAGTTTTCTTCAAAATACCCCTTTGGTTAAATGTGCAGTTAGGAACCCATCTCTACTGTGCTGAGACTTAATGACCAGATTGCAGATTGCATCATTTTTAACTACACTCAGGAGATTGTTGGTCATCTTGCCTTTTATATGTTGCAGGCAGCTCCAACGAAACGGACATTGTACAGTATGTAGACACGGAGGCAAACATTGCTACAGAAGTTTCCCTCACGATCCTTGACCTCTTGTGTCTTTACACTCTGAATCACCAGGTAGATTTTGCTGTTTCATTTTCTGCTTGAACTGATGCCATGTGGGATATGTGGTGGAAGGAAGGCCTGGTGGAACAGGCACACAGAATATTTGAAGAGCCTGAAACAGCAGGATAGGGAAATAAGATATTCCAGTCCTCAGTGAAGGTATTTTATGAAGAAATTGAGTCACAGTGCCCAAACAGAACAGAAGGATGTGGAAGAGCAGCATCCTAGGTATCCAGGCCTATGTACAGCCTGGAGCTGCATTAAAGTGTGGTGCATTTACTAGTACGTCACCTTATTTGAGTCATGCCTGTCTCCCTGGATTTCAGCGGTTGTAGAAAAAAGATTTCTGAACTGTTTATCATCTGTATCTCTTCAAGTCCTCAGGTGGACTCTCTACATCTTTGAAAATTGCTCAATCAATATTGGCCCAGATGACTTGCTGAAGGTCTCACAGCCACAATACAGCAGGCAGCTCCTTCTAGATTTAGTATCTCCTTTCTGCTACCCTAGCCCTTAAATCTAGTGTATACGATCTGTAAGTAGGAGTACAAGCACATGAAAGTGCCATCCTTGAAAAAATGCCATGTAAAAAGAGTCTGCAGCAAGCTGGGAATGTCTCATCCACAGAGATTTTACATTGAAGAAAGCATCTCCCTAGGAACGCTCCAATGTAAAGTCCAGCAGATCCTCCTTCTGTTTATTCACTTTAATAACCAGAACATCCTGTCTTGTCTGTGAAATTTTCAGAGGCAGCTCCAGCAATCTGATTGCCAGAATGCATTGATGAAGAAAGTCTTTGACACACACATGCTCTTTTTGCAAATCAACCAGTCAGCAGCAGCTCTCAAGCACGTCTTTGCTGCCCTACGGCTGTTTGTAGCCAAGGTAACTACGGTTTTATTTTATCAGTCTGACCTGTTAGTGTTACAGCTAGTGCAGCTTGAGGACAATATGGTACTTTGAAAGAGTTTTGAACTTCACTGTATTAGTGCTTATTCCTGACAAGGATCTTTTTATTTATTGCTCATTAAAAAAGAGACGTTCAGAATATCTGAAAAATTTGTTCTATTTTGGAAAATGAAAAATTTACTAAGAAAGTGCAACTTGTAAGGTAATAGATAAATAATGTCCAGATCTGTGGACATTGGCTATGTCATTGGCTTTCATGTTTTTACCACCTGTGGAAGAAAGCTTTAAACTCTAGAGGTACATGGTCTTCATGGCAGATCCCTGGGTTGCACAATCCAGCAGTGAATGATTACAGCTGTCTCCAGAGGAGCTTGCAGGAGAGTATTCCATACCCTTCACCAGAAGTTCATCCAAACTAATACAGTTTTACAAATAACTTGTTTCCAACAGAGAAGAGGTTTTTGGACAAAAACATGCTCATGTGTCAAATTGTTTATTTGCTTGCTTTGCACATATATAAATGATCATGTTTGTGTGATCTTTTGCAAAGGATTCATTATGCCTTCTGCAAAGGCTGGACAATTTCCAAGTCATAGACTTAGATGAGATCCCCTTAAAACTAACCAGAATGTAGCACACAGGTAACAATTGCTATGGAGAAGTGAGAGAAAGCAAGGCTGGCCTGATCTCCCAGGTCTTTCTATGAAGCACAACACTGTAAATCAGTTTAAACCATGTGGCCTCCTCGTGGTTATCTTAGAGGAAAGGAGGAGGAGGTCATGCTTCTCCCAGTAACGTAGCTTAAGGACATGTGGGAAATAGAAAGTACACTATCCACAGAGAGCTTTAAATGACAATGCCAGGCAGCCAGGAACAGAGAAACCTCTGTGCAATTGAGAGCACAAAACAATATCCAGGATCACCCTTTTCATTCATCCTCAGGATTGAATTCTTATAGTTCTTCATATTCTTCATAGTTCTGTGGGAACAGGGTTCTGTCATGGTTCCTGCAGCAGAACCTCTGGGGCAGTTCTTGAGATCTGTACCCGTTATGTACATCTTCCACTACTCCTCAGTCCGTCTTCTGTTGTATTCACCCTGCTGATAAGTAGTAGTAGGTGTGGTTTGGAAAGCCATCCTTTACTCTGTTGTATCCTGCTGTTCAGCCCCTTGACCACTGGAAGTTTGCTGTCTTTGCTAGTCAAAATACTTTCTTTCTCCTGAGCAGCTTTTGTAGCAGTGCAGAAGCCCACACATGCTTTGCCTGGTTAGCTGTTGGGCGTTCCTTGCAGAGAGGCTGCTCTGCTTTTATGCTTGCTGTGCTCAGCTGCTGCCTGGGCTTCCTGGTGGCCAGTTTGATTGTGACATTGCATACAGTGTTTGTATGAAAACCTATGTGCGGTTTTTATTTCATTTTAATTTGCACATGGGATTATGTTTAGCCAGTGGGTAATTTTTTTCAGTAAAACCTGGTGTCAATGAATATGGGAGAGAGAGTCGTTTTTACTAAAGCTTAACAGAAAGAAGTGTTGACTCAGAATAACTGTACCAAGACCTGAGAGTATTCATGCATTTTTTTAAATAGTTCCCATCAGCATTCTTCCAAGGACAAGCAGATCTCTGCGGTTCACTCTGCTATGAAATCCTGAAGTGTTGTAACCATAGGTCGCGTTCAACACAGACAGAAGCATCTGCTCTTCTTTATTTTTTCATGAGAAAGAACTTTGAATTTAACAAACAGAAATCAATAGTCAGATCCCATCTACAGGTAAGTGAAGCGTGAGATCGTCAGTATTTAGCTTATGTACATTGGCTTTTATTATTATTATTTTTATACATTGTAGCAAAGTAATTCTTTTGGAGTCCTCAGACAGGCTATTCTCTGTGGCAGCTCAATTTTCCTGCCAAGTGTGAAGACATTGGGCTGGATTCTCTGCTGTTCCTGGGCTGCCCGGCTGTGTTCCAAGGACAGACAGCAGCTGTGAATGTAGCCAGGCAGCCAATAAATAGCCAAATAAATGGCTATTCTTAATTCACGTGCGTTGCTTACAGCAGTGAGAACATAGCTAACGAAGGAACTAAACAGAACCTGATGACATAGTAACAGAAATGTAAAGTCCACTAACAATGTGCTTAAACTGCAATATACAAACAATTGCAAACGTTGGAAAGATTACTCACAGTCGTTGCGTTTGTATGTTATCATCTTAAGACAGGTATAAAAGTGCAACCCTGCTAGCCTGATACATCAATTTCTATTAAAATACAGATTAAAAAATATTCAGGAACTTTGATTTTCTTTGCTAATTGCACCCTGTGTTTGCTCCCCCCCGTACAGCTCATCAAAGCAGTGAGCCAGCTGATAGCGGATGCGGGGATTGGCGGATCTCGTTTTCAGCATTCACTTGCAATTATAAATAATTTTGCTAATGGAGACAAGCAGATGAAAGTAAGAAACATTTTTTGTCAATCACTACCACTTGCAAAAGGTCAACAATTTCAGAGGGGCAAGTGTTTCAGTGAATAAAATTGCTGGCTTTTATTAGACAGTGATTTATGCATTCATAGTGTGCCTTTTTCAGGCTGCCTGAAATCCACAAAAATGTTTGTGACTCAGAAGCTTGATTATTGAAAATAATTTTTAAAACAGAAAAGGAGACTTATTTGAAAATTGTAATCTTTGTTATTCATTGCTTATTTCGTTCATTCACCTGAAGATACCATGCATTGGGACTAATGAAACATAATTGCAGTTGACAAACAATTTTTAGTCTACACACTTTCCCTTTAGTCTGTTCAGAAAACCTGTAGCAAAAACATGCAGAGCCGTTGGGGTTTGTAACAGCTTGCTAGCCCCCTGAAAAAGGCACTTAGATTAGTTGCCTTTGCCTATTATATTCATTGTCTCTACTAAAAGTATTGAAAAAGGATTCCAATTTTTAATTTTTACAATTCCTGTCCAAACGTTTGTGAACATGCATTTTGAATTTTATATTTTGGTTTTTGTTCTCTGAAGGTGACTTTAGGGTGTCTCCCCTGAGGCTAATAATAAAGTTAGGATAAGCAAATTGGTAGATAATTAGCATAAGTGATTTGATGTCTTATTAAATAAGATGCAGTTACAATTGTATTTGTTTCCAAAGTCCAGCTTTGATTTCCCAGCACTGCAGTCGGTCACACTGCTTCTGTAACATGCTCAACTCTGTGTGATATAGAGAGGGGAGGATTTAATTTCGCTTCATTTTTCTGGATGTTTTTAAACAAAGGGAACAAGGGGAAAAAAGTGTGAAAATAGAAATGTATTTCATTGCCCATCTGAAAAAGAGAAACTGCAGAGCTGAGTTGAGAGCAGCTGATACGAGTAATACAAGGCCTCTCTTTTAATCTTGCGTGGTGTGAGAAGGCCAGGAGCCAGCCTGTTGGGCTTTATTCACTGGGGTGAGACGTGCTGCGAGTGAAGTTAAGCAGCACTATCTCTCGTGCACGATGCTGCTCGTCAGCTGGAAGTGCAGGAGAGTCTGGTTCTGGATGCAATAAGCAACCGAGGAACAAATGTTTCCATTTGCTGACTGCAGTGGAGTTGCTGCGCACAGGCAGTTGTACAGGTGACTGACTGGGATATCTGGCAGGTGCTATGGCACATGGGTAAAATACCATCAAGGGTTTGTGTACAACATGTACGTAGTGTGGAACTGTGGCTCTGCTTCAAAGCCTACTGAATTAGGGAAGGGGAAGAAGGTCTTCCATAAGCAGGACTTTAGCTCGTTCAGGGGTTCTGCATGTGGCTCTTTGGATGGTTTTAGTAATGTGTTGCTTATCTTTCCCAAAGAACGTTAATTTCCCGGCAGAGGTGAAGGATCTGACCAAACGCATCAGAACAGTTTTAATGGCCACAGCTCAGATGAAGGAGCATGAGAAAGACCCTGAGATGCTTGTGGATCTGCAGTACAGCCTAGCAAATTCATATGCCAGCACACCTGAATTACGTAGGACATGGCTTGAAAGCATGGCCAAGATTCACGCAAGGAATGGAGATCTATCAGAGGTAATGTAAATAAATTAATAGGAAATGCATTTGTCTTTAGACTGAAATGTTCTGATGACAGGGGCTCTGAAAGACAGATAGCAATAGTGATCTAAGAGAAACATACAACCTCTCTTGTATACTTGAAATTAGAAGAAGACAGGTTTGAAAAACACCTAGAGATGCCATGTGCTCATTGTCTCAGTTTGTCTAATTCTGACTGCCTGATATGTGCTTGAGCGAGACTCAAAAATGTCTGATGGGAAGCTGTGGTCAGGATCATGGTAGCATCTCTGCTGCTTAACCCTAACGGGCACAGTAGGTGTAGTGTAGATGGAGTTATGAACAGGACATAACTTACATAAAGGATTTTCTTCTCCCTCACTACCGCATAGGAGAGGAGCTTCATTCATAACACTTTGTCCTTCTCATCAGAAAACTAAATGGGTGATGCAAAACTCCAGTGCATAACCCAGTATTTACTAAGTAATCTTAATGGTTTTCTTGAGCAAATCTATGCTTTTACCTGAGACATCTGGTGAAATTAACATGTAAGAAGGATTTCATCATTTAATCATTTAGTTTCTTACATGGTTTTATTAATTTTGTCTTCTCTTTTCTGCAGCATGACTTGAAAAGCATGTGCCTTCTTATCACGTATATTCTGTAAGTGTGTACTTTAACATGTATGTGTATCTTGGTCTCTCATTACAGGCTGCTATGTGCTATATTCATATTGCTGCTCTCATTGCGGAGTACCTGAAAAGAAAGGGTAAGATCGACATATTCTACACCAACTATGTATCTATAAACATTATTGTTGAAAATAATTTTTGGCTGTCCTGCTTTCCTTTCTTATATATAACTATTCTTAAATTTGCTTGAATTCTTCCCAAATATTTTATTTTTTAAATATATTGTAACTGCTAGTATTAGCACTGGAACAGTGAAAGTGTGTGTTTTCTGTAAAGAGGGTTAATTAAATGTTTAGTAAGCTAGTGCTAAAAGAGAATGCTTCACTTGTTAGTCTGTTGTTATTAAATATGCATGTATTAACACATACCTGTAGCAGTATACTAATACCATCTTACACTATCATAGGTTACTGGAAAATGGAAAAGATTTGTACCTCACGTATGGTCCTGGAAGATGGTCAAGTCTCTGATAGTAATGTGTTACTAACAACTCACAATGGAGGAAGTGAGTGCTCTAACCGTGCCTGTTTATGGGTCAAATAACATAATTAGGGAATCAAATTACTGTTCTCCAGTTATCTGGAAAAATATCTACCAAAGCAAAAACATTGATAGTGCATGTTGATGGCTGTAATAGCAAGCAAGTAATGTTGGAAACCTTACATATTACTTTCCTGATACTCTTTGACGGGTTTGATGAATTGCTCAGAATGTCTCTGGTTAAGGGCTTTTCAGCAAGAGAGCAGTCTGCTCTTCATTAGCAACAGCAATCCCTCTCAGGTCAATTGGTGTTTAGCATGCAAACCCATGTCCAGTTCCTTGGCTAGACAAAGCTGGGAGGGCAAAGCAGCAGAATTAATGTCTGGTTATCCATATGTAATTTAGCATAGATAAAGATTATTTTTTTTTTAATCTGTGATGCTTATCAGAGAAATAAAGTGCAGGTTTATATTATTAAATGTTTCTATGCCTGTGGTTATTTAGTTTATGTGTATTTCAAAGTAGTTCTCAGCATGAGACATTTTAATAATTTCTGGGGGGCAAAAGCAAATATCTGGAGAAGAGAAAGCTCTTAGTTTTGGAAAGACCATGGTCCTCTGATATACTTGGAAGTATCTGTGGATGAGATGAAAAAATGCATCTTTTTAGAAGGAAGCTTTCTGTGAAGAGCAATATTTCAGAGATGGTTCACTAGTGGTAAATGCTTTGCATGAATAACAGATCACAGTATGTAGAGTGAGGAACTCCTGGGTTGTTTTAAACCTATGTTTTAATGATTTTCAAAGCTTGGCAGATGAGAAGAAACCCCTCTGTGTCAATGTGTGAAGATTAGCTTTTTAATTGTGCCTTACTAGCATTTTCCAACTTTTAAATTGAACATGAACCATATCAGGAGTTTGTCATCTCCACTGGAAAGTTTACTTTTTGCCATTCAAGAGTGGTAGTAGAATCTTTGCAGGTCAGGCACTGCCTGATCTTTAACGTGCAATGTCTGTGTAAGTTGTCCTTTCCGTGACTGTTGCACTAAGGCACCAGCTTAGCAAATACTAAATGTAATCTCAGTTTTAATCCATGTGAACCTTCCCATCAGCAGCTTCTGCTACCAGACTGGGCTTTCCACAAGAGTTCCTCAGTTAGAAACTGTGCCCCTCTCACTTAGGAAACTGATGGGTGGGACAAGTGCAGGTCCCAGCAGTTAGAGTCCAGACAGGTCAGGCCAAGAGTGACAGTGCTGTTTTCATGACTGTAAGTTGTCTGGCCTCAGCCTGTGACCGTAATTGCTGTATGGATCAGTGTTGTATGTAAAGTTTTACAAGGACAGCTAAGGAACCAAAATGCCAAAGAGAGGAATAAGATTGCATCAGGAAAATGTTATAGTTGCCCTTTGGCTGGACAAGTAGATTTATATCGTAGAGAAAATGTGTAATAGTCTCATAAATTCAGTCAGTTCCATTTGTGCTTCTCATCACTTGGGCTGTGAAAACAGTAACTAATCCAGTCAAATAAAATGTCTCCATTTTTAATGGCATCCAATAACTTTTTGAATTATTTTGTTATTCAGTCATTAATTGACATTGTTATGACTTGCACTTCAAGGCTTATTTTCCATGGGATGGCCTGCTTTTCTGAGCATTACCCCCAACATTAAAGAAGAAGGTGCTATGAAGGAGGACTCTGGGATGCAAGATACTCCCTATAATGAGGTCAGCCTCATTACAATTTATATACTTGTTCTATATTAGAGAGTGTTATTTCTAATTAATGCCTGTGCATGTTACAACAAATTATAGTGAGAACATACTTCAAGTGTTATTAAAAGGCACACAGCTTTTGAGTGAAATGTCATAACTGTTGTACTAAATAGCACGAATAGTGTTCAGCTAACCAAATTGTTAATTACGAGAGCTGGAAGTTAGGGCAGGGGGGGAGCCCCTGAAGCAAACCTGTTCTTCCGAATGAGGTGCCCCATCCTCATGGGGCTTTGAGTAACTTAGTCTATTGTGAGGTGTCCCTGCCCATGGCAGGGGAGTTGAAACTAGATGATCTTTAGGGTCCCTTCCAACCCAAACCATTTTATGATTATATATCAAGTATTCAAGAATTTTCATATTGCTGTTATTTCAGGGGGGTTTTTATCTAAAAAGAGCTAGGTCAGCAATACCTGAATAAACACTGTGTCATTGAAATAAACAGTAATATAGAAGATACAGAATAAAAATGTAATAGTGGGTATGTCCATTTGCTGCATTGCTGTTAATTAAATGCCTCCAGCTGTTGAGTCACTGAACTATTTGTATTTGTGGAACTGCAGAGTGTTCTTGTGGAGCAGCTGGAGTTGTGTGTTGAATACCTGTGGAAGTCTGAGAGATATGAGCTCATTGCTGAGGTCAATAAGCCTATCATTGCTGTTTTTGAGAAGCAGAGGGACTTTAAAGTAAGTTGTTGGGGTTTTTTTTAATTATCTTAAGACATCAGTAAAGACCAAAATATTTTAGGGGGAAAAAAAAGGTGCTTTCGTTAAACAGAATGTTTTTTTTTTCCTGTCTGTAACTTTTCCTTTTAATGTTTTGTGCTGTGACCAAATGAAAAACTCTGGTGCCTTACTTTCCTCTTTTCAGCATCAATACACCAATAAACGAACAAAACATTTTCAAACAAAACGCTTGTGTTAGCCAGTGGATGTGAATTTTTACATGTGTTTTTATACCAAGAGGATATTTGCTTTGTATTTTAACTTCAGAAACTGCTGGTAAATTGTGTCATCTCTTCACAATTCCACAGTATCTTCATTTCTTATTTACTTGGCAATTTCAATACACAATGGAGAACAAGATGATAATATCATCTTTGTGGATGCCATGTCTTTGCATAGGGTTGGGAGCTGATTGGAGGTATTGGCACCCTGCTTTTGCCAGCACATAGGACACTGGGATTCTCTGACCTGTTTGTTAGTAGACCCCTACCACTGCCCTGTGGTGGGATGCTGGCCTTACTGTGTGACCTTGTACACAAAGGCAGCCACTGCCACAAAACTGTGTGCTCAGAAGATGACAGAAACCTTGAAATGAATCTTTAGTGGCAGCTGACAAAGCATGTGTCGTTAAACTTGAGCACGTGCAGCCGTCTTTGCAAAGGTTCGGTAATCCAGTTAAGGCAAGCCATGCTTCTGTAGAGCCTTAGTGTCATTTCCCAAAGTACTCGTGCTCACACTTCCCCTCGCTCTCCTTCTTTCCTAACGTAGAGACTGTCTGATTTGTACTACGACATCCACCGCTCGTACCTGAAGGTTGCAGAAGTAGTGAACTCTGAGAAACGTCTCTTTGGGCGATATTACCGTGTTGCATTTTATGGGCAGGTAAGTCAGCTTATGTTCTTTAGTCTCCACAGATTCCCAGATTTCAGACATGTTCTTCTAATCCTGATGTATTTCAGGGAAGGTAAAAGAGGGAAACTCTTCGCAGGGGGTCATAGGGTAGAAAGTGCCTTGTGGGTCACACTCCAAGGAGAATTTTAGTCAGAAGAGACAACACTCGGTTGCATCTGCTGCAATGGATTTAGTGGTGTAATGGAGAACAGACTTGTACATCAGCTTTACTTCTTGACTTCATCAAGCAAAACTGAGGCTGAGGCAGGGCAAGTTTTTTCAGAGTAAAACTTAAATAAAACCAAATAAGACATCTTTGATATATGGCCATCTCTTCAAATAGAGCTTAAAGCAGAGCAGTATGCAGTAGATGTTTTACTGTGTTTCTTGCTGACTCTGACTTCTGCTTTCAGGCCAACTCTGATTCTGTGCAATATACTGTAGAGTAGTTTTATTCCCTCTGCTGTCCTTCAGCATTCTCAAAGCATTATTTTGTGCTTTCTTCCGCTACAAGCCAGTGTAGCAATCCAGTGTGTTCTTTTAAGACCTAGTTTTGGCAAGCACACAATCTCCTTTACTGTAAAATAATAAGGTGTGTAAACAACAGATTGATGTGAATCATTCTGTTTGCTAATTAGATTTTAATGCAGAAATTTGCTCTTTTCTCCTTTTGATCTTATTCAAGGCTGTGGTAAGTCTAGTTCTTTTGCATGTTTTGTTTAACTCTCCTCACACGTCTTCCATCCTTCCCTGTACTGTTACTTAACATTAACTTTCCTGTGCTCTCGATTCTTTGGTTCATGGCAGATGAAATAACATCGTTTTATTCATTCTTGCATCCTGCAAACTAATTTTTGTTTGTTCGGTTACCTGAATTACCAAGCTCTATCTGTTGCCGTGTTGTATGTGCACCGTGGGGCCCAACGCTGCATCATCTCATCTCAGTGAAAGTTTGTCTCTCAGCTTCACTGGGAGTGGGATTGGACCCCTTCTTCCTCCGATGAAAAGCTTGGTGTAGCATTAATGCTGTTTGAATGCAAGCCTGCTCTCCTGGCCTGTGCAGTCTCTGACGTGTAGCAGTGGTAACAGCTCTCTGGGCAGGCTGCAGCCACCTGCCTCATCGTCCCTCGCAGAAGCAAGCAAATTGGGAGTCAGAGGGCAACGGCGAGTCCTACCTCAAAACAGGGGCAGCAGAGGGGGACATGGGTATCTCCTACTTGCAGCTTCTTGCCAGGGCTCTCCCAGAGGTAGCTGCTTGTAAGTGGGTCATTTAGCTGCAGCAGTTCTGCTGAACGGGGTTGAAATCTCTGTTACAGTGCAATGACTTTTCAGCTGCCAGTGCCACAAGGACAACTTCATTTAAACAGCTTTAGTGCTCTAAAGCATATGACTTTTTCATAGCTGCATATTGCTGGGTCTGTTCCCTGGTGCCCTCGGACACTGAGCTCTATATGCAAACAAGCACAGCTTCCTCTTTTCCTTTTGCAGAAGAGATGTGGGGTAAAAAGTGGGACTGCTCTGCATTGCTCCTTGCAGAGGCATAGGGACAAAAATGGATGGCACGGTGCAAATAATTAAAGGTAGATCATTCCCATCAGCATTACTTATGCCTCATTTACAAAGGTAAATAGGAGTGGGTGTGTAGAACTGATTAAGGAGACCTTACCAGTCCCCAAAGCACCATGACAGGTGTGGGAGCTACAGGGGGAGCTTGACCTGGAAAGAGAGATGGACAGAGTAGTCTGTTCCCATATACCGGTTGTGCCTGTGTATTTTCCCCTTTGGAAGATTTTATTCCTGTATTTCTGTCAGTCCCTTTCTCCCATGTGCCACTTGCTTCCATACTGGCTGTGCAAGTGGAAAGGTATGGGTCCTTTTCCTCCCTCTGCTGCCAGGAGTATTGCAGCCCACCGTGCTGAAAGCAGTCTCAGTGCCCAATTCATTCAAAACATTGAAAGCAGTTTCACTTCTTTTTGCTTCTGGCAGACTTTGTACACTTCCTCCCCAAAGCTAATGATCACAGGTTTTACTAGTGTTACACAGTTAAGCCAGTGTAAACCAGTATGAACCGCTCTGCTTGGGCTGCTACAAAGAAAATGCCGTAGAAGGAAAACTCAATATGCAGGTATGGGGCACTCAGTGTGCAGGTATGGGACTCCCTTTCAGTCTTTCACGTACATTGGTCTATAAAATAGCTGTTTTAGCTATTTTATATGCTAGCTATTTTTAGCTATTTTTTATAGGTAGTTTTAGCTATTTTATAGGGTAGATACATACAAGCACACATATAAAACATACATTATTGCACATATGTATTTATTCATTAAAATTTTTATCAGTTTTATCAATAATAGATATATATGTATATATGTTTTGTAAAACTGGAACACTGCTGTTTCCTAACTGAAACAAAAACTGCAGAGAAAGCAGGTTAAAGGACAAAAGAATACTGCAAATACTGTTTGCTGAGAGAATTTTGGAGGTTCTTGGTGGAAAAAGGAAATCTGGAGCTGCATCTGAAAACTGTTCTTCCTCGTACAAAGGTGGAGACAGTATTTGGTTACTGCATTGCTGCAGGGACCCTCTGGAAGGGTGATTTGAATGAATGTAGTCCTTAGGGAGGACATAGTCACTTGTTTTCACCAGTGAGCTTTATTTGCCAGCTCAGGGAGCCAGATCTCATTCTCATGGCAGCTGCTGTTTTAGATTGCAAACTCTGTTATGGGCCTTTGCTGACAACATCTCATTGCACCACCAAGTGGCCACACTAGCCAATGTTTATGATTTTATTTACAGATGAGTCTTTCGAGAAGTCAAGATTGTTCTTGAATTAAAAAAAAAAAAGCTATTAAATATGTTGAATAGCTGAAAACTCATATTGTGCTGATAAGCAAAGACATTCAAGACTTGTTTTCTGAGCAGTATTAGGTAAAGATAGAGCTGAGGTTTTGTTCTCTCATCTGTAGAAGCGCAAGAAGCTGTAGAAGTTGGAGGACAGATTTTCATAGCAGTAAACTGACTGCAGGTTTACAAGATCAGAAGATGGGTTCCCTTTTCCAAATGTCGTAAAACAACTCGATGCAGGCAGGGAGGAATCCATTAAATGCTAATTCTTGGCAGGTACAGCAGAAGGCTTTACCTTGGCCCGTCACCTGCAGGAATGGAGTGTATTCTTCTAGCAAAGTGTAGAAAGAGTCAGAGTTACTGTGCACTCCAAGGGCTGTTACTGAGGGCATACGGGGAGGAAGAAAGGGCATTTTCAGTGCTCCAGTGATGACAACCCAGGTCACAGCTTGACATCCAGCACATCAGAGCTCAGTGGAAAGCAATAACCTACTGTCCAGGAGGTCGTCTCCCTTCCATTACGTTTGGCTGCTCCATGTAATAAATTTCATCTGTAAAGCTGCATTGATCTTGCAGGGCAAACCCAACCAGTATGAGAAAAAATCTAGGGATGTGCATTGATAATGTGACCTTGGTTGCTTAATATTTTAAATTCCTGAAATTGGAGCGTATTTGGTTTGTAAAAAGTACTTAATCTTACTTTCAGTAGTTGTTGCCAGACATAGAGCATATGGTAGACACGATTATTTATAGCTCACAATTAACTTCTTGCCACTTGTCAGCTGAAATACTGTAGGGAATATGTACTTAAATGATGTCTCTTGCATTAGAGACAGAACTAAATCTGTTAGTTGTTTGTTTTCAGGTTTGGAGTTTTTTATAAGCAAAACCATTATTACAGATACCATCACAGTGTGCCATGCAGCATCAGCACAGAGATTTGGCACTTACATATAAACACTGTGTTCCAGCGTGCAAACATACACAGAATCAGTGTTATAGAGGATAAACTATATTCTAGTTTGATATGTGATTAATTTGGAAAACATGAGGGCTTTTCTTGAAAACATTGAATAGTAACAGAAAACAGATGTTTTTGGACTGAAGCCATCCTGAGCAGCCTGTAGGGTTGCGTGAGACTAATGAGGTTTTCCCACATAAAGCAGTTTTGCTTCAGTGGCAACAAGATCAGAAAGAGGGTTATGATCCTGCAGATCGTTTCTCAGTGAAATCAATAGAAAGTCAGTTGCCTGCCCAGCTCAGTAAATGTTTATAGGGTGTCAGCTTTTGAGCTGTAGATTTGATCTCTAATTACCTGTGAAGTTCTTCATATGCCTGTGGAGTTTAATTGATAATATTGTTTAAAAATGTACAATGTTAGAAGGTCACTGTGAGACTGATTAAGATACTGTCAGACAAGCTGCTGTTGCTGCTATTAGTCATTGGTTTCCAGTAGTGCCCACATTGCTGCTGGCGCTTGACAAATTAAAAGACAATTTTATTGTTCCTTGTCCTCTCTGAAGAAGTCAGATGCATATATTTGTTAATCCCTGTTGAAGTAAAGCTTAGGGGTTATTTTTTTTTCTAAACAAACTTTGAGATTTACAGCAAATGTATTTTAATTCTGTGTATTTTGGGGGAAGATTTGCCTACTCTATAACTTTAGTGGACAAATTTGAAATATGCTTCAACTTGGAAAAGGCATATTTTGCACAAGTACCTTCCCAAAGAGATTTTGAAGGTATCTGTTGACTTCACTCATTTGTGCTTCTCTCTTTTTCAACAGATGGCAGTTTGCCTAGCCATATCGTAGAATTACCTGTCTAAGCCTCATCGTGTTAAGTTTAAAGGGCCTTGGGTCTGACATCATTAATGCTGTCTTCCTTTCCCCTTTATCCCTGCAGCTGCAGGTATTTTCCTTTGGGTCACTTTGCATTAAGGTGAAAGGAGGCAGCTTTGGGTACAGCTGCAGCGGTTAACACTACCAGATTTCAGCAGCAGCATATGGAATCCTAGGAGGAGGGCTGGTGCTGCTCATGGCGCTGGGACAAATCCAGTCCTTGTTAATGGGGCACCTGCTGCTTTCTGCTCAGCTGGGAAAGCTTCTCGCAGAGTGTTGATGTACATGTTCATCATGTAGCAGTTGAGTGTCTCACCTGCACGTGATGCAACACTGTGTTAATTTTCTGAGGTCAGCATTTCTTACGAAGCCTGGCAGGTTCTGGTTCATCTCTTCAATGATGCCTTTTGCTAAAGCTCTGCAAAGTCCATCCAGTGTAATAAGTAAATGACCTTAATGAAATTGAGCTTTTTTGCAAAGGAGTACAGCCCCTGTGCCTTTTTCTTTTTTCTTTTTTTTTCTTCCTTTTCAAATGTTAATAATTTACTAATTGTCTGTGAAAATGCTGCGATTCCATATGGCCTTTCAAGATGCCACCAAAGTTCTTCTTCAGCTGCCCTGAACAGATGCAGACCAGTTCCCAGGTGCTCCATGCCGTGGCCCTGCACATCACCACAGGCACCAGTGCCCTGTGCACACGTAGCTCTCAGATGGGATGTGCTGGAGGTGGCAAGCTGCAGGCACCCAGCTGGGCATCCAGCAAACAACTGGTACACTCGTGCTTCCAAAATAGTTAATTTAATCAAACTATTAAAAATTATAGACTTTTTAATGTCCAATTTTTAATCCATTAGGGTTTTTTCATCATACACATCAACATTGTCAAGAAGGCACTTTAACTCTTTAAACAGCTAGATCTCTTACATGAATAAATGTGTATGAGTTATTTCCTGGGTAACTTGAGAGATACCAGTATAAATGCAGATATCTAGGTATGTGTCTGCTAGGAGCTGAGAGAGGTAAGCTTTTACCTTAGGTACTGGAAATGGCATACTGGAGGCTCTGGTGGGTATACAGGCAACCTTGATTCCTGATGTAAGCACCTCATTCTAGCTTTGTCCTGCCAGTTGTGCTCACTGTATCCTTCTATTTCTTTCCAAACAGGGCTTTTTTGAAGAAGAGGAAGGTAAAGAATATATCTATAAGGAACCCAAATTAACTGGCTTGTCTGAGATCTCTCAGAGGTTGATGAAACTTTATGCAGACAAGTTTGGAATAGATAACGTGAAGATCATCCAGGATTCCAATAAGGTATGAAAGATGTGCAATTCTTGTGCAAGGGGGAGAAGTGAGACTGTGGTTCATGTTGAGAGCTGTGTTTTGAATGAATGTGAACTGAGTGTGTGTGTGTATGTGTGAACTGCTGTGACCTAGTTCTACAACCAAAAAAGGACCTTCGCCTTACAGCCTGGCAGGTGCTGTATGGAAATGATGATGTTACAGCAGGGCATCACAGGAAGAGAGCGTATGCCAGGGTATGCCTGCAGAGAGCGTGCAGATGTTTACTGCAATGCAGAGGCAGGTTGTTTTCTCTCTCATTTAGCTTTCACCCACTTTTGCCATTGACTGCATTCAGAAGTCTAACTGTTCTTAGTTAAGTATCTTTATAGAAATCTGTGGTCTGAATATTACATTTGGAAGTCTCAGTTTTACTCAGTATTGCCATGATAGATAAAAGCATTAGAAATATGATGGATGCCTTGACAGTTCCTCACGCTTAACAGGATTTTATTGTTTGCTCCTGTTAACACAGGTCAACCCCAAAGACCTGGATCCAAAGTACGCCTACATCCAGGTGACATATGTCACCCCTTTCTTTGAAGAGAAAGAAGCCGAAGATCGAAAGACTGACTTTGAAATGCATCACAACATCAATCGTTTTGTGTTTGAAACGCCTTTCACACTCTCAGGAAAAAAGCACGGAGGTGTAGAAGAGCAGTGCAAGAGGCGCACAATCCTGACAAGTACGTTTGCTCAGGCTGCTCTCCCCCTCCCCTCCCACCTTTCCCAGCTGAGCCCAGCAGTGCCTTTCACATGCCGGGTTTTCCACGGTCAGTGGGCACAGCGTGTTGTGCAGAAGGATGAGTAATCTTTTCGGTGTGTCCATTGGCAAAGTATGTGCTTTCTTACAATCCTGCTGACCGTCCTAGGGAAAGTTGTTTTCATTTGTGGAGTCATCGGCTGTCTTATTTTTCCTTATTATTGACATCTTAGCTGTTCTTGCAGTGATGTAATTGGGGAGTGGTTCTGCTGGAGGCAGCTTAGCACTCAGAACCATTGTTCTTTCAATAACAAACAAGTCAAAGAAAAAGCAAAGTAGGGTGCTTATTCTGTAAAGAAGAGTAAAACTTAGCAGATATGAGTTTTTGTTCAAAATAAGAGCATTTTTTAAAGGAAGAGGTAATATTTCATCTCATTGGGCAAAATCAGTGTTTTAAGACAGGAATATCAGCAGCACTAGCTATGTCTGTTCTTACTGCATCCTATTAAACAGGAAATCTTTAGTTACTTACTGTGATTGAAATCTCTTTTTAAAGAGGCATCCTTCATGAAACTATTACTGAAACTTGACCTGTCTGAATTTTGGCTGGGAGTATGAGACACTGTCTGAGATGGAGGCAGTCATGTGCAGAGAGGCTGATGCTCACAGCAGAGGCTCCTGAGTGACAGAAGATCCAGTTCCTCACCAACTTCAATGCATCTGCTTCCTGCAAAGGGCAAAGCAAAGAAAGCTGCTTGCAGTACAGGCGTGGTCACCCAAAAGTTTTGCTCTGGCAAGTCAGGAAAGAGGCACTGATGTCTGAGGGCATCTTGTTACATGACAGCTTTGCTTGTAAGAAGAAGAAAGGAGGAGTAGCTTGTCTGTGGGTTTTTTAAGTGCTTGAGCAGCAATAGGTGTTTTGAGACCTGCGTTGAAGCAGGTAGTTTCACTGACTTGAAAGTGCAGCTGTTGTGGTAGGTCGGGCAAAAACAGAGAGGGTCATTCTTCCAGCAGAACATTTTCTCAAGGCTATTACGTGCTGCCATCATCTCCCAGCACTCTCAGCCTGTCTCCATCTTCAGCCTTAGCTGGGAACTTGATGACCTTCTCTTCTCCCCTGCTTTTCCCTCTGGCACCTCCTTACCTCAGTGCTTTTCTGTAAAGGAAACATCTTTCTTTCCCTGCCTCATTTGATAAAGTCATATATTTTCATTTACTTCCCACATAAAAAGAGGGGCTTTCAGTTTGAGAAGAAAGCAGGGTTTACTGATATGACTGGAGGAGCCATGGAAGTTCATTGTGCTGAACAGAGGTACTGGGAGGCTGGAACGGTACTTGCTCAGCGTCTGCCCCAGCGGCTGATCCCTGTGTGGTGCAGAGGATGAGTCTGGCTGAGCTCTGGGGATTGCTGGTTCTCAGCCGTGCGGAGTTGTGGCTTATGCCTCCAGCTCTGGAAGTCCTGGGTTTCCTGTTCTCCGAGGAGACAGCCACCCTATAAGCTGGAGCTCATTTAGGTCTGAGCTGATGGACAGCAGATGCTCACCGTAGGAGGGCATACACAGAGCTTGGGATGCCTCCCAAAGCATGTGGGGCAATCAGGAAAAGATTGTTAGTTTACATCAGAATTAATGCACCGTAACTGTACCTTTGCCAGATTCCTTGAGATCCGTGAAAAGGCCTTGACTGGAAGGCAGGGTTTTTAATTCCTCTGCCAACTCCCACAGCAGTATTTAGGTTGAATACTAAAAGTAACTCCTTACTTCTTTAAGGATGTTGCTTTAACAGTAGTTCATTTGTGGATGGGCGCTACCCAGTTCAGCTAAACTAGAGGCTCCCTCCTCTAACTTGAAACATGTTTGATGGGATGTTTTGAGCTGTTTGAAGTTTGGTACAGTCTTATCGTTTAGTGCTTTAACTCAGAAGAAGAAATTTGTGGATTCTAAAATCTGAGAGGAGAGAGCTTTTTGCCACATGGGTGTGACATCTCAGTAGCAAACAGTGGTGAATTCAAAAGGAAATGCTCTTCCTGTGCCAGGTACATCAAAATTCAATTTGCACCTGCTGTGTCACTTTCATTCATTTGGTGATTAAAACTGAATTTGCATAGATTGATAAAGAGATTGACAAAGTCAAAAGGTCATACTTTGACTTAATGGTTTTGCTTTCTTAAATAGTGTCTGGTTGGGTGAGTTTCTCTGAAACGTTTCTTGTTTTTGAGTAGCCAGTCACTTGTTTCCCTACGTGAAGAAGCGTATTCAAGTGATAAGCCAAACCAGCACAGAGCTGAACCCTATCGAAGTAGCGATTGATGAGATGTCCAAAAAAGTCTCAGAGCTCAATCAGCTTTGCACAATGGAAGAAGTGGACATGATCCGACTGCAGCTCAAACTCCAAGGGAGTGTCAGTGTCAAGGTAATGACAATTTGCCTGCTTTTCTTTTCTTTTTTTTTTTTTTTTTACTGTATCTACCTAATTTTTTATTCTCATTTTCATAATTCCAGGCCTGTTCTGCCTGTTTTATATTTCTGGTCGTATCTTGTATTCCAGAGCTGTTGGAGCACGCTTTAAAAATGAAAGGCAATGGAAAATTCTCCACTGATGTTGATGATTGCTGGATTTATGTGCAAATATAGCTACTTCAGTCAAATCTTCTTCAAATAAATATTAAGACCTTTCTAACAAGACTATCACATGTCACTTGAGAATACAGCCCATCACGCAGCCAAGCATGCACACAGTTTAAAGCGTGTTTTGTTAGGATTAGTTTTGTCATTTCTTATTTAGAAAAGTTGGGATTGGTGAGAGATACATGTATTTCTGGTGCCCTCATTAAAATGAATTCAGACGTATAGCTTTCTAGATGGTTAACTAGCTGAGGACTTCCAAAGGCCAGCAAATATCTGCAGTTTGTGTGGGGCTGACCAGCTCCCTTTTCCTAAGTAAAGCTCTTCAGGTTTCATTGAGGTGACACAAGGAGTGGTGCTCATCACAGAGGCTTGGTTGCCTGAGGCCAGTCCCCAAGCCGTGGAAAACAAGAGACAATGACAATAAACTGCTTGTTCTTTGCACCTAAGCTGTGTATTTTTCCCCTAGGTAAATGCTGGGCCAATGGCCTATGCTCGAGCTTTTCTTGAAGAGACAAATGCTAAAAGATATCCTGATAATCAAGTTAAGCTTCTGAAGGAAATCTTCAGGTAAACATTAAATTTAAACTTTCTGCCCTCTGTATTGCATGAGTGGGTGTGACATGAAATCAGGCTGTATTGAACTGGGCTAATTTACGTTGCATTTACCCTATCTTACAAGCCTTTCCCAAGAAAACATTTACTGAAGTTTTGGGCTATCCTAGTAGCCTACATTCCTCTTGTTCTGAGGATGAGTTCTGAAATTTATTTCTAACAAGGTATAATTTGCAAGGGGAGGAAGAGTTACAGTAGTGTGTGTATGTGTGTAGATAGATATTTTTCATTACTGCAAAATTTATATGGTGGTTGTTTGTGTTTTTGTGCTTGTAGACAATTTGCAGAAGCGTGTGGACATGCTCTTGATGTCAACGAACGTCTTATTAAGGAGGACCAATTTGAATATCAGGGAGAGATGAAGTCTCATTATAAGGATATGCTCAGTGAGCTGTCTGCAGTTATGAATGAACAGGTTAGATCATCTATTTTGGTGTTGATTGGGCTTTTAGTGACAAATGAAGCTGTAAAGCAAAACACTGGAAGTAAAACCTGGTCGTGCAACAGTCACTGAGAAAACAGTTTACTCTTTTGGGGTATTTTTCCCCTCTCTCTATTTTTTTTTTCTTAAATCCAGCTCTATTATATATAATGAATCTAATTGATCAACAAAAATTTGTCTCATTACCTGTATTGCTACATATTGAGAAGTTGAATGTTCATGAAGCTAAATGCAGACTAGAGGCATAGAAAGATGATCAGTTAAACTAGTGTTTTATGCTTTGCTTGGTTTATCCTACAGCTGTGATGTATTTAATTAAAACAGTAAATTGCTTTTAAAACCTAGCTTATAACTGGAGGAGATATCTTTGTAGCTTCTATTTGTGTTCAGCTCTCAGAGCAAGAGTTATTTCTTTTTTCTTTTTTTATCTTGAAGCACGCTGTCGAAACACATGCCATGTTAAAACTCAGAAGGAAGAGCATGCTTGGCTACATTAGATGAGATACATCCCAAAATACTGAACTGGACTTCAGGGCACACTTACAGCGATTCTATTGCTGTGTCTATGCAGATATTTTTTATTATGTTTTCTGTTTTAATTTAAATACCAGGTGATTCTACATATTAAAGTGCAAATTAAATCATGCTTAATTATTTCTCTGCCTGCTTGTGTGTAAGCTACCTTAGCTTGCACCTGAGAAATATGTAATTTCTAGCAGTTACACTGCATTTCCACGTGCCTATTGCACACATAAGCACTGTTTGTGTACAGTTACTTTGTTTAATCATTGGTATCAGTGCTGGCATCTCACTGAAAAGTCTAATTGGCACCCCATTAGACAATACTCTATTATTCATCTTCATATATGAAGAGAATAAGGATTTACTGGAATTTTTGGCCCATTGTTACTCTTACTGTGGAATTGAGCTAGTTTTTCCCAGGGTGTAGGGCTGTGTAATTATGTATGCCAGGTGGGGGTATATAAGGATTTGTGAACTTCAAGCATTCCAGTGATTTTATCATACCTAATATTTATCACTGTTTGTTATGTTAAGTAAGTAAGTATCAAGGGTATCATTTGTTATTCAATGTTCACGCCTGTCCCATGGAAGTTATTTTGGCCATTCAGTCACTATGCATAGGCAGTACCATATGTCTTGTGTGAACTACTGTTCCCCACAAGAATGGAAAATACATGATCAACTTAAATGAGGCATGAGCATCCCAGTGGTTTCGGCATTCATAAAGTATTTGGTGAGTTCTATTAAACACTCACACCTATATTTGTATCAGTGAGCTCTGAGCTTTCTTTGTGTAAATGAAAAGACTAAATAATACAAAATTACTTGTACATAACAATGTTAATATGTAAAGATAAGAGTTCATCTGGCAAAAGTAAAAATCGTCATCTGTTTAACCAAAATCATCTGAATTTGAGAGTCCCCACTGAAAACTTGCAGCCCCGTGGGGCAGCCTTGTAAGTGACAGCTCAGTTTTCCAGGCAGTGTGCTTTTTTTGGGGAAAACTCTACTTCTCTTGCAACGAATGCGTGAGCTCCCTGCTTCTGAGCAGAACATTGCCTCAGAGAAATCATATGCTATAAATTGTGGCCGAAACATTTATCTCGCAGTTGGGAAGCTTGAGGCTCTGTTGTAACTGTGCTGTGTGCTTTACACCAGTAAGATTTGCCATCTTTCCTGTTGTCGTATTTGAGAAGGTTTTGTTTGCTCACCCACTGACAGTGACTCTTTCATCACCATATGTTTTTTCTCTTTTCTTGTTTTGTTTTGTTTTTCTTTTCTGACAGCTCTGTCATGGTCCTTGCTTATACAGCTTCTCTTCTTCCCTGTCTAACATTTCCCTCAATACTATAGCCAAAAGTGGTATGTTCATTTTTCTTACATCTATTTTTTTCTGTTAATGTCATGTACTTTCCTCACTTGCTGGTTTTTCTACTTGGTGTGTTTGTTTAGTTTCACGTCTAATGACTCCCTTGTTCAGGAGTCCACAAGGAGGGACAAGGTGTACGTGTGATGTATTGTCCATGAGCAGCGTTGGGACACGTGTTCTTTAGGATCCTGTTGGTGAACTTGGGGAGGTCACTGGGGCAGCTTGACAGAAGCATGTGCCAGTAGTAGCAAAAGCAGCCTGGATGAAAGGGCTAGGGACAAATGGCACAGAGAGATGTTGATTATGCCAAGCCCACTTGTCCTGTGAGTGTGGTCCCCTTCTCAGAGCCCTGGTGGCCATACACTGGGACTGGGGTGCAGTGGGGAGTGAAGGCCCCAGCTACGTGGGGTTCAGGGGGACTAATACAGCCTGGCACAGCAGCAGCCTCCCCGAGCTCCTCTTCTGCTGCTGCCACCCCTGGGGACACGCTGCTGGGTTTGAAGTCACGTCTGGGTGAGGCCAGCGGTCTGGGCAGTGTGTGAGCCACAGCCCTCCTGTAGCCAGGCTGCCCCACTCTCCTTGCAGCCCCCCCTGGCTTTGCTGGGAGCTGCCAGGGAGCTCCCCAGACCCAGGGCTCTTCCTCCAGCCTGCAGCGAGGGAGCAGCCCCTTCCCAGAGCTGCTGGGCTGCTGGCTCAGGCAGGAAGGCTGTGGTGGAGGCAGCGTGGTCATGTTTACCCGAGTCACAAATAGTGTGGCTGAGCTGCAAACCCGACCAGGGGGCTGGTGGCTTAAGATTACACCTGGAGCTTTGTGAAGGGGAAACGTTTCTCTTCCACCGCTGGCGGCTGCAAGTCAATGGGGCTGTCCCATGTCTGCTGTGGAGGCTTCAACATAGTGCCCCATAGAGGAAGGCAGGTTTCCAGTCTCTATTTATAGAAGTAAGTAGGAAAAAACAGCTATTACCAAGGCTAAAAAGAATTTCAGAAAAAAAAATCTCTTTCTTCTTGCTCAAGCCTGTATGTAGGACAGGGCAGAGCAAGCTTTGGCCACTGCTTGTCCCTGAGAGTGCAGCTCTGCCCACAGCCTCAGCCTGGCAATTGGTCCAAACCCTGCTAATGGACACATTTTTTCAGCTGCTGTGTGTGTGGAGCTCAGTGGGGATGCTGCATGCCCCAAATAACTGCATGGGAAAGCCGGGGCCAGTCTATACCACAGGCAGTAGGTACTTGGGCAGGTGTCTATAAAGTGTAGGTGACTTCTCAATGTTTGTATGGAGGTTGTTAGAGAAACATTGTTGAGGGAACCCCATGAAGCACCACATGGCAGAAGCTGCTGACCCCATCCCAGTCCCATTTAGCCCCCCAGCTCAGAGGACATCCCTCCTCCCACTCGCTGCAGCCTCCGGACACTTTTGGGGTCCCTGAACAAAGGTCCTTTTTCTCTATCAGATCCTTAGCATCACTGCATAATAAGCAAAAAAGGGGAAATCCTTGGTTAGACAATGGACGCTTCAGACACCAAACTATTCAGGTCTCTCTCACTGCTTTTTTTTTTTCTTTTCTATTTCATGAAAAGATTGCATACAAGGAGGACTCAGCAAAACAGCAAGGAATTGAGCGCACCTATTCGCGAGTCATCAGTAGAGCCAGCTCGTCTGTGCCAGCAGCAACCACCCCGGCAAATCCTGATGCTTGACTGCGGCGTGGGAACACATGGCCTTGGGAGGACCTGGGGTGGCTGGAAGATTTTTTTTGTTGTTTGGTTGGGTTTCTTTCCTTTTAGATTAATAGTACTGAAAATTAATTTGATCATGGACAATGTCAGGAAAAGGATTTGTGGGTTATGATTTTAATTTATTGGAAGTCTTCACAGTGTTATTTTTTAAAACTGTAAGCTTGATTTTTTTATTATTATTATTTTTTTGCCTACCCCAATATTTGCACATTCCCTATCTTTTTTTCGTTTGTCGATTTTTGGTTTTGAGCAGCCTTTATAAAGCCAGGCTGATTATGAAATTCCCATTGAACAGATAGGTACACAGCAAACTCTAAGTTTGCTATAAATTATAATATATCTAATACTAAGTCCTAGTATACATATATTTTAAAGGTCAGAGTGGATGTTTTATAACATTTAAGTATATTGCAATTGTAAATAGAAGATGTGTAAAATATGTCATTTTTACAAAATTTAAAAAATATCTTTTTAGTTAATTATGACAGTACTAAGAATATGGATAACATTTCAGTTACCATTATATTAAAATATTTGTGTATGTGTATAAAAGCGTCCATAAAATTTTCTCTTTGGAGGTCTGTGCATTGGTTCATTCCCATGTCTGCACTTTGCAGAGTGGTGGAGGTCGGGATGTCCTCTGCATCCTGGCTGTTGTGTTGTGGCTGCTGATAGGGACGTTTATGACCACCTGCAGAATGTGTCTTCAGATCCTCTCCATGGCCCCAGGCTGAGGCCACCCTGGGGAACAGGGGCTCAGTGTAGTCCTGCTTGCGGCCAAGGAAGCTCTGCTCTTCCTTTGAAGTTCACAGTCCCAGATTTTGTCTGGGGGCCGTTGGGAAACTCTGTGCCTCTAGTGAGATGTTTCAGTTTCTGCATCATGTTGGGATGAGGTGGAGTGGTTCTGCCAGCTTTCCTGAGCTCTTTTTAACCTCAGCACTCTCATGCTGCTTCATGTTCATTCCTTTGCCCATAGAAAATCCCTGCTTTCAAGGGTCCCTGCTCCTTGTGCGCATATGTTAAGAACCATCTCTTCTATGCGTGCAGTTCCCACAGTTCTGTTAAACTGTGGCTCATTTTCCCTGGAGAACCCTGGTGATTGCCCTGAGGCCTACACAGGTTCATGAGTGTTTGTTCAGGTCAGAGGCCAGTGCTGTGTCTTGCTACGTGGAGATGCCAGGAGGGTTGTTCCAGTGTGTTGCCTCCTTCTGCCCTACTGTCTCCTTTCCCTGTATCTCTTCCCATGGCACCCTCAGTTCACAGCTGGTGAATGGCAACTCAAGTTGGAGCCTTGTTATAGCAGGTAGAAGTTACCTTCTCATTCATATATATATATATGGGAGAAGCCAGTCATCGGTGGGGACAGCAGGAACCCGCAGTAGAGAGGAGGTAAGTCTGAGCATCGAGCCCTCTTGTCCTTGGTTTGTTGGTCTCGCTGGACTCAATTTTGCCTTTACCATGATTTGTGTTTATGGGAGAGGTACTTCAAAAGCCATCAAGGTGATTTGGAGGCAGCCTGTTTCTAATTAATGTTCACAAGAATTGAGCAACTAAATCTGTTGGGCATCTTTGGGAATAACTAGGTTGCAAAAGTGTGGTTTGCACTGAGGAAGTGTTGCAAGCTGACACCAGGCTGGTCTGAAGCCAAACTGTGGTCTGTAAAGCAGAGGTAAGGAGATTCCTGGACTGTTCTCTCAATAGCTTGCACACAAAATGAGTTTCATGTGTAAGTCTAAGGGTTGTGGGGTTTGGTTTGTTTTAAGCCGCCAGCTCTGCAGCCTCCTCTGGGGATTTGAAAATCCAGCCCGTGTTCCAGTTATTGCTGGTGTGGGAGAAGCTCAGGCTCCAGCGTAGCTGGGTCCTTACTCCAGATGGCTCTTCCTCCCCTGCTGTGTTCAAGCACTTTTAATATAATGCTGTGAAAGCAATTAGCAAACATTAACTTTGAACCAGGGCTGCAACGGGGAGAGAAAACAAAGCATTAAACCATAGATTGTCCCAGCATTTGAGGGGAGAGAATGAGAGAAATGTGGAAGGCACGTGAGGCTGTAGGGTTATTACAAAGATGGGGTTTGGCCCTTCAGTACCAGAAAATGCAGCGACCGAAACTGCAGAAGTGAGATGTGTCCATACAGAGTCCTACATCCACCCCCATCCCTGGGCTGTGAAACTCTCACACAACTGAGGGGTGTCACAAGGGTTTGTGCCTGATGGGCATTCCGTGCCACAGAGCCGGCGCTGTCAGAAAGGGCTCTTCTCATGCAATCGCTGCTTTTCGAACTCTTAGGATTATATGAGGTCTACAACAATTATTATTATTTCTGCCAAAAGCTTCACTCTGAGACTCTTTTTGTCTAAGGCAACCACAAGAACGTGGTCGGCTGCTCTTGGAGCTGAGATTCTCTCCAGTAAACTATTTCACAGTGTATTCTTGGAGCTGGGCTTATTTTTCAATCACTTTTGAAAGTGCTTCTCTGGATTTGCTTTATTCCAATTACTAGGACAATTTTAAAATAACCACACAACAAAATTCCTTCGTTTTTTTTTCTTTTATGCAGAAGTAATGGTTGATGGTTGAACTCGATGATCCCAGGGGTCTTTTCCCAACCTGAATGATTCTATGATTCTATGATAATCAGCTCAAGGCAGGTGAAACTCACAGAGAAGAGCAGGTCAGGGAGGGAGACAAGTACAAGAGCAGATGCACTTTCCCACTGCTGACATTCATAGGCTCTATTTTCACTGCGGGCTGAGCAGGGCCTCGGTGGCCTGAGCACAGAGGTCCCAGGGGACCAGGCAAAGGTGACCATGGGAAACGTTGCAGTCAAAATTCTGTTTGTTGCGTGGCTTAAAGGAAAGAAGTAAAGATGGACAGGAAAACCAGCTGCTGGTACTTCTTCATGTCTTTCTCTAAGTTCTTGATAACGTGGAAATACGTAGGTGTTTACAGATGAAACTTTGACAAGGACTTTTTTAGGCTATGAGCAAGGTTATAGATATTAGGCAAAAAAAAAAAGCATATGTGCAGGTGTTAGATTTATGACTATGGTTGGTATTCTTGCCACTGTTCGGCGTGTCCAGCTCTCACGATCAGATTTCTTGTGTAAGAGGAAAATGAACGTTTTTCTCCATTATACCTTCATGGCAGCCAGTTCTGCATAAGAAGCCTTCTAGGGGTGGGCTGAGAAGCTGTGGCACCGGAGAGGACCATTGCAAGGCAGCCGGTGCCAGAGGAGAGGCAGGGGCGAGGTTTGGGGCAGGGGGTGGCGATGCCGGGGCTCAGGGAGGCTCTCATCCCCCTCACTGCCGTAGGCAAAGCTGGTGAAAGATTCCCTTTCATCCGAGGTAGGAGATCTTCCTGCACCAGCCTCACATTGAGCTGCTTTAAAAACTTTTTAGGGTGCAAAAGAAATAATTTATATTTGTTACTGAGTGGAAGCTATCCCAACACCCCAAAAGGAGTTAAGTGTTTATACATATTTTATGTTTAATCACATCTTTAGTGACACCCAACCACAACCGAAGGCTTAAATTTCAATTAGAGGGAGATGTATTAAATGTTTAATAGGAATCATTCCTTGCAGGGTAATTATATCTTAACATTCACTGGAGAAATGTTACGTTGGTAATGTAATGTTAATCTGAACAGGGATGATTATTTTTTCTCTTTTTTTTGGCTAGTATCCAAATGAGAAACAGGAGGATGATCTGTACCACTCATACTCCAGACGTGCTGCCTTTGTGCTGCCCAGCCACAGTCCTGGATCTGGGAACAAGTGAAATTACATCCCTGCCGGGCTTTGAACATCCAATTTTTCAATCTCAGTATGAAAAATGTTGTCCCGTGTGTGCTGAGAAGCATCAGGCTGTGTGTACTGTGGTTACTTCCGTTTTGAACGTTCTGGACTACTCAATATTTCAGCTGTAACTAATATGGGAGGGTGAATCTTCAAGGGAGGTGATCTATCAAGGATATCTGAAAAGTATCTGCTATGGATGTGAATGCATTTACCAATTTTTAACAAATTTGGTATGCATACAAAAGATTTTTCTCATAATGTTTAGATTATCACAAAAATGATCAGTGTTATGCATTCACAGCAACCAAATGAAAGCCATGAAGTGAATTTTGAACCCAGGCAGTTAAAATCGAGGGATGTTAAAATCAAATATCAAATGAGAACAGAGACAGGGGATTTTGAAAACAACCTAGAATGCTTTTCTCATTTAGGAAAATTGCACTGAGATAAATACAGTTAATCCAAAAGACAAAGAATTGCCACCCCCATACAGAACTAGGATTGTGGTAAGGAAGGACCTTCAGCTTCACCATTGCCGTATCCCCTCTGCTTTGGCACAAGGAGGAGTCACTTGTCATGGCCACATGGGTCCCCTGCTCCTCCTGTCCTCTCTGTGACATGGAGCAAAGAGAGATTCTCCTCCAGCTTCGCTCCATGCAGCGAGGGGCTGCTGAAGGACCTGAGGTGGGCACAGCCAAAGGCAGATGAGCTGCTGCTGCTTCTCCTGGGGTGTGCAGTGAGCAGCTGCCCGGTGGCCCTTGGCTACTGCATGTCAGCCACGCTCCAGACAGCGCTCTGGAAGCACAAAGGGCTGCCTGGCCACGTAGGGATGCACTTGTAGGGATTAACAGTCTGGTCATGTTGTCTGTGTCTACGCATTATTTCCTCAAACCTGCTTTCACGCGGAGGCTGGAAACACTGCAGGCAGCAGCAATTAAAGCACTCGCCATTGCAGCAGAAACTTGTGAGCAGACAGAAAGCTTGAAAGCCCCAGGAGCTGTGGAAGCTCGAGGCTCTCAGAAGCGCCTGCAGAAGTGAGTGGGCAGTGGCTGGAGCTGGGATGTCCCACTAACCCTGCAATAAACCCCTGGAGCCTTGCCAGTAAAACCTTGCTGCCGTGAGATGGAAAGGGACAGCAAAAGCCAGCGAGCTGAGAGCCAACTGAGACAAAACAGAGTCATCAGAAATCTCACGTTCTTGGCTGTTATTCTCTTTTTTGTTGTTATTTTCTTTGGGTTTTTTTTGCTTTTGTGGTGGCCCCAAGTACATACATCCTGACAAGAAAGGCCATGGCTCCCGCTCCAGTGAGCACACACTGGGCAACAGCGAGGAGAAGACCCACTTACTGGTCTTTCAGGCTCCAAAAGCTGCTGTGGGTCAGCTTCTCTGCAGGAGAGCACTGTCCCTGGGTGAGCTCTCTGCTGGGAACAACAGGTCTGTCTGTGCAGGACAGAAAGAATGAGAGAGATCAAAGCTTGAATGCAGGTGTAAAGATGCCCAAAGTTAAGGACAGTGGGTTGGTGCTTCCCCCAGATCGGCCGTGCAGGGGCAGTCCAGTTGCCAAGCTTGGCACCTGCCAAGGCTGGGGCATTCAGGTCATAAGGCCACAGGGTCAGTAGCTCCTGCCTTGTTAGAAACCCCGTGTAGTGGCCATTCCCACAGCTCTGCTCCCGCTGCCTCCTCGGGGCTGGAGCAAATCTCTCATGTGCTTCAAACGTAGTCCTTCTTACTGGAAAACATAACTGAAGTTATTTGCTAATTCAGACTGAAATGCGTAAGTCATTTTAGTTGGGAAGACCAGGGAAAACTTTGGGAAAGGCCAAATTGATGCTTTCCTTTCAAAATGACTCAACTCAGGGATGTGTTGGGGTTTGCTGTAAATGAGGCTGGTCCCCACCTGGCACACCAGTGCCCGGCCCTGACGGTGATGCCCACCCCAGTGAGGAGTGCTGCATGGAGTCCTCCCGGTCCGTGCAGCATCACGTAGAGCAGAAGGAAAAGAGACACTCAAAACCGTTGCTGGAGCAGGGGCTGTGAGAGGACGCGTGGATGGGGGGGCTGATCCAGGCAGCTGCCACAGCAGGGTGGGCTTGTGGCCAGCAGCAGAGCATGTGGACCCCAGCCCGGGCACCCCTGGCTCTTCCCCACTCAGGGGCCTCCAACGCTTTTTGTTGTTTGTCGTCTTCAGACAGCGGCTCTGGGCAGCCGTCGGCTTGCAGGGCAGCCCGGGGAGGAAATGAGAACATTATTATTCTTCTCAGGAGAAGTCCGGCACGGTTCCTTGGTGAAATATTAGCAATGGAAAATATCAAGTAACTTTCCTGCCTCCCAGGCAGGAGCATTTGGAGGTGGAAAAAAGAAAAAGCACAATGAAACCGGCAGGCTAGGGGAAGGGGGTCACAGTGTCCAGATTATCAGGCCAGAAGAACACGACTGGTTTTAAGGCAGAAGGGTAAAAATCTCATCTGGAAGAGGCTTCGTGCTGGCAGGTTGTGTGTCTCTTTTACACGTAGAGCCTTGAGAAGAAAAAACGTCGGCACCCGAGCTGTTCTGGCTCACGGCACTGCAGGAGGAGCTGCTGCTGCCCCAGCAGGAAGGTCATGCCGAGCAGAGGTTTGGGATCAATCCTGTCCCATGCCCTCAGGAGCACCCTGAGGCCTACTGCGGTGGGATTTTGGGTAATGACTGTCCTTCAGGCCAGGAGTCACAGTCTGTGTGGGGTATGTGTGTGGTTGCTTGTAGCGCTTCATTAAAGCATTCAGCTCTGGATTCCTCAGTGCAGGAAAGACATGGACCTCTTGGAGCAGGTCCAGAGGAGGGCCATGTAGATGATCAGAGGGCTGGAGCACCTCTCCTGTGAGGACAGGCTGAGAGTTCAGCCTGGACAGGAGAAGGCTCCAAGGAGACCTTTCAGTACTTAGAGGGGGTTGCTGTGATAGGACAAGGGGTAGCGGCTTTAAACTTAAAGAGGGAAGATTTAGAGTAGATACAAGGAAGAAAATTTTTACAATGAGGGTGGTGAAACACTGACACAGGTTGCCCAGAGAGGTGGTAGATGCCTCATCCCTGGAAGTACTCAAGGTCAGGTTGGACGGGGCTCTGAGCAACCTGATCTAGTTGAAGATCCTGCTCATTGCAGGGGGTTGGACTAGATGACCTTTAAGGGTCCCTTCCAACCCAAACTATTCAATGATTAAGTTGATGTTGTACAGGTATTTCTGAAAAAAACCTCAGGAACGCAAAACTGCAATTGTAATTACTGGCTTATCTGTCCAGGTTGTTGAGGTTTCTTCATACGGTTTTTAATTACTCGCTAAAGCAAGAATCTTGATGTTTTCAATATGAACATCTCCCCGTGAACAGTAGCAAAGAAATGTACATTTCCCTTTCTTCCGATTAATTACCTGCCAGCTCTAAAGAGGGTGCATTTTCTCTGTGCTTTTTAAGCTGCTCCCATACGCTGTCTCAGTGAGCGATAATCACTGTTTGTTGGAGAGCAGCTGCGAGGGTGTTACTTGCCCACTAAGGGGTGTTACTTGTCCTGCAATACAGTTTCGTGACCTGCAAAGGCCCCGTGGTGTTCCCTATAGTTGAGTCACGTTGTAGACGCATTTGCATAGGTTGCATATGGTGTGATATCTTACAGCTACATAGATTCAAACACCCTCGTATACTTTTTATATGGTATGTTTTGTTTGCGAAAAGAGAACTGATTAAGAAGTTATTCTTATTTTGAATTTTAGGATAGATGTTCTGCTTGGAGCCGCTCTGTAATCACGAGGCTATCTCCCACGGGTGATGGCTTGTTTCCATTGGAAAGCTATCACAGGCTCTGTGCAGGTACCTGTGCGTGCTCCTGGTTACAAAAGCCTCCAGCTGAACATATCGATTTTCTTGCACGAGGCATGGTTTTGTACTCTGTAGCATATGTTGTGCTTGCAGGGAGCTGGCATACAGCAGCATAATTCTGATTATTCCAGACTAGAGCATCCATTTAAAGGGAGAGTGGCCCAGAGGCTTGGAAGTGCGACATGGGGCCCTGAAGTGCTCTCTGAAAAGTCTGAAGCGTTTCTACAGCCTTGTGTCACTGCCAGCCCAGTCCAAAACCAGTGCCAAGGTTTTCGGATGCGACTTGTGTATCTTGGATTTCTATTTCCTATGTTCAGGTTAAGCCTGGTTTTTTGAAAGTATGGAGCATCCCCTGCTGGAAATCAGACCCCTTTCTGAAACCTCGAATACTCAAAGCCACGCTAATGAGATGGGGCTGTGCACACCAAAACCAGGGGCTGGGTGTTGTTGCACAGGTTCTGAGCTCCCCACGGCCCCTGAAGCAAGGGGGGTGTGAGGGGGGGGCCTCCTGTTGACAAGGCTGGGGTGGGATTTCCTGTGTGGGGGTGGGACTAAGGCACGGACAGGCAAATGGTCCTGCAAAAGAAAAAGGATGCTTAATGGACATTAACAAGTTAAACAATTACCTGTTAAATAGGCTAATCAAACAACTTTATTTGTGCCTTCGTTACCTAATTAGATTTTGAAACCTGAGAATGCTTTAAAGGTTAATTGATTTTTGCCATTTTGTTTTCTTTCTGGGAGGTTGTTCAGCCTTTCCCCCCTTCTCTCCCCCCCCAGCTGCCTCGCTGCACCCGGCATGAGCAAAAGTCACTGCTCAGACATGGTTAAAAGGGAGCGTTTAATTAGTCATGAGCGTAAGGCGAGATTCCATTCAAGCATAGAAAGCAGCCAGCTCTATATTCTCTCACGCCCAGCTACACATGAGGCCAGTGAACCTTTCCACAGCTTCTGCCCTCCCCGCTCCCCCCCCTTCCAAACACTGCCTGTGCCCCGAATGCAGCCCCTGTCCCTGTGTCCCCCTCCCACTCGAGTCGCTGCCGCGCTGCCTCTCCCCACGCCGATGCCCGGGGCGAGCGCGGGAGCAGGCGGCACTGGCGGCTGGGCCGCTGCCCGAGCGCTCGCAGGAAAACAGCTCTTTCCAGAAAGTGACACGTGTCAGCTGCTGGTCACGCTCTGGTGAGACGCGGGTGGCTGGGAAGGCGGCTCCCGGGCAGGGCGGTGGGGCTGGCGGCAACCCAGGCAGCAGAGGTGCCGGTGGGCAACGGAGGCGTTGGCCCTCGGCTAGTGCGGCTTTACGGGAGCTGCTGCCGTGCCCCCACGCAGCTGCGTGTGCGAGGGCAGCCTCTAAGCCCTTCTGCCTGGGTGAAAAGGGGGGTTCTTTCACAGCATGGGTGGGTTCTGGTTCTGAGGACATCCTGAAGCAGGGAGGGCAGCCTGCTGGCACGGTGGCACTGGCATCCACTCGCAGGGGTGCCCCAGCACCGGCGTACCGTGCCCTCATCTTCACAAGGGGCTCAGGAATAGCAGGTTTCAAGCGTGCAATAGCTTGGAGCCAAAATTCACACTTTTTTAGAATAAGTATGGAAATGTTTCGACATTTGTTGTTGTTGGAATGTACCAAAATGGGCCTCCAGGTTCCTCTGTGCAGCAGCAGAGCGGTGCTGGTTCAGAGGCGGGGGAGCCATTCCCACAGCTAGAACTGGGGGGCACCCCAAACAGCCCCACCATGAATTTAGCCGATGAGTAATTAGCTGGTTGCTGGGGTGTAGGCCTGAGGCATTGCTGGGGAAATTTGGATGAGCTCCTGTACCTGAGTGGAAGCTCAGCCCAGGAGCCCAGGCTGACCCAAGGACGGAGTGGTGGCCCCATGGGGACCTCCTGGGGGGGGGGGGTGTGTGTGGCCACAAGTCAGGAAGATGGGGCTGACAGCAGCGGTCTCCCTGGGGAGTGTGTGGCATGGGGACGTTAGGAAACTGTATTAACCACAGATTGGATGATCAAACTTTAGAGGCTGAGCTGCTTCGTCAAACTACTGGAACATTTCAATTTGTGCTGCGGAATCTTGCCTGCAGAACCCTTCCCCTGCAGGGAGGGTACATTTCTTTGCGTGGCTCAGCATCTGCAGATGAACCTCGTTCAAAGCAAGGTGTGACCTGGCCCGGCAGAGCAGCACCTGCAGGACACGGATGCCAGCCACGGCAGGGACCAGCACGCCAGGCTCAGGTGAGCAGAGGCTTCTGTGGACCATGTCACGTGTCCCATCACATTCCAGCTGCTGTTCAAGTGCGTGGAACAAAATGCATTTGAGTAGAACATCATTCTCAAACCTGCTGAGCCTCAAGCAGTAGGAGTGGCCAAGTAAATCATATATAGACTATGGGTAACTCAGATGCCTAAAGGTCTAAACGTCTAAACTTTGAGAAGGGTGAACATGGAGAAATTAAAATCAAAACCAGGGAAAAATATAAATTTACCTCTTTTATTAAGACGGGGCGGCCAACTGTGAATTAAATAAGGAGACAGCCAATATGGGATAAAATTTTGGTATGAAATCTATTCAATCCCTTCAGGGTTACGGGAGCGAAATGATCAAAAGGGCATGCCAGCAACTCAGAATCAACACATTAAAAAATAATTTATTCATTTTTAAACCCATTGAAATATTCATTTTTTACCTCCTTAAGTTGTGTGGAGGGATTCAGAAGAGAATTAGGCTCTTTTGCACCATAATGAAGCATAAAGCATAAGTCAAAGTCAGAAATCAAGCAAGGGCTTGGGGCACAGCAATGTTCTTGTGCAGTAGCAGGAGGCAGAATTTGGCGGTGCCCCTGAGTAGTGCTGCTGTTACGCTTTTGCTTGGTCATTTTTTATAGGATGAATAAATCCAGCGTTGCTGAAATTTGTGGCTGCTCATAGCAAACCTTCCCTGGAGACTCCTGCCCTGATGGAGACCAGGGCTTCGGGCTTGGTGGAGGGATGATGGAGCTGCAAGCTGCTCTCACCCACAGATTTTCCAGTGAGTTACCTGTTGGGGCGGGCAGGCTGCTGTGCTTCCCCTCCAGCCCGTCCCAGCAAGGCTGGAGTTGGGATGCAGCATCGCTGGTCCTCAGCAGAGCAGAGCCTGCCTCGTGGCAGGCAGGAGGAGGGTGCAGCAGCCAGCAGATGTATCAGAGAGGGAGCAGAGCATCATAAGGATGGAAGTCTATGGATTAGGAGGAGTCATGATGCCAGGCAAAAAGGAAGGGCTCCTGTTTGTTGCTCAGTAGTAAGAGAAAGGGACTTTCTACCTCCAGCCGTGTTCAGCTTCAGTCCTCTGCCTCCATCTCCTCCTCCCCAAAACTCCAACCTGTAGCAGCTCGGCCACGCTCTGACCAGCATGTCTGGTGGGATGGGGAAGCAGGAGCGGTCCCCACTGCGCTGCTGCAGGGTGAGGATGTTACAGTGCTGCATTTTGTGCTTCTTGATGGGAAGCTGAAGCCCAAAATGCTCTGCAGGTTGGTTTTAGCCCCAGAGAGGGGAGACTTGGTTTTCTTGCAGAGGGGCTTCTGTGCCACTGGGAGGCATGACACACAGCCAGCTGCAGTGGAAATGCCATAGAAAACATCCATACGCTTTTCAAGGGCAAAATGTTGTGATTTGCAAAAGAAAAAAAAATATATAGTTTCACTGGAGTAGCAATGAGTCCTCTGTGTTTCTTTCCCTCTCTCTAACCTTCAGGGGAGCAAAAAAGCAGGTCTGGCCAGTGAGACAGCCGCTGCCATCACTGAACAGCTTCTCTAGCTATGCCGGTGTCATTTTTTGCTAAAATTTTCCACAATACGCCTTCTCTGCTCGCAGCACAGCCCCTTCCCCAGGGACCCCCGGCGGCAGCCACCTACGTGCACAAATGCCTCGTGCCGCTGTGGCGGGCAGGGGCAGGGAGCCGCAGAATATCAAGTAGTGGCAGGATAAAGAGCCGAGCTCCTCCCGGTTTCGGATGAAGCTGCTCCACAAGGAGGCTTCTGCGTTTCGTTGGCGTGTTTTCTGTTGCAGGCCTACTTGGTATGCAGCCCGTACAGCCCCCTGACACACAGCACAGGCTCCCGAGCTCACGTACGGGATTGCTGCGGGGCTGCGAGAGCCCGGTGGCTGCCGGGAACCCCACTTCTGTGGTCAGGTGTTTTTCCTGATGAAAAGGTTTGGATGGGGCTGAAGGTGAATGCAGCTTGAGCCAGTTCAACGTCCTACAAAGCACAACTTGCCAAAGCAGCTCAGGTGTAAGAGGCTGTGTCCATTTCTGCGAAATAGCTTTAAGTTGAAGTATTTCAGAATTAAAACCGGACGGCTATATGTTTTTCAGGGGAAGCAGGAGGGTACGCTGCTCAGCCAAAATCTGCAGCCTCAGGGTGTGCCACGGTGACAGGGCACCGAGCCTGTGTCCCCCCCGTGGAGCAGCAGCACCGGCACATGTCTTGGACCTCACCAAATTTACAGATGCGAGGTTGTGCGTGTGGAGCTCTGTCTGCTTATGGGGACCCACCGACCAACCCCGCCAGCAAATGTAGCTTTGCCAGGTTTCTGTTGTCCAAAACTCCTGACTCATCTCCTCCCCCAGCCCATCACAGCAGCAGGAGCAGCAGGACGAGGTTACGAGACAAACACCGTTTCCTTGGAAGCCCGTGGTACAACAACAGGTTTGTGCCCGCTCTGGTCTGGTAACAGCCGTGTGTGGGATCAGAGGAGCAGGTGTCTTCAGTTGCACCGGGGTAAGCTAATTGCTGAGCTGGCAAGCTCCCCCTGCCCATCCAAACCTGCCAGCGGCAGGATCGGCAGCAATAGTATCGTTACACAAGTGCTATCACTGCCCCAGCACCTGATCCACTTGCTGCAGGAACAGAAACATGAATTTGAAACCAACACTAGAAGGTTGCTGCTGTGTCTGAAGTCCCTGGGTGATTCCAGAATGGAGGGGATTTGTATTTTGTTTCCAGCAGTTTTGCTCACCACGCATTGTCCCCCAGCACCAGGCACCTGCACTACTGGTTCAGCCTGGATCGAAGCCCATTTCTGAGCCCAGCTTTACCCGCTCCTCATCATCATGTCCTCAGCAACACGCACCTCTCTGGAGGGGAGGAAGAACCTCAGCATAAGCTGATGCTTCTTGTTGGTGCGATCCGGATGGGCTGGAGAGAGAAGAGCCCACCAGGACTCATCAGTGACCCATCAGGAGCTTTGCCAAGATTCATGCACATCCAGCCCAGACTGCTGCCGACCCGCATCGGGCAGGGGAAGCACAGCTGGGCTGATTGTGCTCTTCCCCTTGGCTGTGATTTCAGGAAGGATCATGGGTGCTGTGGATAGCCCTCCTTGGACGCCCTCTAGTAAAAATATAACCATGTTGTCCCTTATTTTGAGCATCTCACAGCAGCTTTACCTCCTTCCACCCGCCTGCAGCAGCAAAGGGGAGAAGTGCGTGTGGCTGACGGGTTCTTATTTTCTCAGCTATTCCTCAGTCACTGCTGAGCTGGTGGAAAGTTCTTGAATGGTCTCAAAGTAAAAGATGTGTTAAAGTGTTTTCCCACTGGCCTTCTGGCATTCTCAGTTTTATATTTTGAAGTTAGACGGGGTGTGGGGGGGAAGGATATTCTGCAGGTTTATGTGTTTTATTGCCAGCAGAAAGATTGCTCTAGGGACTAGGTGATGAGAGCAGCACAGAGGATTGTGTTCCCCTTTCTAATGCAAGATTCATGCCTGACCTGTCTCTCCTTACGCTCCTGGATGCTGGTGGAGGTGCTCCTCTCCAGCGAAGCCTCCCCGAGAGCCCGGGCAGGGGCAGCGGGCTCTGCTGCAGTCTTTCGGGAGAGCTTTGGTTTCCCTGCTCGTCCATCCCAGCTGTTGGTGTACCTTGTTAGTAGCGGGGGCCTTGCACTAAATCAGCTTTCATTTGGAAATTTGATTTTTCTTGGAGAAATTAGTAATTCTTTGCCAGCTGCGAAAAGCGAAAATGAATAAATTCACCCAGTGTTGAGGCAGAGACGGACTGTTGCCCAGCAAAGGGTGATTGCTCCCTCTCCACCACGGAGGTCATCACTGGAAATGGGCTCCAGGTGGATTCTCCCTCTCTGGTCCGTTTGGAGAAATCCAAAGCCCGAGGTAAACGAGGGGGCGGGAGGGTTTTCCGACGGTGCCGTGTGACGTTGTGCTGCCAGTGATTTGTGCCGCGCGTAAAAGGCCCAGCTCCGCTCTGAAAGGCGAGACCCAGAATCAATAAATCATGGGCCCTCTCCTGGGGGCTGTCACTTGGCAGCTGGATCCAGCCCCCCCGGCGGTGGGAGCTGGCCCGAGCCCTGCGTGCGGGGAGGGATTCCTGTCGTCAGGATCCTATTGTCAGGAGACTTTTAAAGGCAGGGTCAGGAGCTCAGGAGCTTCTCCACAGGGCAGGTGCTTTGTCGGGGGAGCCCTGCTGCGTGGTGGGACCATGGAGGGAAACACACACCTTCTCCAGCTCATCCGCAAGATGAGATCCCAAATCAACAAGCTGGAGAGGGAAAACAGGGCCCTGAGAGGAGAGCTGCAGGTCTGCAGGCAGAGCACGGTGCCGCCAGGGAAAGAAGCACCAAGAGGAGGTGGGGATGGTGATGTGAGGAGCCTTGCTGATGGTGGGGAAGGACCAGCTGGCCCTCCAGCATCCCCGTATGGAAGCATTGTGGCTGGTCCTGCGCTCGCACCAAAGGAGCAGACAGGTACTGAAGAGCCAGGGCAGCCTATGATGGATCTCCCTAGCTGGGGAGAATGGGAAAATGGGAGAATGAATGGGGAATGGGAGACGAGCCACCAGCTGTCTGCCCAGCTAACTTTATGGAAGTTCTCTCACACAAACCCACCTTAACTGGGTGTTTTACTCTGGGATCTTTTTATGGGGTATACACATCCCCTAACCTGAACCTAGAGGAATATTTTGCTGCTGCTCAAGCAAAGAGTTCAATCCAGAGTTCAATTTTTCTTTGTATAAGCAGAATTTGACTTGCTGCTTTGAGTTTTCATGGGCATGGACTGTCTTGATGGGGTTTTGCCCATGCCTGTCCCCTGTCTGTTCCAGACAGAAGGAGACCAACAGTTGTAATTGTGCCGTAACCTCTCTTGCCTTAGTAAATGATAAGAAAAATTCTATAAATAGCAACAAATAGTGGATGGGTTGCATACATCATGCCAGATGTGCAGTTTCTTTTTGCAGATAATGCAGTTAGTTTAGGCTGAGGGAGAGAGGGGCCAATGTGTAGGAATACTGTCTCCTCACAGATCAGAGGGGCAAAACAGAAATATTTCTCCGTTACTGAATTCTGGTTGGGACTTCTGGAGTATTTAATGAAGCAAGAATTTTAGAACAAAACGTTGCTTTGTGAGAATGAGTTATCTAGAATTGGCTGTGGTTAATTATTGGCAGGGTCAGGCTGTTGGGTATTGCACATGCTTGAGGCCTGTCACCTCCTTGTCTGGTGTCTGTCACATCCAGTCCCCTGGAACCAACTTCTTGGCAGCAGTAGGGTGTGTGCTGTGAGTTGCAGCTGCCGTCACAGCCCATGTGCTCCACAGACCCCGTGGCCATCCTAGCCTCAGCTGGGAACCGGCCTCCAGGAGAGGTCTGGGCTGTAGAAAAATGTGCCCACGAATTTTGACAGAGACAAGTCTATGAAAATGAACGAGATGAGAGGCTGAACAGCACTGATTGCTTTACGTAAAGCCATGAATAATGCCTACTGCTAAGCCCGCTGAGCACAGTGCACTTAAACTGCTGGTGGCTGTGGAAGTCATCAGCTCGGGAATAGCTGACTGGTCTTTCAGTGAGCAAGGAAGATGTGCAAAGTGCTTTCCAACCTTGGGGCTTTTCTTCTCTGGCTGCCTTCTAGGGCAAAGACCCAAAGGGGCTGTTTGGCCTCTTCTGCCTTTTGTCCTCCCCATGTACAAAACTTTTTTGAGCCAAAAGAAAGTGATAAAAAATACACAGGGAATATTTGAATTCTCATTATTATTGTTGTTCCTAGCTCTGCTTTCATCTCTGCTACTTAGATACCACCATGACGGTGCGGCGCTACTCCACCAGTTTGCCAGCGCCGGGTTCTTCTGGTGTGAGGTCCCACAGGAGGCCCCCAGGCAGCGGGCTCCCGGAGGTACCAGGCAGTGCCCGGCCACCAGCCCTTCCTGCCACAACACAGCTCGCCAGCGGAGAGGAGAAAGGCATTGAAAAATCACTGGCCAACTGTCTGTCCAACAGCCATTCCAGAAAAATGAAGCTGTTTCGGGAGCACGTCTATAAGTGCAGGTGGGTTCAATTTGCCTTCACACCATCAGCTGCCTGGGCTAGTTGCCGGTTTCAGCTAATAATTATTAATGCTTTGGGGTTTAGTTCATTATCAGCAAAATTGAATGTACATGGCCATTGAGCCGATGGGACAGATGTCCTGCTCCTCCTTGCAACGTGTGAAGGTTGTTGGTGTTAGTGGTTCAAATCTGCTACAGAAAGGAGGGGCTGAGGAGGGAGTGAAGGGGGTTGGGATCTTCTCCCCCTTAAAGCCAGGCAGGGTTTTGCAGGTTGACAAGCTGAGCTTGAAAAGGCTTTTCAAACTTTGTACAGAAAGCACGGAGATGTCGAGGAACTCCAAACGCTGCTTTTGGAGGTGTGATTAATATGGCCCCTGGATTTACATGTACTGTGTCCTCTTTCTCCTGCAACCGAAGCATTGCCAGGTAATGCTTCAGCCTCGAGAAAAATATTCTCAGGACAGCTCCCAGACTAAGTGAAATGGCTGCTGGACTAGCTCTGGGTGTCTCTGGTCTCTGATGGGAGGCCGTCCCCGAGCAATCCCGGCCACCGCCGAGGTGCTGGAGTGGGCAACGAGGTCAAGTTCTCACAGCCACCTACATCTTCTTGTAAGGAGGTTCCAGGGGCAGATGTTCTGCAGCATTTAAACACTTACATTTAGGCCCCAGCAGGGGAACTCTTACTGTTTTCAAAAGCAACCTGACCCAGTAACTCTGGGTTTCAGGGAAACTTAAGAATCTCAGTGCACATAAAGCTTCTGAGAGGTTTGCCCTGCAGCCCCCCCCCGTGTGTGTCATTAGGAAACATGGGGTCACTCTGAAGGGGCAGGGACAGCAGCGACAAATGCCATCCCTTTCTCCTAAGGGGAACGACAGCTTTCAGAGCAATGGGAACAGCAACGTGGATCAATTACACCTAATGCCTCGGGACCTACAGGACTCAGAGCACCCGTTACCCAGCAGTGACAGGAGCGGTGCTTACTGTTTTATTGTCATCTTTAGAGTGGCCTTGTCAGCTCTGAACAGCGGTGATGTGACACCGTGCCTCATGTCCACTCCGGGCTGCTGCTGCAGGAGGAGAAAGGGCCACGGGAAGGCTTTTTACCTACCCCCCCTCTGCAGACCAGGTCACCTCCTGAAGCATGAAGCTTTGTGTTTCTTACAAGAAAAAAAATTAATATATTTTCTGGTCCAAATGGTGGATGTTTCCCTTACATACACAAAGGTCTAATATAGATGGAAACCTTAGTAAGCTTTTAACTAGTAGGATAATTTGTGGCAATGAGTTCAGCGAACTAATTAAGCTTAAGTTTTTCAGCAATCATATTTTCCCTTCCCAGCGTGCTGAGCCATGGCAGGTTTTCCTCTTCTTCGTTTATTGTAGTTTTCTCACATTTTGTTCCAAGGCTATAATCCTGTATGTGATGTTGAATACTTCTGCTTTAAAATTAACTCTTCAGATGATTTATCCTTGCATTTACCTAGAGTGCAGTTGCATCCAAGTAATAAAATGACAGCACTGCTAACAAATACTCACTAATTTGCATGTCTATGACATTTTCATTCCTATATGATAAAGCATTATTTCCACCATAATTTCCACGTTTTGGGGGTAAATAAAAAAGACTAAATATTTTAATACACTAGGCAGGATAGGAGAGGCTGGGAATTGTTTTGAGGAATATTACAGTAAAATTCCAAAATGAACAAGGCACATTTAGTGCAAATGTCATCATTGAGGGTGTTCGGGCTTGATAGTTTCACCTTCCAGTGGGACAGGTCTAACTGTCAGGTGAGAAGGGGTGAGGAAATTGCAGAGGTCCTCCACCCTGCAGGACACTCCCCTGTAACCACCAAGAAACTTCTCTAGTTTCATGATTTTCCTTTCTTGCGTTCCTCAAGGGTCTGAGTGAACTGACAGTGATTGCAGAGGAGAGTCACAATGAAAACCAAAACTGCAAAACCCAATCCTCTTACTGGCCAAGCACCCACTGGCAGGACACACAAAAGGAGCATGTTCCTCTGCTTTCAAAGTCAGTGTAATTTGTCAAAATTACACCACCTGGAAACCACTGTTCTCCCACCCGCTCGCAGAGCTGGCTACTGACAAAAATACCCAATTAAGGCGCTGAAGGCACATGTACAGCCCCGGGTACATGTGGGTGCATGTGCACCCTGAGGGTCGGGCGCTGCTCAGGAGCTGTAAGGATCGATGGAAAAAGGCAGATGCTTCCAGCAGACAGGCAAACTATGCTCGCTCCCTTGGGAGGACCATGTGAGCTTCATCCTAGCTGGGCATGAAATCCTGCCTCCATGCAGCATGCAAGTGCTGAAAGCATTTACCTTTTGCTTGCTAGGGTGGTGGGTTTTTTTTTTGTTTGTTTCTTGACAGATTTTATACATTTTTAATCCTCATAATGCTTTCTTGTTTTTCTCCAGGGGTAAAGTAAAGGCCGTTAGTTTCCTCTTACCAATGGATATGTCATCATATGCTGAAAATCAAGGTTCTCTCAAAAGCCCACAAAATCAGAGCACAAAACGGTTAACCACCATCACTGAAAAGGACATGTGAGCTGGTGAATTTTTAAAGGCCCATTGATTCTTGAGATAAATTGGACTTAAATGATAGCTACGTGTCAGGTTCCTTTCCTGCAAAACGCTTTGGCAGGGTGCCTGTGGAGAGTCACCCAGCCCGTGTTTCGGGTCACTGGCCCCATGTTCAGCGAGGAAATGGAAGCCGGACCAAAGCCGGCTAGAAGCCTGGGCACCGTGATGCAGCCACCTGACAGCAAAGGTACCTCCACACAGTAGCTTCTATGCAACATGGCTCAAGGATCCCTCACCTTAGGATTGCTGTAAATAGGATGCTGAAGCTGTTTTTGATGTGTTTGTTTGTCACGAGTAGTAGAAACCCTGTCACCGCTTGTGTTTGCTGATTCCCTTCTCAGAAATGTATTTGATGCAAATGACAAAGAAAGAGCTGTTAAAGAGCCTGTGAGGTTTTCTCTGCATCTGAAACTTTGAAACTTAACAATACCAATATAGCAAAGAGAACAAATCCATAATGCTCTCTTAAACAATACTCTGAATTTCTGCAAAGCTTGGCAATGACTGTTTATGTCCATTTTGGGGCTCATCTCTAAGGGAGCGCAGGGGAAAACAAGTACTAATCAATATGCAAATATGACTGCAAATCTGTTTCTGACCTGCTGGGTTCACCTGGTCACAGACTAGAGACCATACACCAAGTCAAAATGGGAAGAACTTTTAATATCAGATATTTTCAGGAATGTCTTCTGAACATGGCTTGGATCAAGAATTATTAGCAGAAGCTTAGCAAGCAGACGCAAAATAAATGTGAGAGAGAACTACAAACTGTTTGTAAAAAGTAAGTAGTACTTGATGGCTCTAGTCGTATGAGTAAAGATAGTGTCCCGCATGTTTATTTTGATTGCAAGTATTTATGGACCAAAAATACTGCACATGGCTATTTCTTTATGTACAGGCAGCACTGAGAATTGGATATTTCACAGAGGATACATGAATAGTAGATGTTTGTACCAGTAACTTTAAAGAAGATTTTCATCTCATTGTCTGCTCATAAACTAACTCCAGCCTTCAAAAGTGAAAGCAGAGACCTGGTGGAAAAAAATCCCTGCTGGATTATACGTAATGTTGTACAAAAAAATGTGCTCCTTTTTTCATTTTGAAATTCACCGTGTTTTGTATATTCAAGTATATTTCTAATATATTCTCACCAATGAAGTAATAATTTCAATTTCACTATTTTATTTGTGGATTTTATTTTCAGCTTGGGTCCATACAGAGTTGCATTGTAATGTCAGAAGTAACGAATTGATGATTTCCAGCAAATGAGGTTACGGTTTGGAAAGTCTACCAAACAGCTCACTTGAGAAGGCATTTACAGGGAAGTGGTTTGTAAATATTTTAATGCAAGCGTCATTGTAAGAAACAGGACATTTCATACATGTTCAGATAAGTATCTAAATCCAGTTGATTTCACTCAGCAAAGTAACAACAAACGTCTTTGAAAATCTGGCCCCTAGACCTTTGATTTACCCAAGCGCTTTTGAAAATTCATGTTTGAACACCAGATTTAATGAGATTTGGGATTCCACATGCTCTAGACAGCTTTAAAAAAATATCAACTTTTAAGTTTTCTAAGCCTCAGCTTCTATGAAGCAGCAATGGGAATGCACTTCTCCAACCCTTTCTGTGTCAATTCAATGTCCATAGGTCACTGACACTAAGACCATGTATTAATAAGCATATGACAATGTTAATTGTAGTAGGTTGCCGATTCTGATGTCACACAAATGCATATAACTTTGTGTATGGTCAAGAAGTTAAACTCACTGGACATTTATTATAGATATAACAGACTTGAACTTTTGTGTGCTCACAGAGAAAATTAACCGAAAAGGTAGAAGGGAAAAGAGGGAAAGGAATCAAAGTAGTCATTGACAAATGGCCAACAGTACATTAATGGAAAGATTTATTTTTGAATGATGCTTTTGCAGTCTTTAGCAGTGCCCAAAGATTTAAGAACATATGATGATGCACAGGCATATTAATTTTTTTAAACAGTTGTGCAGATTTGACCTAGCTCTGCATCTCCAAGAGAACCAGATTGTAGCAGAGGCCACAGAAAAAAACACTTAACACATCAGTTTTACCACAGTACAGCATGAAGTCACTTACCATGGAGCACTTACTGGCAATTAAAACATTGCAATATTAAACATTCATAGATTGTTCAGTGCGAAAAGGGCAGGAATAAGCAAAGCAACTGTTAAAATTTGGGCAGAAAGATACAGGTGGCAGTTAAGCCATGGTCCTTTGCTTTCTTCTTGCCAAGAGGATCCATACAAGTTCTGAGGAGCCCTGGGCTTCTACCTGAAACCACTCTGGAATATACCAAGCCCCAGTCACTGATGGTCAGGCTTATTGGATTGCTGAGCATTTCCAATCAGAAATCATTCCTTTTGGACAGATGGTCAGTCATATTCAGCCACACAAGCATGGGGCTGCAAGAGCAGTTGAGACAGCAAGAGGTTCCCTCCTGCATTAGCCCTGGCCACTGAGGGGTGTGCACTCCTGTGTCAGGCTTGTGCTTGGGGCTAAGCTGCTTTAAATCTCCATAGAAAATGCCGATAAAGACAGAGTCCACCACTGCCATTTGTTAAATGATGTGTTCTCCGTTCCATCAGCATGACTAGTCAAGAGTAGTGAAACGCGTCTCTAGGTTGGAAACAAAGAAGTCTTGTCACAGTTGATTCTCAACTTGGATCAATGGGATAATGCTGATTTAACTGTTATTTCATGTTTAAATCATTGTAAGTGAGGGAGAAGTTGGGTGTTATCTTTCTTTAGGAAAGTCTTTTTAAAGCTGTGTTCATAATGCCTAAGTGCAAAGCCATGAGCACTGGGCCCACGGGGAGGAGTAACCAAGGATGAAGGTGAAATTTAGACATTGTGTCTGAGGGTAGCACACAGTCAAATGTTTCATATCTTGATATCCAATTCAAAAATAATAATCCGTAGATCCATCTTCATCTACAGTAGATCTTGCCCTCACCAAAATAATGAACAGTGCCTAGATAAATAAATCAATCCTCCCAGTCATAAAACTCACCCAGAATGGTGCTGCTCAGTTATACTATGGAAAGTGTTAATGTTAAAGGATGTGTCTACATCAGCATTCCAGAGTCAGGAGCACCCACTCACCGTACTTTGTTTCACGCTGTAGAGTGGTCTCAAAGCACACGAATGGATATCTTCTGGACAAAACCAAAAGTCAGAGGATGGACTTGTAAGGTAAGTGCTCCAAAAGCTAGCAGGTACTCAGTGAGCGGGACCACACTAGCAAGCCCTCTGAAATGTCTGCAGTGTGGACAAACAGCACTGATGGTTTCACTCTACACATCCTCCTCTTCTGGGCTGCACTACTTGCTAACATAGACAGAGCTGTAGAGCACCCAGACAAGGGAGCTACTGCCTCAGAGATTTAAAAAGAAAATATAACCAGGTGAAATTTCATCTTGTTATATTATAGAGAAGAGGAGATGTCTTTCATCAGTCTTACCTCTCTGTCTGGTGTTTAAAGAGCCTCACTCTTGCCGCCGACACAGAGGTGGAAATGTGATGCTCCAGACTGTATCAGAGGAGTAACATTATCATCTCCTCCAATGAGTTCTTGCTCAAAGTTCAAATGGGTCCCGTGCTTGCAGCCTTAGACAATGAACCCATGCCCAAAGGTAATAAATTGGTGTGCGGGGTGCCTCTCCTGTCAAAGCCACCCAGTGCAAGTACATTCCACCTACTCCAAGCTCCATTTATGGGAGCGAGAGCACAATTTATGACATGCCGAATTGTCCACAACCTTTATATCCTTTGTATTTATGCTCCCACATCTTAACCCCCTGACAGCTAAACTTCAGTTGTTCTCTGCCATTTCTGATCAGTCATAATCTAATAATATAGCAGCATGGACATCATTCAGCTGAGGAGCCTCTGACACCAGGTAAGTGATGTTGATTTTTAACACCATTATTTTCAGTGATGCTAACGACATTAATTCCAGAACTGACAGGCTCCCTCTGTAGTCCTGAGACTTTATTTTTGTTTAGCTGGGGTGAGAAAATGAGAAATAAACTGGCAACTCATTTGAAGATCTCAAATGGTTCGTAGGCCTTGAACAGTCTTTCAGTGTTGTGGTGAATTTGATGCTACATAACCCCACTATGTGTGTCTCCATCCAAGCACCGAGTGGACGGCTGGTTTGAAGGTCACAGATGGGATTTTACTGCTGTAAGCTATAAAGTATACAGAATTTTCTCTTCTGGATGGAAAAAACCAGGTTGTTTTAGCTGTATTCTGCACTTCTACTGCATAATGCCTTTACCCAATAAAAGACCTGGTAGGAGATCAAACTGTCATCACGTTTAAGATGTAGATCAAACTCTGCTAACCTTACGTGGCGAAGTTGTTGGCTGTGCTGAAGTCAAGACAGATGGTCACTTCAGGGAACGTTTCTTTTATGGCAAGAGCTCATTTGAGTAGGAATATTTCTAGCTGGATGAGTCACCTCTTTCTCAATTTGCTGCATGACATACCAAAAAAGTGATTTTTACATAGGGATATTCGAAGACTGAAAAATAGGTCTTCAAAGCATCTTGTGGTGGTTTCATTCCCCAGTGGGGGTATTATATGGCATATGTAGATCAATTAAAAAAAAATATATATCCTCCGTTGTTTTTTTGCTGAAACCTGTGATGCAATGTCTTTCTTGTATTTTTTTATTTTTACAAAATCATGTGGCATCTGATATGCAAAATCAGTCCCACAACAGCAAAATGCACTATATTATAATAAAATTGTTCTGTTTAATGTAAAAAGTAAGAAACTTAGAGTAAAGTGCAAAAATTAGAGCGAACGTTTCTAATCCGTGATTCTTCAGTAGCAGGTTTGACTCTTCCTTGGTTTAGAGGACAAGGACCATCATCTGCATGCTGGTTGCCATGGAGACTCCCATCGCTTTTGGAATCATAAGTTTTGCCTGAAAGGAAACACTCCTTCAGCGTGAGTTTTTAATAAACGTAGAGGTTTCTGTTTGTCAGCACTTCATAAACTAGATTAGCTACCACGTCTAAGCAGGTGGGAGGGAAGGGAGTAAAATATTTTCTAGTAATCAGTGGCAACATATTTAGTCTATATAAAATCCACAAAACTTGAATAGTAGTAAATAGAATTACAAGACTTGCTGCATTAGATTAGGCTGTTATGGCATCAAATCCATTATCTGTTTTTCAGTATCAGCTACCAATGAACTTTGGTTGCAGAATACGGGCATGGTAATAAATTCTTCTAACCCCTGCAGGAGACTGTCTTGATGACCAACAGGTTGCATAGCCAGAGAGGTATCTCTTTCTCAGGTTAGTGTTGATGAGGGCTTCTGCATAACTACAAATAATAACAGCAGCTTTTCTAGGAAAAGATGTTGTATTGGGTTTGTATCGCGAGGTTTTGGTACAGAAGTGTACATGAGCAATTGGGGTGTGTCCACGTGAATAGCTGCCTACCATTTATCTGCTCTGTTTGCTCTACCAGAAGGACTCAAGAATTTGACAGCTATGTCAACTTCTTTCTCCCTAGTGCATAATTAACCCTTGGGATTGCTCTGCAGGTGAATTTGTTGGGCCCTAAATGGTGTGCAGGATGGTTACTTTCACCACCATGGACATGTTGGCATGAATTTCTTGCTTGAGTAAAACAATCATTATTCAGAAGAGGAATATAACTAAGCTGCATGATTAAGCCTCAGTTACTTCCTACTTCTGTTGTCTTTGCTAGACAGTAACTAACTACCTACCTCTTAAATCTGCAATTTTTCCTTGATTTCTTCTTTTGAGGCTGTTTTGTGCATCTATGGGGCCATCGACATACTTCATTGCAATAGTTGGGGTCTGGTCCTTCTCTAGCTGAGTCTGAGTAACTGAAAGAAGAACGGAAAAGAATATTTAATTGAGTTGTATTAATGTTCATCTGTTCAAGGAGGGAAAGATATGTCAAGTTGACTCTACCTGGCTGATGACAATTTGGTATTGTCTCAGTTCTGCCTTCTTGAAAGGACTGGACAGATTCATGGCCAGAATCTAAGCCTTTCGTTGGCCTTCCCATTATCTCATTCTCAGTTGCAGTTTTATTTCTAATGAGGAAGTACGTGTGCATTTTCCCTTTGCCTTTTACTTCTATTTCTCCTCTTTCAGTCATCTCAAAATTCTTGTATTTTAGGCATCTAAAATATCAGAAGCAAAATGACACATGAAAAATCAAAATTAGCAAAAATGACACTGATGTTTTAGAAGAGCTATTGTAAATCTAAGTAATCAAATCACAACAGTTTAGGAAAAACAGTATTGATCTGTGAACAACTGAGGGTTTGTTTCAACTGTTTATTCAAGCATGCTGTGCTTTTCAGCTTTACACGTACAATCTGATCAAAAAATCAATGTATTGCATAGTCAAATACTTCAGTATGGTGAAGGGTTCTTATTGATTAATAAATAGAAATTAAGAACTGAAGCAGCCAACACCTATTAAACAGAACTCTCTCCACTCTTTTCATCAGAGAAAGCAATTGGGTTTGTCAAGCATGATTTACTCTTTGTAAATCCAGACTATTCTCAGTTGCCACCTTAAGTGTCCAAAAATAGCTCCCAAGAGGACTTGATTCTCACTGGAACTGACATGAAGCTAACCAGCCTATAGTTCTCCAGCCTGTCCTCCTTGCCATTTTTCAGTATAGGTGTAACATCTGGCTTTCTTCAATTGCTACAATGCTGATCTTCATGACCTTGTAAAGACAACAGTCAGCAGCACTGCAATGCCATCACCCAGCTCTCTCACTACCCTTGGAGGCATCCCATCTGCCCCCATACAGTTCTATAGATTGAGATTTCTCAAAAGACCCCTGATCTGATCTTCTTCCAATACTGGTACTTCACCTACTCCTTGAAGCCTGACTGTAGGTACAGGGACCTTGAGACCTCATCAGTGAAGACTGAGGTGAGAGAGTCCTTGAGTAACTCAAGCCTATATTCAGGGCACTGTCACTAAATTACCTGCCACAGCAGGTCCACACTTCCATTTAGACTTTTCTGCTAACATAGCAGAAGCTCCTCTTCCTGCCTTTGAACCTTCTTTGTCCATTTCAATGATAGTTGAGCTCTGGCTTTCCTGATGTCATTCCTACGAGCCCAGACAATGGCTTTGTACTCCTCCTTTGTAGCCTGTCTTCACTTCCACCTCTTGCAAACATATTTTATGCACAGATAAAATTCTTGAAAAGGTAGTATTTAATTTTTAGTGACATGAGTTTTAGAAAAGTAAATTACTTACTGCATGAACAAGATAGTGGTTTACGCAGTTAATCCTTAGTAAGTGCAAATAGAACTATTTTGCCACAAATTGTTGTGCTCAATCAGAGAGATTTCAAAGCTTTTGTTATGCACATGTCAAATTAAATGTTCCGACTGTCTTTCTAACATCTACATCACGCTATTGCTTTTTCCAGATAAGCTATCACAAATATTTTTACCCATATTTTGCTCTCTAAGATTGAGACTCTCAAACCTCTGTCTCCATATACAAGGGCATTTGAAATAATCAGAATAAATAAGCTCTTTGGAAGCAGTGATTTTTCTTTATAAATAAGGTGCATAAATCAGTGACTAAAGACAGTATCATCAAATCTGAAAGCTGCAGCTGTCAAGGCAGTGTTTTTTAGCACACTTTTTTAACAGGCAAAGTTTCCATCATGGTTACTCACTGGTAGACACTGGAGCTTAGGTGAATTTTACTCGGGACGCCGTGACTCTCCATCCGGGAAGCTATATTCACTGTGTCTCCAAACAAGCAATAACGAGGCATCTTTTCTCCAACAACTCCAGCCAAAACAGGACCTGTATGGATCCCAACTCTAATCTTTACAAAGACATAAAACACCCCCCAAAAATGTCACTTGTTATTTAACATCTTTCTCAATGCTATCCAGCCACCTAAAAGTTCATCCTAACACAACACTGGACACCAGAAAAGTATAGCATATCCCCGGGGAGAGGCTCTTCATTGAAAAATGCACCCCTGTGGCCTTGCCCAAAGTCACAGAGGAGTGAGAAGGATCTCTTTGATGCCCTACTGCAATGCATTAACCAGAAGCCCAACCCGAGCAGCAGACAGACACACGTGCATCTTTGCGTTAACAACTTACTTGGATAGGATTTCCCGAAACTGGGTTCTGTACTCCTTTAGCTGCTATTATCATCCCCAAGGCAAAGTTAGCAACTCGCTCCGCGTGAGTGGGCACGGGCACAGGGACCCCACCTACTACCATATAAGCATCGCCAATTGTCTCCACCTATAATTGAGAGGGACAAACATATGAGTATGCCGCCTTGCTCAGGCTAGTGCTTTGCTGTCTGGGGCTCTTCTTACCTGCATCAAGTACCTCTTTCTTCTAGAAGGTGTTTCCAGTCATCAGACACCTCTAGCATGCTTGAGTTTCCTTCAGGTGGGGATCTTTTCCTTGACTCCACACTAAAAATTTCCATGCATTCTGTCCCTGCTTATTTGACCCATTTTAGGTATCAGTGTGAGAGACCCTAAGGAGTAAGGGATGCTGTGAAAGTGTCAGACTTCTTGCCTTCCTCTTACCCAGTGCAGACCTATCTGCAAAGAGCTATCCCCAGGCACAGACTCCTGAGCCAGGAGGTTATCTGTCAGCTGAATGCTATTAATTAGCTCTAATTCACAATTGGTCCTCAAACCAGGACAGTGTTAAAAGCATATTTCTTTTTTAAAAGAGATTTCTTTTTTTAAAAAAAAAAAAAAAAAAGCCACAATAGAACAAGGAAGTCTATTCACTGGGGATTATTGATATTAACAAGTTCCCATAAAATTAAGAAACCTCCAATCTCCAGGGTGTCAGAGAATGCAAAGTGTGAACTAAACAGTTCAGGAGCATCCTTCCTGACAACTTGCTGTTTTACCACAACATGCTGCAGGCTCTGAGACAAATGCTGAAGGGTTTGTCCTCCTTCAGGCATCCAGTCTCTTTGGAGTGCATGGTAAAGCACCCGAGAAATACTTTGCTGTTACTGACTGTACCAGAGATCTCACTGGGAATAGGCCTGTCTGAAACAGAAAATTCTCAAACGTTTAAAATTCACTGTAAAAGACTGTTACGTAGTAAGGAAATTTTCTAAAATGCTCTCATAAGACTTTATTGTTACATTTACCATCAATAAATAAGTGATCGATTTAAATTAGATAAATTTGATTTCTTAAAGATGAACACCAGCAGAAGAGTGGGAACATAATTTCATCTTTGGGCTTGTTCATTAACAGAATGACTTAAAACTGTTCAGCACATTAGCCTTGAAAAATATCTTCCTGTGCATGCCTTCTCTCAGATAGCCAACCCCATAGTAATGCCAGTAATTTTCTGTAACAAATTAAAAACAACTGTAAAAAAAGTACTAATGCAAATAGATACTCTAATTATTTTTCGGCCATGGTAGGAGATTTAATTTGACAAGATTTATGCACAGCTTCAGATGTTTATAAGCTTGGGCCAAGTTTCTTTGATCAATTTCAATATTTCATTTCTTTCTCAGTCCCCTGAAACAGTAATCTCATCCTCCCTCTCTGTACCTTGGTAACCTCCTTCAATATTAATAGGCGTTATATACAGGTATCAAAAGGAGATTATTATAGTGACAGATAATTTACTCATGATATATGATTTAGATAGAATATGATGCTAATTTATCGTGAAATCTGTGGGCCATGTCCTGGATGCTTCAATTATTGAATACAGTTTCCTTGCCAAGGCAGAAATGCTTCTCATTTCCCAGTACAATTTATTGTGGGATGAACCACATGCCTTGCCTCAGCAAGGAATGAATGAGATTTGGATTCACCCTTTACTATTTCTGCCTTCCTAAATATTTAATGTGCTGGGGACAGACAGAAACGCAGGACTTGCTCTTCAGTTTGTCAAATCTGCGCAGCTCTGGAGATGTTATAAAGTTATTATTACGTGTCAACCAGGGCTCTGATCCTTCCAGCATCGTTTGGAGGCAACACATACATTACAGTCTAGATCTATTCAATGCTCTTTGGGATCAGCTGGAGATCTATACCATTGCCTAAGATCCCCATGAAGCAAAAGAAACTCTAGATATTACCTGGGTATTGTTTATAAAGCTATTCCACACCAAAGGAGACACTTAATGATATAGTCACCTATTTACAATGGGTTGGAATAAAAGAACTAGGAAAATTATTCAAACTGGTCCATAAAATGGGATATACTGTCATATTGAGTAGGCATTTAAGAGAGGAGAGAGAGATGTATGAAAGAACAGCCATTCTGGCATTACCATTGTGGAAAGAGACTCTAGCCCGTGATAGACATTTCACTCCTGTTCGAAAATTTTACACATTTAATCACACCTCTGCCTGTTTTTTAGTTTCTTTGTTTGATTACTACAAATATGTGATATTCTATGGTTTATCAGAAGTCATACTGGGGGGGGAAAGAATTTAAGTGCATTTAAAAACAAACCAAAAAAAAAGCCCCAAACAAAACAAAATCTTTTTCCAGGCTATTTCCATAGCCTTTATCAATCAGTACATACCTTATACACATCATGCACCGTGGTCAGCCTGTCGAATCTCAGGTACATTGAATTTAACATGAGAACAATCTGAATAGGCTCACATTGGGCACAAATGTTGGTAAAGGTCACAACATCGCTGAACAATATGGTGCACTCCTTGAACTCTCCTGTGAGCAGAAAGACCAGCAGTAAGTATTTGTAATGGCTGGACAATCACAGCATCTCTTTGAGACCCATCTGCAAAGATTACTTTCTTGTCATTCTTCTAGGACATGTCCTATCAGTACTCGTATACGGGTGCTGATATGAAAGAGAGATGTCAATATAAGAGTATATCAAATATAAGAATCTTCACACATCTCAAACAGTCCAGACACCTGAATGCATCCCTTTGTCCATCCATATTAAGGATATACTTAGCTTTTTACCCCTAACTTCACGTATGTGCTTACTAAAGGGAATTTAAGCATATTCTTACTTGCCTAAAAGTCCTTAATGACAACAGGAATCATGATTCTAGGTTTATAGATAGATAAAGGAATTAAGAAATTTTTCTATGAAAGACAAATTTCTTTATTCCTTTCACTTTTGACCCCTCATTTCCCTATATACCCATGTTAAAAACAAAATCTCAGTTTCCTGTTCAAACACTGAACTTTGTTCCCTGACTGGGCAGCTGCTTCCACCTTTCACCTCCTGAGGAACAATTTTGGCAAATAGTTTCCAAAGCTTTGTTTGAAAGAATAGTCTAAGCTTTGTTATCAGTGAGATGAAGGATCTGTGGTCCTCCTCCTCCCCATGAATGTCACCAAGTAGAGAGTGTACTCCATGACAGTGGCAATAGGGCTGTGCCAGCACCCCAGTCTCTCTATCTCCATCAACTGGTGCACAAATCATGCATCACGAATGCATCCTACTCATTCACCTGCCTCAACTCGCTTCCCCTCTTTCAGCTGGTTGGCCACATGCTGAGGAAGCATGGCATAGAGCAGAGCTTCAGTCTTTTTCTTCTCTTCCTCTAGGTACTTCGACAATATCCGCAGTTCTTCCTTCTTCCTCTCCAGCTGGTTAGAGAGCTCCATCTCTGCCAGTCGCTGCTGATTGAGGAGAATCAAATCCCTGGTCACGTCATGAGGTGCAATGTCTGCAATATGCATCTGTCGCTCCTCCAGTTCGTGCAAAGTGCGAAGCAAAGGTGAGCAGAGATAGAGCATGCACTGCAGGGACTCCATCCAGATCATCTGACCTGTTTGAAACAAGCGTCAGTAAGAGTTTTCAGCAGCTTGGACTTTCACGTGATGCTCAGTATTACTGATGTTAATTTGGGGGGATGTGTTCTAAGGACAGTGGCTTTTGGTATGGTCATTACAGGTCATTGCAGGAATTACTCTATTTCATGGCCTGAGAGGTGGACTTGTTTGGAGGAGGTACACTAGGCAAATAAAAAAATTCAGGACCCAGAAAGCAGTGCCTCACTCATTGTAACTGCTAGATAGAGCCCAACCATGCTTCTGGTCCCTCCTCTTCATGAGTGCTCACATCTCGCTTCTCCTCTTCTCTGCTGTGCGACTATGTTCCTGAAGCCAGTGAGTCAGCATCATGCGCAGGGGATCTGAGACTCACAAAGATTAAATAAAACATTTAAAGTTTAACTTCACAGTGGGTAATATGTGGCCCCCACTAAAGTCAACAGAGCCTTCCTTCCTGGAAGCAGGAGCTTTCAGTCGCTAGGATCATCTAAATAAGTAGGTACAAAAATGCCTGAAAGGTAGAAAGGATTTTTGGTGGTGATTGAGTTTTTGTTTTCTTTATTGAGGTTTGATTATGGGTTTGATTTTTTTTCCATATTTTGTTATTATTATTCTTTATCTGCTTCATAAGTACCCTCGATTTCTGAACAGTGATCTAGTAATTCCTATTTCTTTTTTTGTCTCTCACCCCATCCCCAGGATAACTGGATGTACAGCTTGAAAACTAACAGGACTGGAACGTCAGAGATACCATATGAATTAACCCTGACAGCATAAGAGGATGTAAGATTTTACCTGTGACTAGTTAAAGTTCCTTGGTTTGGTAACACCACTTTTTTCAGTCTCCCTAAACTCTTAATTTTTTCTGAATCTCAGGAATACTGGGTGTGACACTCATTATGTAAAGGTGAAAGGAAAGAAAGGAAAATTAGGTCATATTATACAGTTCAGAGAAGCAAAATTGAGGTCACAGAACTCTTAAACCAAATGTCATTACAGTTAATTACAGGAAGCAGAGAATCATTCCATTCTCATTCCTCTTAGAAAAAAATAAACCAAAAAATACGGGTTTTGCTAAAGTATTTTAACTGGTAAACTCTTATGTAACTTTGGGATGAAGACAGAAATCAGAATCTGAAAATGCAACTACAAAAAAATAAAAGCCTCGTGAACTAATCTATTTTTATCCACATTTGAAACCCAGCCAGTAGCAAATAACTCCCCTCCAAGGCATAAATTAAGAATGAATCACGTATTCGCATTTTAGGAATCAAAATGCACGGGGGGGCAAGGGAAGCCATTTCTCTCCTCCAGCTGTACCAATGTCACTGGGACTTGGTCACTAAGCTCTCCCCTGGTCCCCTGCCCTTCCTGCCCCTCTCCCAGCACTGGCCGGAGCAATGCTTGGGGGGTATTACTGTGGGAATGTCCACCCCGCATTTCACTGCCATCTGCCTGTGCCAGAGATGTGGTCCCAGAGCTGTGGATGGGTGGGCTGGCACAGTCCGTGCTGGGGGGCTGGGTTTAAAATGCTGTCCCACGTACAAAGCAGTAATTTCTTTGGCAAAGAAAATACTTAGCAAGGCAAAGTGATTCTGTGCTGGCTGCCTAGACTCATCCTGGACAGTTATTTTTACACAGCTCAGTGCATCACCATGCTGAGCCCAGCGGCTCCATAAGCAGAAGCTGGCTCTGAGGGCTGGCATTGTGTCCCTTCCACAGGTCCCCAGTGCAGCACTGGGATCAGAGAGGATAGGTTCACACACCTGGAGTACTGCAAAGGACAAACACAGACTCATTAGAAAGGACAGCCAGGCAAGGAGGGGGAGCTGCCTTTTATGTGAGAAAGGGAAATGCAAGGAGCTCTGCCTAGGGCTGGATCATGAGCCAGCCAAGAACTTCTAGATAAGGATTAGAGTGGGTGGTGTTGTGATGGATATCATCTGCTACAGATGCCCTGCTCAGGAAGACAAAGTACCTGAGACCTTCTTAAGACAAGCGGAGGCAGCTTCTTGGTGGATTTCAGCTACTTCAATATCTGCTGGACAGACAACACAGCAGAGCACGAGCAATTAAGAAGGTTTCTGGAGTGCACTGAGGCACTGACCAGCGAGGTTCCTGACTCAAGTGACTGATGAGCCAATAAGGGGAGGTGTCCTGTTAGGTCTGATACTTAGAAACAGTGGAGAACTATGGATGTGAAAGCTGGGTGCAGCCTTGACTGCAACAATTGTGTGATGGTGGAGTGCAGGAACCAGAGAGGAGTGAATAAGGCAATAAAGCAAGATCACAAGACTGAAATTCAGGAGATGGGATTTAGTCCTATTCAGGGATCTGTTTGGAAGAATCCCATGGGATATAGTGTTGGAAAGCAGAAGGATTGAGAAGAGCTAGTTGGTTTCCAAGGATCTCCCTTTCCAAGTTCAGGAATGGTCTATCCCAATGTGCCGTAAGTCAAGCAAACATGGCAAGGGACTGCGTGGCTGAACAAGGAGCTCCTGACTAAACTCAATCATAAAAAAGAAAGAATACAAGAGGTGAAAGCTAGGTCAGGTCACCCCAGAGGAAGAGACAGGGCTGAAAAAAAAAACAAACCCACCACTTAGAATTTTATCTGTTGAGGAACAAGAGGGTCTTCTACAGGTATATGAGCAGCAAGAGGAAGACTAGTGCAAATGTGGGCCTGCTGCTTAATGGGGCAAAGGATCTGCTGAGAAAGGATATGGAAAAGTCCAAGGTACTCAGTGCTTTCTTTGCTTCAGTCTTTGCAGGTAAGAATCACCATTCAGGAATCTCAAGGCTCTGAAACCAGTGGGAAAGTCTGGAGTGATGAAGACCTACTATTGGCACAGGAGGTTCAGGTTAGTAAACATCTAAACAAACTGGATATAGAGAAGTCCATGAGACCTGATGTGATGCACCCAGGAGTGCTGATGGAGCTGACCGGTATCGTTGAGAGGCCACTCTCAATTAGTTTTGAAAGTCATAGTGACTGGGGGAGGTTCCTGAGGACTGGAAGAATGTACGTCTCTCCTATTTTCAAAAGCAAAGGATGGAGGACATGGGAAGGCTTGGAGCATCTGTCATAAAAGGAGAAGCTAAGAGATGTGGGATTGTTCAGCCTAGAAAAGACAAGCCTCAGGGGGAGCTTATAGATATCTATAAATACCTGGCAGGAGGGAGCAAAAAATACTTTTCTCAGTGATATCCGAGAAGAAGAGACAGTGGGCACTAATTGAAATGCAGGAATTCCATTTAAACCTAAGAAAAAGCCTTTTTACTGTAAGGGCGATTAAACACTGGAATGGATCACCCAGGAAGGTTGGGGAGTCCCCATCCTTCAACGTATTCAAAACCCTACTAGCCATGATCCTGAGTAACCTGCTCTAGTTGAGCCTGCTTTGTGCATGGATGGACTAGACAATCACCGTAAGTCCCTTCCAAACTCAACTGGATTTGAGTCAATTCTGTGACTCTGTGAATAACTGAGGCGAGAGGTGGTTCAGAAAACAATCTAATCCTCCCTTGGCTTTGTCCCTGTGACTCAGGAAAGCTGCAAAGACGTGGGATTTGCAGGATTAGAAAAGCACTGTTTTCCTAAACCTTTCAAATGGGAGGGGTCTTGTTATTTCTGACTGACAGCTTTCAAAATCTGATGAGGTGACAACAGAATTTGTCTACAAGCATCTTAAAGTACTGTTTCTCTAAACAGAATCACCTAATCCTCTCCTCACTGCACAAAGACAAGGTCATTTATAGGACTTATGTGAAGCCAGGAGTCCACAGAAAGGCATTAGTTCAGGTCCAGCATAATCCCTCATTTAATATGAACAGTTATGCTATTGAAAACAGTGAAGTACCTCTCAGCTCTAGCATTGGCCGTTGTTTCCATGACTCTGGCATCATCTCTCTTCTAGTTTGGAAAACAAATTGGCTGTTGATGAATTTCTGAATGCTAGAGATGGTGAAGGGTACTTCTGGGTGAACGATACTGAAATAGTGATCCAAGCAGATGCCCATGGTCTGAAGGCCAGGTACTATCTTTTGAATGCTCACCCCAGCTTGCTTCACTCTGAGCTTAAAAAGAAAATATGGACAATGTGTTATAACTGATATCCTGTTTGGGTCCAGGCCAAGCCATAGCTGCTCACTGTTTACACGTGTACACACACACAGCCTTGCTATACTGCATGGCTTATTTCTGAGCAAAGTTTTTATCTTATTAGTGTATTACTGCAAAGCTCTGAATGAGTGTCCTTCGTAGCAAGGCAAAGTCCCCAGAAAGGAATGTTACTATCCAAATGCTTTTGCCTAACAATTGTTAAAAACAAAACAAAGCTATCTGCTATTATTCTTGCTTGGGTTTGCGTAGGCCTAACAAATAGCCTTACAGGTAGCTGCAAGAGAAAACTAGAGATACCAGGGCATGTCCTGCATTCCAAAAAGAAACTGTGGCATAAAATGTTTTGGTAAATATTAATTTTCTAATGGATGCCATACCTTCTCTTAACCATTGCTGTGTAAAGGTTTAGTCATTCTCTTTTAGCCTGCTTGACCATCCATGAACTCTTAACTCCTGCAGAAATGTCCACTCTGCCATCACTGCTTGTCATCAGAGTTAATAAAGCTCTGACCTGGTTACCAATAATGGGTGCAGGACTTGCCCTTTATCCACACTAGTTAATTTTATCAAATTATGCGGACTGGATGTCTTGAAAGGTTTAAACCTCTGAACTTTGGCTAATGTGGACAGTGGCATGCAGCAGACTATGTGCCCTGGAATCTCTGTCAGGATGATGCCAAAAGGTGTTCCCTGAGTGTATTCAGCTTTCTTCTGCTGTCCTATTCTCAGCTTCTCCTCTCTTTGCTCCTGTCCTAAGCCAATATTCCCTGCATGGAATTGGGAGCAAGAGGTACTGCAGCTTGGTGGGACCCCAGGCTAGCTAGAAACCAGCCATGGAGCAATACCTGCCAAGGAAAGGCAATTCGGTTGCTGCAGAGTATGTGTGCACAGGAGAGGACACTCAATCCTCCCACAGGAGATAAAGAGATTTTTGGGTCCAGTTCCTACTAGATGGGGTTACATGCTGCCTGATTTAGTAGTTAGCTAGATTTTCCCAGCAGAATCCCATTCGAGTAGACTCTGGAAGCATGTAGAGCCTCAGTCGCCAGCAGCGTCTTACAAAAGCCTTTGGATAAATTAGTAACTGGGAGGAGAGGATGATTAGCTGTAAGTACAAATCCATTTTAAAGGATGGGTCGTGTCTCTAGCATATCCAAGGACAGAAAGGTGGCCAGAAACCTCAGAAAATTCTGTTTGGTGTTTGGTAATGGATAGACTGCTGCAGTACACTTTGTTGGCAGATCTGCAGCTGTTTCAGACATGGTAATCTCAATGAATTCACAGGAGATTCCTATCTGAAATGATCCAGTTGTTATGAGTGACTTTTATTTCATGTCTCTGTGCGGAGCACTTCTGCAAGCCCTGCAAATGAGTCTCCCTGTCTCCGGAACAAACACAGGCAGCAGTGAACTGCAGGACAGTCACACCAGCAGAAAATAGCTATATGGCTTATGAAGACTAAAGGCCCTCACCACATGCTTCTCCTACCTCTTTGTCAAAAACCATATGAAAAGGAAGTCCATTGCAAAATGTTTTCGTGTCAATCCAGAGGCTCTTGGGATATACAGGATCAAATCCTCTCAGGAGCTTACCTGTGGCAAGATAAATGTGTAGTTTTTAATCGTGTTGCATTACTTTTTAGCACACAGTGAGACAGGACCCTGTACCATAATGAGTGAAAACAAAGTAAACAGCATGTGGGTCCAGAAATGTGCATATATCTGTGCTAAATGCTCTGCAGCTGCTGATTAGCAACTAATCTGAGTTGGCTGAGGGTTTAAAACTTAACCACACAAAAAGCACAGAGCATCAGAAGCATGAAATTATGTAGAAACAATAAGAATAGATGAACAGCTATAGATGTTGCTGCTCTACGAATTTGCAGATGTCACAGCAATGTAGCACAGCTATATCCCCACAAAAATGTACACAGAAGTGGACTTAATATACTTTGCCAGCTACTAAGAGACATTTATGGAGAAAAACCCCAGCATGATCTAGGTTTCAATCTCCTGTACAAATAACTTTAGTCCGTATCACAAAGACCAAATTACTGTTTGTTTCTATTTTACTTACCCTGAGTTTTTTCAAAATGGTCACAGATCTATAGAGCAGGTTGTGCTTGCTGGTGAACAGACATTTTTGTAAAATGAATGAGTAAAAATAGTTAAAAGTGCTCCTCTGACTGAAGCACCCAAAGCCTTTGATCTTCACTGTATAAACTTGGATTCTCCAGTAACCCACAGTAATCCAAAGGATAATTATTTCAAGTGATGTCTTTGCTCCAGGAGGAGGCTGTGACAGTTACTCTAGTAAATTCTGCTTGATAACAAATGCCCAAGTCACTTAGGAGACTGGTGAAAAGGATTACAAATTTAGGACCCAATTTTTAGACCTCTTACTGCTTCAGGGGAAGTCAATGTGGGTTTTTTATCTTTCAAAGTCTGGTTCTTGATAACTCTTGCATTTATTGTTAGAGTTGGGTTTTTCTAAGTAACAACGCTACCTTAAAATTTAATTTTGAATATTTGTTAATTTATTACTCAAGATACCTGCTCTTGTAATGCATGTGGCATGGCACTGCATAATATCAGGATCAATTTTTCACTCCTCCCAGAATCCAAACATCTTGGTGCTAGTCAGCTGGATTCTCATTCCTCTTGGGGAATCCAAAGATCCTAACTGAAAAAATCCTTCTGTTTTCTGAACATTATATAAACTTATAACATACAAATGTATAAGCAAAGATTACTAGATTAGCAGTAGGTTTTTGGTAGTAGAGGGTGTAATTTGGCTGTCAGAATTTACTATGGTTGATAACTTTGGAAAGGAGTAGCAGCTACCATGTTAAAAAACACTATTTTAAATTCATCATCTTAGACCAAGTGACATGAGAAGGAAGTATCAAATGTAGTACACAATGACATTTTATAGAAAAATACTTTTCAGAAGTATTTTCAGAACACTTTCTTTAGGAGACAAAAGTGACAGTTCATATTCCATTTAAGTACGTGTCATTACTAAGCGTGCTTATTATCTGCAATTTTTCTTTCATTTTCTTTCTTTTCCAATGTCTAACTGAAAGAAATTTAACTGAAACATTTTGAAAAGACACAGAGGAAATATGAATGGTAACTTCAAAACGGATGTGTGGGTGGAGGTAGGGAGGCTTACTGACTTTCTTACCGAAGAGGCTCAGAAACAATGACAAGCTCCCACTGAATGATTTCTCACCTTTTCCTAATGTGATTATTCCTCTTATTGTTTTCCAGTGACTTTTCTTGACAGGACAAACAGAGCTTCCTCTGTCTCTAATTGTGTTCTTGGCTTTTTCAAGGTCCTGTTGAAATAAATCCAAAGGGAAATTTGGATGTTTGTTGGATTCTCCAGTAACCCACAGTAATCCAAAGGATAATTATTTCAAGTGATCTTTTTGCCCCAGAAGGAGGCTGTGACAGTCACTCTAGTAAACTCTGCTTGATAACAAATGCCCAAGTCACTTAGGAGACTGGTGAAAAGGATTAAAAACTTAGGACCCAATTTTTAGACCTCTTACTGCTAAGGGATGATTTTATTTTAATCATTATTTTAATAATATAATGATAATGAATATTAAAATACCTCTTTATTCAGGTGGTTCTCAATTTTTTTTTCAGAGTCAGCAAGGTATTGAGATGAGGAAGAAAATTCGTTTCTTTCCTTGTATGAAAATACAGGGTTTTGAGTGACAAGAAAAACAATATGTTCTTTTTTCCCAGTCCTTTCTTCTTCTTCCGTTTGATTGACTATTTCCATTGAAATCTCAATGTTAAAAAAATCCAGGGCTGCTGCACCAATGATTCCTGAAGGGGAAACAAAAGACAAAATATTGCCAAGAACAAACCTTTTCCATTTTCCCTTTTAGAGAGCCCACAGTGGAATTTCACTGTTTCAGAAATCACTTTTCCAAAGGACTCTGGAAGAAGAAAGCAACCTATGTAGAAAGTTCCTACTACTGTTGCCGTGATAAGAATAACTGCATAGAAGATAAGCTTTAAAGGTACTGCTTCTTTGTCTTGTCTGATGACAAATGCCTATTTTCACTAGAAGCTCAGCAGGACATCTGAAGAATGTGTCCAAATAGTCATGCATAGCAACAATATGAATTCCAATTAGCCCAAAAAAATGCACAGGGTCTAAAGAGATTCCATTATAACAATCTATTTCAGTCATTGTAGAATATTTTCTTTTGAAAGGAAGACAATATCTTTCATGAAGATGCAGTCAGTCCTCTCATTTCTCTGGAGCTATTAGGCAAGATACTGGACAATGACATGAAAAGCTCTGCCTGAAATTCCAAATAATTCTGTGTTTCAACAAGAATATGAAATGAGTTTTGACAAAGGAGAAGCTTCTGATAAACTAAATTCAGCAACATTCGTGAATGAAAGGAATATGATCATATATAGACTTACAGCTGTTTAACACTTGCACAAGTACAACTCTGGAGATTCCTGTAAATGCCAGGAAAAGATTGAGTTTTGAACAGGGTTCAATAGTACCTTTACAGACTGCATGGAATAGTTATTACAGGATGGATGGATGTCTTCAAATCAACTATAATTTGTATCTCACTGTAATTTAAGGAGCATGAGTCACTGACAACTAATTGACAGTTATACACACCATGAACTTTAATTTTTCTTACAGGAAGGGAATTCTGTAGGAGTTCTATAGGAATTCTATAGCAGGAAAGGAGACGTATGGCCTGGATTGTCATATCGTAAATCTTGATGAAACTACTGGGAGCTAGGAGTGATCAGGCAGTAGGGAAATACCAAGGGCAGATGTCTGGTGACTAAGTCCTACCAGGCTTCAATTCCATGGCCAGCACTCATCTGAAAAAAAAGATTCTGAAACTTGGAGCAAAGGTTTATCTGCGAATATATGATTATTCTGTGTACATACTGCATTAACAGCTGCTCTCACTCTGCATTCTATCTGATTACCTGGTACGATATGGCACAGACCTCTTCTATCTGAATAGTAATGTAAATGCATTGATCCGTCTTCATTCTTTTCCACTCTAAAAGATGGGGCATTCATCTCCTGAGGAAAAACAAAGGAAAACAAAATTTCAATATCTTTTGCTGGTGAATTCCACTTCTACAAAAGAATCGCATGTCTTAACAAAACAAGCAGTAATCTGAATACGCTGAAATATAGAAAATTAAATATGCTTATCTGTGAAGGAAAATATGCTATGCATTAGAGGCAACATACTAAACAATATCTAATGTTGAGGAATACTCAGAAAAAATAAATTATAAAAAGTTGTCCTAATGTTTTGGAGTAATACATTTCAGAACATGGGAGAGCCTGTCATTGCATCTTTTTCCATCATTTGTTCACACCTATGAGACACTGTTCCTTCGGTTGTGAACTCTGGTAGAGTCCACCCATACCTGCTCAGTAATTACTACTCGAACTTGCCTGGTAAGAAAGGGAGAGGTAGCTGTGCAATGCATCCAGGTTCTCTATGAACTCATAGAGATTTCCACCCAGTGTCCTCAGCATGTGGTCATAGCCTGAGCGTTTACAGAATTCAAAGAAATACTCTCCAAACTCTCTGAGCACCGTGTCAGAAGGAACACCTGGCAAAATAAAGATACCTTAATGGACAAGAAAGGCTTGGAAGTTCTTGAAAAGCTGTATGGTGGATTAAGACAGAATGCAGAAATTCTGCAACATACAGAGGACACTCCAAAGAGCACATGAGACTAAAACCTGGGCTACAGTATCAGGCTTCATTCAGGGCAGTTTATTTTTGAGGCACAGTGACACATACCTAATATTTTGCAGGCTTTGTCAACGAGCTGCATTGTGATCTCATCTTTGTAAACCTCAAAAGTCAAGAAAGAATCCTGGACTCCGGCCTGCAATCTGCAACAGAGAGGACAATATTCTTGTCTTGGCAGTGCTGTAAATATAACATGCTTGGGTGACCCAACTAGCATTCATTAAACACTGTTTGCTGTTAACCCACTCTTTAGCCTCCTTCAGGCATTATATTGGAACATGCTACTTCCCCTAACAGTTTAAGGGTGTTGCTTTAACATGGCTGAATGGTGGTGTCCACCTCTCCGTTTCTGCTGCTTCACGTTATGGTATTACGGTAAAGTCTTTCAAGGATTAAGACATCATACTGGGGGATGGGGCTCTGGTTTACTGGTTTGCTGTTCAATGTGGCCACAATATCAAGCTCTTGGGTCTCCATAGACTTGACCAAAAGCTTGCTCATTTTTTTATACTGGCTTCAACGGCCATTATATGTATGTATCTAAGTACCATTTTTATATCTTTATATCTTGGAAAATACCATACAGCTCACAAAGTAAAGACAAAACCAGAGAATATGATTATATTTAGCTGCTTTTCTGAAAGTACTGGAATTAAACAGATTTCATATCAAGGTTGACATCTTTCAGTGTAATTATTTTTCAATATTGTCACGGTGAGCCAGCGAGTCTATTGCACAAGTGTCTATAAGACTGAATATCATCCTTAATTATCTGATAAAACAAATTAATTGGGACAAATTAGTGTCAGAGTATGAAGTGTTACAAGGTAAGAAACTCCTGGTTTTGCCCTGCTAGTTACATCTAAGAATTATTTGAGATACACATCAGCTGTGGTTTACCAGTGAGAAATTATAATCCTCTGCTGCTAAATTCCTGAGCATTTTTTTCCAATACACTCAATTTATTGGGAACAGATTACCTTAATTTTTCCCATGTTTCTTCACCATACTTTTCAACCACCAAAGACTTCAGGCATGTATTTATAAATCCATACTGCAAAAGCAAATACATGAACGCATGGAAAAGACATACCGATTTTCAAAATGCAGCTCAAATGCTACCTTTTTGTTTTTTTAAAAATTCCACAGCTAGTTTTATATTGCAAAAGAGAAAGTAATAATGTTGGACAGCCATGATGTCTTTCAGGAAACAGCACAGCCTTCATCCCAGCATTTCATAAGCGGCCAGAGAGACACAGGGAGCGTGTTCCATCCTGGTTGCAGCGAAGGACCCGGAGGCAGCAGGTCGGGGCTGTGTCGTGCAGCCCAGGGCACGTCCCCCGGGCCGGCGGGACCAGCAGCCATGCCCAGCTCCGGCACCGGCAGGTAACTTCGGCTTTGCCCCGACTGTTACTGCTCGCCATAGTCCCGACACAGCGGGCACCGGAGATGGAACGGGGGGGATGTTTCGGGATAAGTGGCACTGCCGCAGCGGCGACAGCCTAAGGATGGTGTGGCTCCAAAGCAACGCGGGCTAGCATGGGCTCGGCGGGCAGGAGGCTCCGGGCCCGCTGGTCTCTCGGCCCAGGAGCTGTCTGTCTGTCCGTCCGTTCTCTATAGGAGCTGTCTGTCTGTCTGTCTGTCTGTCCGTCCGTCCCCGACAGGAGCTGTCTGCCCGTCCCCGACAGCAGCGCCCTGTCCCGACTCCCCCCCGCTCCCCTCCCGGAGGCACCTCCCGGGGCTGGCGGAGGGTCCGAACTCCCTGCCGGTCCCCGGGGCCCCCCGAGCCGCCCCCCGTTTCCCCCCGCCTTGCCTCCCCCCGCCGCCCGGCCGCCCGCTCACCATCCTGCCGCCGCCGGCTGCCGCCGCCTCCCGCCGCGCCCGCCCCGCTCCTGCCCGGGGGGCGGCGGCACGGCCAGGCCCGGCCCCGCCGCTCTCGCCCGCCGCTGCCCGGCATCACCGGGCACGTTTTGAAAGTGACGGCGGCTTCCCGGTGCCGGTTCCCTGCCGCTGGAGCCCGCGGCACGGCCAGGCGGGGGCACGGTGCGGTCAGACCCGGCTGGAGGCGGCGGGGTGCGGGCACCGGGTCCTCACCTTGCGAGGACCCACCGGGGAGGGTGACGAGAGAGGTCGGTGTCTCTTGCCAAGGCTTTGTGAAAACCGCTCTTGGCAGAGCAGGAACGGTGATGGTGGAGTCGATTACCACACTTGCCCAAGGGGAGGAGGTTTGCAGGGAGAAGCAGCATCTTTCCTTCAGCTGGTGGATGCTGCCGGGCCGTGCGTTGCTGCCGCGGGCCTGACGAGCAGCAGGAGATGAAGCCACTCGCCCACGACTGCCCATTGTCCAGGCTGCATCTTGCAGCCACACAGCCTGTCTGAAAGGACAGCAGGAGGGACGTTAAATACAGGGGTTGGGTTTAGATGTAATGAATCCATGGTTTCACTGTCTGGCAGAGCTATCTCATTTCCTAAGTTTATTTTGGAAAGAATTATTTGTAGGTCACTTTTGAGAGTGGCTCCTGAGAGGACACAATGCAGAACTGTGTGGGGAAAAACACTTTTCTCCTGATTCTGTCACTGTCCTCTGTCAGCCAAACACGCACAGGAGATCTGCGGGTGGTGAAAGCCCCGTTTCGCCCACCTTGCTGCTGCTCCTTGGTGCAGGACGCTGCAGGGGACGGTGCAGAGCCAGCACTCTGTGCCAGGCCAGCAGGGAGGGTTTTCCTCGCGCCGTGATGATTCCAAGACGTTGAGCTTGTTGCTCTCTTCTGATCGCTGGGCCCTCTTCACGTGTGCTGTACGTGTTGAGCAGGCACACCAAAACCTGCTGGTAGCCCTGCACTGGGCACGGGTGCCGCTCTTTTAGCAATCCCTGTGCTATCCCTGCCCTCCCAGAGGGAGAATCTCAAAATATAACCCCCTCACCCTTTCCATCCCGCAGATGTTAGTGACTTCACAGGTGAATAAAATGGGGATTAGATGAGGGGCTTTTTTCTCAAAATCTGTATTCTCAGCCAAATACTATCTGGAGAGTGGCTTGGGAAAAGAGCAATGACAAAAGCCTGCCCAGCGGCTGCATGCCTGCAGCTGCGCTGGAGAGGGCCGGCTGAGCACAGAAATAGACAGGCGAAGCCCTCTGTGTTTCCTGGGCAAGATCAAGTATTTATTTAAACACACACCTGCCGGAGCCGACCTTCTCCAGCGCCGCGGGTCACCTGTCTCTGGCCTTGCTCTCCCTGCTGCGGAGGGATGGGGCGCCCGCGGCCGAGCAAGAGGCGCCGCCGGTCCCGTAGCCCCCAGCCCCGCAGCCCCCAGCCTCGTATCCCGCAGCTCCCCGTCCCGCCGCCCGCCCTGCAGCCCGCCCGGTCGCCCCTAGGGGGGGGCCGCTCCCCGCCGCAGCCGGGACCTGCCGCGGCCGCTCAGACCGCGCTCGTCACTTCTCGCCCCCCTCTTGCCCCCCCTCTCGCCCCGCTATCCCCCCTTCTTGCTCCCCCTCGCCCCCTCTCGCCCCCCCTTTCCGCGCAGACGAACGTCTCTCCTCCCGAAGGGGTGAAGACACCCTTATTTTGGCTACCTTAAAAATAGGGTGTCAGTGGCACAGCCGGGCTCGCTGCTTTAGCACAGCCTGCAAAATAACTAAAAAAATACGTAGGATTAGGAGCTGATGGCTATCAGCGCCACCAATACCAATGTAGCTCACCATGGGGATACTGATTTTGTATGTTCGTGTGTGAATTTTACCCACATAAACCTGCTGTTGGTATGAATGCTAATAATTTGACAATCAAAATGATAAATCAGGAAGATAAAGCGAAAGGAAATGGAAGAGATTCTAAGAATTGCATGGGTTTGTTTATTGCCTTCAATTTATAAATCAATTTCTAGTATACACAAACTAATTTTCAGGTTTATAAAACCAAAATCACTGGATTGAAAAATAAAGATGTAGTTTAGTATCTTTTCTTTTTCCTATTGTACGTGTGACACCTAAATAAGCAAACCAATGATTTTTAGTTACAAAGATTAGCAACTGTCAAAAAGGTTTGGAGATGCAATTCAAAATTCACATTAATACCTAATGCTAAATCTACATTACTCAAGGAAATTCATACCGGAATTGAATTTATCATTACTGCTTTAGCCCCTCTTTGGTTAGTGAATTGATCCTATTGTTATTTTAGGTCTGTTTGTCGTTGTGCAAGAAAATTGGATGAAGTATCTTCAAGTCAGGATTGTTTGTGTGCAGGTCATTGGGCTGCTCACCCTTCGCAGTCCATGGCCCGTGATCTGCTCTCGGCCACCTCTGGAATCTCTAGCTGGATAACAGAAGTCTTCCAGGTAAGAGAACAGCAAGAGCAAGGAAAAATATAATACACTTCTGGTGTGATGCTTTTTAAATTTTTTTTACTCCTTTGACACCATATATTTTGTGCTTCCTAGAATATGGAGATCAGCAGCTATTTCTGTGTGCAATTGCTAGTCTTTCATCAAAGACAGAATGTCCTACATGTTTCTGTATCTTTGCCCACTCCATATTAAATGAAGACAACAATACTCCCCTTCCCAATCTGTTGGTGTGCTCCAGTGACAGGGATTACAGGCTCTCTTGGCACAGCTTGTTCAGGTGTCTCTGACTATACTGGACCCCATGGCAGGGGTCTGGCACTGGCACCAGTTGCCACCTGCTGCGGGGGCAGCGGAGCAGGTGTATCTGGGTATGTAACGGGGAGGTTGGAGCAGGGTGCCTGTAGTTTCAGAGGGTTTCTTTCTTCCCAGAGCACATAGGGTGGATGGGGACAAGTTCAGACAGAACTGCTCACAGGTATTTTCCTGGTCTCTATCCCGTGAGGCTGAGCCTCGTTGCACAGGCACAGGATACCTTCAGTTGAAGTATGTCTGAAAAGTCCTCCATGGGCTTCACCTGCACACAGCCCATCCTTCCTCCATAACCAGTTCGGTGTCCAGTGCTGAGGATGGGGTCAACTACTGATCAGATGTATCAGTCCCTTATAAATTGCTAAAAGTGATGTGTCTGGAAGCCAAACAACTGTGCTGCTAACCCTGTGAAGTTCTGCAATCTTCCTGGCACTTTGTGAGCAAGTGTGTCCTGTATTTCTTCTGCCTTTGTGGCAAAAGATCCAGTAATTCAGAAAGGGGGTGCTGTGGCCTTGCAAAAAAGACACCCATACCTGACAAAAAATAATTACATCCAGAGCCAGTTTCCCCTGGCCTTTTGCTGTGCTTGTACCCAGCTAGTACTGATCAGCATCCTTGTGCTCTAGGTAGTTCAGCAAAATAAATAGTCTATCTGCAAAAACCGTATACACTGTTTTTTCAATTAGATGAGAAGTGAAGATGTGCAATATAGCAATTTATAACTTCTGGTTACAGCCTTGGAGAATGCAGTTGTAGTCTTTCATAGTCTGTGTATTCAAGGAGGTCCTTCTTTTTGCTTCTTTTTCTTTCTGTTGTGTGATTATTAGCAACAATGCAAAGCCATATGTTAGTTGCCATGGCGGAGAGGCTGCTCCCATAACCGTCTGAGCAGAGCACATTCTAAACATTGCAGTCTGGAGCCCAAAATACCCCAGCAGTAACAGAATCCTTTCTCCAAGCGGTTGCCAGCACTCTCTCCTACCGAAGACCCCTAGGACGCAGTCCTTTTTAGCATAATTCCTTCAAATGCAGCCTCACATCCGTGGTTCGGATATCATGTGTGCACATTTGTCTTGAATTAGCCTGCACAGTGACTTTTTAGTGACTCGAAGAGAAAAAGAATCTGTCCTTCTACCAATGGAAACCAAAAAGGAAGTTTTATATATATGTATTGGTAGGCTTCCAGTACTTCACGCTACCAAACCATGAAGACAGCTGATGTAGAGCCGAGATTAGAAATAAAAATAAACACAGAAGATGTGCTGCCCAGCATAGTTTGGATGGCTCCAATTTTTGAAATATATATTTAAAAACCCCAACAGTTAGATCTGAATTCTTATTAAGGAACCTGGGCAAAATGTAATTGTCATTAACGCAGACTAACTCAACAGAAGTGAAACTGTACTAGTGCAGGCTTTACTCTCAAGAGGGCTTTCAAAACCCAACTCCTCTGGTTCACTGTTAAGCTGAGCTGGAGATGGGAGACGGAGTCAATAGTATTTAAAATCTGCTTTGCCAAACTGTCAGGAAAAGTTCCTGGTTCAGGCCCAAAACCTATTCCCAAGAGCTTTTTACCCCACTGTCGGGGAGGGGGTGGAAGAAATGAAAGGTTTGGTGGGAGAGCGGGATGGCCTTTGCCATCGCTCCCTCTGCCCCGCTGTCCCCACCTGGTGCCATGGAATTCCCCTCTCCCTGTGCCACCCGCCCTGCTGCTTCCCAGGCTCGGGGCTGCCCCCGGGGCAGTCGGGGCTGCATCTGTGACCCTATGATGCAAAGGAGAAACAGGCCTTGTGGGTACGTTTACTGAGTGAAACTTTCCCTTGAAAGTCTTTGTGCGTGTTCCTCTGGGTATTTTCTGCAGCTTGCCTCTTGTATCACTGCTTACACTCAAGAGCTGGCATCCAGTATCTTTGCTTTCTACATAGAAAATAGCTCATTACTTGTATTTGTGCCTCTGATTGCTAGTTAATGAAATTTGTTCCAGCTTTAACATCACTGCAATGAGCTACAAAGGATCATTTGTCCGGACTCCCTGGGCCAGGCTGGCTTCTGCTGCAGCTCACAGACGGCACAGTTATCCAGGAGACTGCAAGAATGCAGTCAAGAATAATGCAAAAATGGGTAAAAGCCAAGGCACATCAATCTTTGGTGCTGTACTGTTACATCGGTATCGTGCTCCGAGCCACGGAGCTCCAACATATCACCATATGGAGCTGTTCGGTCGCTTTCTGGGGTCTTGTTCCTTTGGAAAAGTAACTACAGACTTCAAGGTGCTTGTGTCAAACAAAGCAGTAGTGTGATAGCAGCCTGTGCAGGCTGTGCTGTTAAATGAGGTTGCGGTGTATTTCTTTTCCATCCCACCAGCTTCCCTTCCCTGTGCTTTGAAAAAAGGGCCTTTGGGGTGCTATTTATGTCATCTGCATGTTGTCTGCTATGTAATTCACACAACTCCAAGGGCACAGTTCAGGAACCCAAAGCAATTTTGCATAACGTCCCCAATAATGTAAAAACAACGACTGTTAAATGTTGGCACTAGCTTTTCTTGGCTTTAATATTGTGAGAAACTGCTGCTTTACTTTTGGAAACGATAATCCAACTATCCTCCGTTGTAGTGTATTAAATATCTGGGTTTTTTTTTTTTCTTAAGAGAAGGACTCGGGTTTCCTGTGGTTTGGGGTCTTAATTACACCTATAACTGCTAAATTTCAAATCTATTCCATTACACTGATGGTTTTGTCTGAGTTCTGCCCCAGCTTCCGTCGCATCCAGCCTTGTTTCACAGCAAACACCTCCTTCTTCTACTGAGCTTCCCCATTGAACCACCCACCGCGGATGCTCTCTTGGCACTTCAGATGTGACATTCAGCTTCCTTGCTTCTTTTACTCCTCCGAGTAATATTTCGCAATAGCATTAATTATACACTGTGCCTAGATTTCTCATACCACTATTAACAAATACTTGTTTACTCTGGCTTTCCGAGTTTGAACTGAACCTGTGAGCTATATCCCATGGTCTATCTTTGAAAAATGCTTGGATCCATTCTGTGCAAAGGTGAAGTTTAACATCCTGTTTTGTCAGTAAGGCCAACCTGGTCTACAGCTTTAGGAGGGGCACAAGCCCAGTCCAGTCTCAGTTTTCAGAGGACTACAGCTCCCACGACCCCCAAGAAGAACTGGACCTGAGCTTTGACAGTGATAAACTTTGGGGAAAAGGAGGAGGTATAAAAAAAATTTCCCTTGCTTAAGCAAGGGAAGTAAACTTTGTAAGTAATTAGGGAGCAGTAAACAGGGAGTAGTAAACTATCCTGGAGAATCCAGTGGAAATCCGTGATGGTAATACAAGAGAGGTCTGAAGGGCAGAGAGACCTCTAAGGAAACCATAGATTTATCAAGTAGAAGGACTATTAACCAGCAGTTTTTAAATATCCAAGCATGGATGGCTAACAAGTTAAAAGAGAGTAAATTCTAAGGATCAAATATAGATTCTACTAAAGTGGAAGGAAAAGGAAGCCTGAAAGAATGAAGTGCTTGCCTCCGTGCCCAGTGTGTGCCTGTGGTGCTCTGAAAGCAGAGTGGGATGAAGGCTCCTGTTCCTCCTGCACCGGGAGAACTGCCACAGTCAGGAGTGAGGCAGGCGATAGGTGCTGGCTGGTTTTTAGGGCTTTATTTTTCTACACGGGGTAACTGGGGAATTAAAGTGACCCACCTGTGTGTGGTAGGGTGAGGTGGTGGGATAAGAAACTCAGATAGAGACTAGCTGATAGCAAGTAATAAGAGGTAGTTGAAGGCAGCCTTATGTTTTCTGCGTCTCCACCTACAACTGTAATCTCCTCTCTGATCTCCCCTTTTCGAAACTGTAGGTGTTGGCGATGATCTAACCAGCACCTGACTCGACAACCACTTGTCCTTGGAGGGCTGGGTAGGGACGAGGGCAGCAGCATGGTGTGATGGGGGAGTGGCTGTCACCCTGGCGAATCCCTTGTGAGGATTGCCCAAAAATCTCCATAGGTTTCCTTTCAGACTTAAACCACCCCCTTGCATCCAATCAATGATGAACAAACCTGAAAGGCACAGTCTGTTGAGCTGATGTGCAGAGCAGAGCAGAGCTAAGCTCTGCACTACCAAGAAAGCAAGATAAATGATCTCTCTGATGCACTTTCTTATGTTTATTGTGTATTCTGTCTTTCCTGCATATCTCTATACAATGAATCTATATTGCAATGCAGGAAGGTCCTTCCCCCCCCAGATCAGAACAATGTAGCCAAAACCATTAGAGGTTTAAAAAGATTCCCCTTGAAGTTTAAATTGTTGGTCTGACGTCTGCTGTGGCTGATTACACTAATCCTCAGTAATAGAAAGTACCTTTTTGGAAATAATTAGCAATGGTAAAAGCCCAGGCTAGTTACTGAAAATGCACTGCACCCTTTGGGTCTGTTTATAATGTACTCAGGCTATCCAATAGCTCCTATGGGTTAATTAGGGGACAGCAGAAGTCTTTGTTCTGATATTGAATTTATGCATAGCTTTGCACTGATATGAATACAAGATATAATACAAATGGGATTTGGAGGTTTTAAATATCAAATGTGGAGCTACATACATTTGAGATCTCCAGTAATTCGCTTTGAGACTGAATTTTTTCCTCTGATAATTAGTTTTGCCAAACTCAGTGTTTTCCATTCTTAACTTGGACCATCTTGGTTTCATCAAGAAGGGTTCTATATAGCACGTCTTTGAGGGAGGTTAGGGAATAAATGTCTCTCTCTTATTTTAAGATTAATTCTTTTGTTGAAAGACCATTTTGTTTAGAATAAGGTGTGACTGTGCCCCTCTCTATTATGCCTGAACTAGTGCTGCCCCAGCTGGATGAAGCAGTTAAGTTGTAGCTACAAAGAACCTGATGAAGACTGTACAAGCTGTTCAAGAAGCAGCACAAACAGCTTGAGCTCAGCTCTAGGCTGCTGGTAGGAGCCAGACTGGCCAGTTAGGGTGCATATGGGCCAGGCTCCAGTGTAGATTTGTCATACACTTGGAAACTGGCATTGTCCTTGCAATGGACATAGCAGAAAGCTGCCCAATCATGGAAAGGTCATTGCCCTTTTTAAAAAAAATTGTTTGCAGCTGCAGGTAACCCCTTCCTGCTCTGTGCATCCCAGCTTCGTTCCTTTTTTCCTGACCAGGGAACTGCGGGGACCAGGGACCAGGACCTGCTGCTGCTTTCACTGCCAGAAGAAAGCATGGGAAATCCCAGTGCCGGTCTTTCCTGGAGGGGGGAACAAGAGCTAAGGTGGGACAGGGCTGTGGAATCAGTGAAATGGGATGATGTTTACATACAGTGTAAACCAGGAGCTGTACTGTAACTGAATTACAGCTCAGAGAATTTGGCTGCGTGGTGTAATATGGGGACAGCACTGTATTTTGTCTGTGTGGCCAGCAAGCACGCTGTAATTTGTTTGTGTGCGTGTAACCGTTTCAAAGTGTGCGGGATCACCCTGCTGTTGGAGTAATTTGTCGTCTGTGCTGCTCACATGGCAGTGCCTGCAGCCCCCCAGGGAGCGTGCTGTGGCTTTCCTCGCCTCCTTTGTTGCTGCTTGGCTAGTTTCCCCCTTTCTTTTCTCCCTTCTTTTTCCTACTCTGACAGAATAGCCTTCTGGGAAAGGGAAAGCTGAGTATTTCTGAACCACTGCAATGAAAACAAACCAGCTCCAAACGAACCTTGACTGGGAAAATCTGTGCTGCACAGCACAGCCATCCCAGCGTGCGGTATGTGTGCAAGAGACTGGAAAAGACTGCCAGGCTGGTGAGAACCTCCCTAAGGACCGGCCATCCTCATGCTCCTTTACCAGTACCAGCCTTTGTGAGAAATAGATTAAAACTAATTTGTGAATTCGTTTTAAAATGCTGATTTGTTTTTGCTTGATCGGCCTGTAGACTGTGTAAAGTGAGTATCAGTTAGCAAATTATTCTGTACTGCCTCTTCAAAGCCTCGTGTGACTGATAGGGGTAATGCAGGTGAATGGTGGTGCCCACGTTTTCCTAGGGGAAAACAGAAAAGCAATGCAACCTGCAATGGGGTATAGGGGAGATGATCCAGCATGTAGCTCCAGAGCTGTTTGCCATCAGGTCTGTACTCTGGACCTTCTTTTGTCAGCTGAAATAAGCAAGTGCATGCGTAAAACTGGGTAGATGTGAGTTTCTAACTGAGAAGCAGAACCACCGAGCAGCTAATTGGGAGGAGGCTAGCTCCAACTTGTCCAGCTGTTCTGTCCCAACAGCTTGCCTGATGGTGTAATACATTAAAAACAACAGTAATCCTGCTGTCCAGTAACGTGTATAGGCTAGTTACTATAATCTTAACTACCGCTGAAAGCAGAAATGCAGGAAGGAATCTCACAGGTAAAGCCAACCCAAATCTATAGCAACAGGTCATTCAAAGGATTGGCCATTGAGATGACAGACGCTAAGTTACAGTGGTTTCCACTGCTCACCAGAATTTGGGTTGCTGCCCCTAAATCAACAGTTTCACTCCTCATTTTGCCCTGTGGCAACAGCCAGCTACAAAAAATTGTAATGCAGTTCTATGCATGGAACTTGCTGGAGCTTCTGGGGCAACAGGTACGATGTCTTCTCTTGCCTCACTGCACGTGTGGCCATTAAAGAGAAGATATCCTTGCTTGTTTCCAAATCTAGGGTGAGAACATTATTAGTTAGGTAAGAAATATTAAACTACCTTTTGAGGTTGTTTTTCTAATATAGGCTAACATCCTCAGCTCTATGCCCTGGTTCCTGTGTTTGGGGATAAGAGATGGCAATGGCAACAGGATATTCTGATGCCAAAATAGTGCCTGGCCTGGAGCAGCATGGTCATTACTGTCATGTTGAGCTTTGTGCTCTTCTAACAAGTACTGCTTATGAACTAACTGTCTGAAAAACTGCCCCACATTCAGGATTGTTCCTATGACCCCTGCATCTCCTTGCGCATTGCAAATATTTCCTTGCACAATGCTGAAACAAAGGGAAAATGAGGTAGAACTGTTAGAACAGTCATCCAGCTCCAGAGCATTCTGTGGTCAAAGTAATCCTGAAGAACCTTTCAAATCCATGCATGTCACCAAAATATAATTAAGATGCAGGGTTACCCAACAGAGCTCTTGATTCATAGGACCAGGAGCGACAAGCACCAGGAAAGTAATAGATTCTATTGGGTAATGTGTGTGTTTGGACACACAAACCTCCAAGCCAAGTCATTCTCATAGGCCTGGGAAATCCTGGAATGACAAATTCTGCCATTGCCACAGGTCTTCATTAAAACACTGAGCAAAATCCTCTGCATTCCACTCATTGAGTAATACCAAGGAGAAATCACTGTGAGTAAAATCCTGCTCTAGTGGTTAAATTCCTACTAACTTCAAATAGATGTCTTTTTTTCCTTATGGCTGCAGAAACGAGCCCTGGGATGAAGCTTCTCTCAGCAACAAGTCTGATGGAGCTTGGCACCACCTCGCCACATGCAGCAGCTGGGATCCAATGGATGTTGCGCACAAGTAGGCCTGAAAGGCTAGTTAAGTTTTAATTAAACATTTAAGCCTCAAGTT